>CM043885.1:17540052-18039117 GCA_024034495.1 Camelina laxa | reverse complement strand
ATATTTCAGCGTTTTTTTTTCTTTCTATGAAAGATTATATGATTTTAGCAAATTTTCGGGATAATGTCAAGAATTAATTTCTCGGCGTTACAGTTTTTTCATACTCCATACAATATTGTCTGGTCTCAAAGAAAGTATGCATTGGTCATTACAATTTTTAATCAAGAGTTCTCGGGGTGATACCATCCAGTTTTCCGATGGAGGAGAGCCATAAACTAGGAAAGTCAACTAGTGTTATTCTCCTTGACCTCACCTAGTTGGACATCTCATTTATCTACCTTGTGACTCGACTAAATGTTGCATATTTAGTTCACAGTTTGTCTTAGTTACGTTTATGCAAGAGTCCGTTTTTGTTCCACAAGAGCTGTACATGATTCTTAGCAACATTCTATATTTTAGTCCTAAAACAAATTTGTATAGATATAAGAAGTATTTTACCACTTACCACAGTTGAACGATTTTTAATGCTATTTTCTTGTACGATAAATAATAGATAGCTGGCTAAAACACTCGTAGATTTATATATGACAAGTTGTGATACAAAAAGTAAAACCATAACGGATTAACGGATATATAAATAGCACTTAGTTGACTACTGGAATCGATTATTGTCTTATTGATGTAACATAATGGGTAAGACTTTTTCATAAATGTTAGTTTTTCGTGTATATATAGATACTAAAGGAATAACTGAAATAATTAAGTATACCTGTTAATAATAAAAACCTATGGAACTACAGAATTTGAAACAGTTTTGTCCAATGCAATATTGATTTCCTTTTTTCCTTTACAATATTGATTTCCTAGGAACTGAAATTTATTATATACATGCACAAAAGCTAGTTAATCATTAAGGCCACAATACTCCACATGCACTTTGGTTTTTGTCCCCAAAACTTTTTTCGTCCTCGCAGCTCGTGAAGATTCCATCGGTCGAATTTTTAACTTCTGTAAATTATTGTTTATCAAAAGAGAAATAAACATAGATCTTTTGTCTCCTTCTATGTTAAATTATAGAAATGAACTGCTATGGCACCTATATATGTTATTTTCAACAAAAACGATAAAGTGGCACATAGGCCTGCTCTAATCTTATGCAGTATAACGTTATGAAGTTTGTGCCATAGCATTCTAGTTATAATTTTCGAATAAAACTTAAATTTGAGTCGGGGATCATGAAGATTCTTTTTATAATTAAAATAGAGTTTAATGTTGTAGATGATTAATTTTCAAAAAAAGTAAAAGTTTTCTAAATGGTTACTGAATTAAAATTTAGTCATTAACATTTGAAATTACCGAAACAAATATTTATATAAATGGCTATGTTATGTTCGCTAGGATAAATGACAAACACGTAAAACGAATATTTTTGTAATAAAACAAGAATGTTCTCACACCTAAAACCAAAAGAACGTCAGACGTATATTTGTTTTGTCAAAAGCATCTTATTAACCATTTAAATACATTCATAATCTACTATGACGTACGTCGAGATCGATGCAATCGATATACCACATAACAATTAAGGATACGAATCAAAACGTTAAAGATCATCATATTTGTCTATATGTAGATTAATAAGGTGGAGAGGAAATAAGTAACAATAATACTATTTTTTTTTTTTGCCAAGTAGCTATATATTTTTTCTTATTGATAAAAGCCAAACAGCAATAATAATAATAAAAATCATCCCGATAAATTTATTAGAAATTGCATATTGTTCCATTAATATAAACTTTCTCATTTGTCAGAATACGTATATTATTATTCCATGTAAATATTAAAAATGTATAGATGCTATGCTATATAAAATAATAAAAACTATTGGCATGCGTATGTGCAGATTACGTTAAAATAATATCAGTGTATATTTTAATTTTATTAAGACCAAAGATTGAAAAGAGGGTTACCCTTTTAGAAAGAGCGATTTGGAGAAGACAAACATTTCATTTTTAAAATTAACGAAAGCAATATCCTTAATTTGTGCAGAAAAGATATTATTCAAAGTTTATGGACAAATTAAGACAACCAGGTGTCATTCTAATGGAGTAATATGTCTATATATCTATATAATAGATGAAAAATTGGGTGACCTAAATGATTGTTGAGCATAATATAAACATGGAGTTGTTAACGTGATTCACTTCTTTCCAATGTTTAATACTATGTGTCGATAAATTACATTTAGTTAGGAACATATTAGTTTATAAATAGAGAAAAATATAGCAATTTTTATTTTAGAGGTGAGAATAGAGATGGACTGAAGTGCATAGCTATAGAAAAAAATAGGAACTATTATTGGAAATAATCTCATAAACCAAAAAGACCATTTACTTTATTGATAGTACGTCTAATACATAAAGTGAACGCATAATCATAAAATCAATTAAATTGCATCATTAACTTGCTTCAAAGTTTAATGATACTAATTTGAATTATTTATTTATAATCAATACAAAATTTAATTTAGCATCTGTTGCAATAATTGATGATCCGCAGTCAGGTTTGTCCTCTTTTCAATCTCTCTCGCAGTTGGAGAGACTGATAGCAATATTGACACTTAATAAAGAAAGCATTTCCTGACATGTCATCTTTAGCCTTAGATAGAATTAGATATAAGTTCCTCTTATGATTTTATGATGCAAATCATTACTTCACATTATTGATACAAATACTGGACATTTTATCAAATTCATTACTTCAAAAGATTGAATATCCATTTTATATATTAACATAGCCAATTTAAAAAATGGAAAGATATTATCACTCATAAATCTCAACAATCCAAAAGACAAAATAAATCATTAGAGAAAAATGCATCATCAATGATTGTTCACTCCTATTACTTGTATGATGATATTAACGAGAATTGAACTTATAAAATAACTACATTTTTGACCATCATATAATTTATCATCTGGATCTAATAACTACGAAATCGCTAAATAATTCATCACTTGCAATTACATATTAGCATACTTTATTACCTTTTATTTTACTATAGATTCTTATATAATATAATATATTTCAATAAATTATACCTTATTATCGTTTATATTAATCTATTTATTATTAAAATAGGTCTGTATGTTATTTACGAACAAAATTTTATAGATGTTATATCGGAAACAGAAAAAATGGATAAAAATAAGTAAAAATATATTGAAGAATGGGCAAAAATATACCGAAGTCATCCTACTGCAGCTGGAGGTTATTTTTATGCATGTTTTGATAGTTTCTTTGAGACCCTTGATTAAACAAGCTAATTCAAAGTTTTTTTTTTGTGTGAACCTACTTGACACGCAAATTTCGGTTCCATCACAAACTAAAAATACCATTTACTTTGTTGACAGTATGCCTCCACAGATTTAGTGAACGCATAATACATAAGACGTACATCTCAATTAATTTGCGTTAAAACTTTAAATGATACTAATTTGACTTATTTATTTATAATAGATACAAAAATTATAATTTAATATCTATTGTAATAATTGATGATACGCAAAGCAGTTTTACCCTCTCTCTCGCACTTGCAGAAACTGATAGCAATATTAACACTTAATAAAGAAAGCATTTCCTGACATGTTATCTTTAGCTTTAGATATAATTAGATATAAGTTTCTTCTATGATTTTATGATGCAAATCATCACTTCGCATTATTGATACAAATATATGAATTTACATCTTTTGAAAATGATTCAAAATTTTAAATCAGTAACAATTAATGCTAATTAAAAATTAAGCAACCTTTATATATTAATAGAGAAACACTATCAGAGAAAAGCTGATGTGCCGCGCTCACAGAGCTCCTGTACATTTTTAAATGAATGCTCTTACTTTTCATTGTTATTTACATAAATATGCCACTGAAATATTATGAGCTAATGGTTTTTCTATAAGTTTTTAAAAATGAAAGATTTAATCAACTATTAAATCCGAAAATGTATTTAATTATCATTTTCATAACCTATTTACTTATTAAAAGTAAACTACATTTCACAAACAAGAAAAAAAATTATTCATTCATTTATTACTTTTATCATTTTTTCATTGCATTTTTAAATTTAAGATTAGTTTAAACTAAATAAATTAGTTTAAAAATATTGCTTTATCTATTTAATGATATAGTGATATAGATAATAATGTGAAACATAAAATATGTTAATTTGATTTTTAGAAACAGAAAAATACATCAAAAAATTTTACACCATCCTGAAATTCTTTTCCAAATTCAAATATTTCACGGATGAAACATATTTACAGAATTTAAACACAAATTTGAATAAACGAAAAATTTTTACTTACATATTTTGTTTTATACAAACAAAACTTAAAATCAAACAATAATTTTATTAATAATATTTTATTTAAATCGATTTATCGCACATAGTGCGGGTTAGGTTGTAGTTAGTTGTAAAAAGAGATAAAACTATATACTCCCTTTGTCAACGTCCCACATCGCTCCCACTGAAAAGAATGCATAAAACTCATTTGCAATAGTTATAACTGATACAAATGTAAAGTATAAATTACACAAAGCACACATTTTTCGTAGTGTTTGCATGTCGTACAATATTCTCAGCAATGACAAAAAGAACACTGACAAATCATATATGCTATGAATTTGATGTTTATGGTATCTTAGTGTTTTTCGAAAAATTTCAGAATCCCACAATAAAAAGAAGAAAACGTTGAGTTTAATTATGTCAAACCTTCCTCTAGCTTAGCTGAAAGGATATTTGTGCTCCCAATTGATAATCTTGAAATGATTTTATCCTATTTTCCACGTCGTCTATTTGTCACAGATCTTATTATATATTCACAATTATTCATCAAACATATGACATTAACTATGACCCTTTAGAAAACCATGATTCATTCGAATGATATCATGCAGTCATCGTTATAAGTCGTATCCTCGTAGTGATTTTGTTGCAGTATGTAGAATGTCGAATGAGACTAAAGTTGCTGATGGTGGTCATATGTATGTTTCACTGATTTTCATGTACATGATTATGTGAGTCCATCATAGCAAAATATTTTCGTTCGGCTCACAAACCACAACATTCCAACCCTACAGTGTGTACAAATTGTTATTCACCAAATAAACAAAACCTAAAACATTTAGTTTTCATTGACTTTTAATTTTAATATGCTTTGATATAATTTACAAGCTTGTTTGATGTCTTTTGTATGAAAATATATGTATACTAGGTAGTAACCCGTGCTATAGCAGAGACAATTTTTTTTTAAATTAGTGAAAACTTGACAATTGAATTATCTACCTATATTTTCTGATTTGTACTTTTATCTAAAATTTATGTCTTTCTTTTTTAAAATATTGATCAATATATTGTTTTTCAATATTTGAATTATCAGTTTCAGTTTACTTATACTATTTCAGTATATGTACTTAATTAGTCAAATAAATTACTTAAAAACACTGATAAAACATATATTCAGTCAAATAATAGGTTGTAAAATTTTAATTATATAATATTAATATATTCCATAAAAATTAGGTTGCCACTCTTTTATGGTGTTTTGTCAATATTTTGGTGTATATGTAGAATACTGCAACCGTAGCGAAAATAAACATAATCATCATCTTCATCGGCTGGAAATATACATTTTTTTGCAATCCATCTATAATAATCAAGCACAATCCGTGTTTGTTAAATATGTTAAAGTAATTTTGTTACGGTGTGTTAAATCTTGTCACGTCGCATCCCATTCCGTCTCGTCCCGATCTATCCTGTTAGAAACTTTATGTCCCATAACCATTTTCTTTTAAAAAATTACTCATATAATAATGTTATTAATAAATTTTGGCAAAGAAATTTAGACAAAATAAATGATTCTCCATTTGAATGTTTAATATATATATAGTTATAATTCCATTTGGGCTGAATTTTTTTTTAAATATGGTTTAGAAGAATTTTATTTTAAGTTGTGAAATTGTTGACCATGGATCCATACGTACATGTGGGATTATATTTATAAATCTATTTATTTGGTATATATTTACAATACAAACTTATATTAGTTTATGAATGTTTAGAACTAATAATCGTCTCGCCATGAGCTTTGGATTGACATGATGGAGAATTTGGATCGAATGTCAACCGAATTAACAATCGTTAAAAACTTGAAATAATCAAATAAGATAAAAGCCGCGAAAAACTCAAAACTTCCTGAACCAATGATCTAAATAAAATTGGCAAACGTGTCAAGCCCGTCTGCTAAGCCTGCCCACAATGAGTTTAAAATATTTTGACCTGCAAAATATCCAATCTAAGAAATCCACCGTAAAATAGTATCTTTTCATCCATCTCGCTTGAGTATATGAGATTCGCTGGTAACCCACATAAATTTCAATAAATTATTTCTAACTTTAGAAAATATTTAAAAGCTTAAACTTAATTATATTAATAATACGTTATTTAACATACATAAATATAAATTTCAAAAAATCTAATTTCAAATATTTTTAATATTTTTAGTCCATATTAGTAGAGTTTAACGTGAAATAAGGGAGGGATACAGATCGTGTACTTTTAAATTTTGGTACCTTTATTAAACCGATCTTTACAGCAAAAAATATCTCCACGTGACTCACAATAACATTATCCAAAATATGGTTTGAACTTTAAACGTAACATATAATCACTGTAAATGTAAAAAAATATTTAGAAAATAGTATGAATGTTATATTATCTTTTCAGTTTTTTTTTCTTTCTAAATTCTTATTTTTAAGATCTATTTTGACTTTAAAAATAACTGTTTGGTTGAAGTTTAGAAGCACCTATTAGGTTCATCTTCGTGGTTGGATTTTACTCGAGCAATCCACCTAACCTAATTACGTATAAACATAATAGTAAATACAGATGTTAAATGCTAATGGTGAGAACTTCTACATTCACTACATCTTTCTTCTCATTTAATACAATTTTTGTAATATAACATCCTTAGCACAATACACTCTCTGACTCTCATATACTTTTCACCTCTCTTATCCACTCTATACATGTTTGTGGCTACTCTCCCACATATCCACTCTATAACTGTTTGTGGCTACTCTCCCACATGTTCGTCGTCCTTGTTATCAATATCTTTTGCTTAATTTTTTTTTGTGTGTGTTTAACAACATCAAATATTGCAACATTGTTGTTTCTCATTATTCAACCTGTAGCAGTTTGCAGAAGAAAGATTTGCAATGAGCCACGTGAAAAAAGGGAAACACACCTCAATACAACCTCAACGAAGGATATCTTTCTCTACCAAGAACACAGACAACAAGGTTTGTAGGTTTGACTCATCTTCAAAATAGGGACACAGTATATACAACAGGAAATAAACAATCTATTTTCATGATGATATGGTTCATAAAGCACAACCAAAACCAATAACTAATAAACCTAAAGAGGACTCAATTGACACCAGCTGCTGAGCAACCTTTTTCATTGCTCTCTCCGATTTGACTTTCCAATGGATCCGATAGTCTTAATCACTCAAGGCCAATGAAAAATCACACAAGACTTGTGTGAGAATTATGAACTTCTCTATTTCCCTTATAACTTGTCACATCAATCCAAATGCTGTTGCTATTTCAGAGTATTAGAGTGCAGTCTCAAATCAAAATAGGAATGAGAAAATCGATTAACTTACATGGCAAAATGTTTGTTCTCTGTGAGAATCCCATTGTTCAATTGGATTTCTTATCTGTCACGAATCCAAGAAGAAAAATTCAAAACCAGAGAACCCACCAGAAGAGTATCTTATACAAATCGGATCTGAGCTTAGACCATTTTCAATGGTTTTTTCATTTTTTTTTCTTTATAATAGAGGTAAGGTAAGGTTTATTTTGGAAAAAAGATACTCAGCTACCTCAAGTATCGCGGAATGCATGGCCACACATGCCAACTACGAGAAAGGATATCCAGCTATATGACCTATATGTAAATCATGGCCACATGTATGAAGTATATGACGTTATGTGCGGAACACATAACATCAAATCTCGGTGAAACGATCGATTTGTGCCGGTGTTGACTCACCGTTGACTCGTCGGACCCGTATTAAAACCCGATCGGACTTAGTCACCACGATCCGAGATCCTGACCCGGTTGAGTTTGGGTAACCGTTTAATGGGCCTAAACATTAAACAAAAATATAAATCAGGCCCAATAACTAAAAATCGATTCCATCGTTCTTATTTCTTTCTTCGACAATAGTCAAAATAGATCGATTGCACTCCATTATTAGGGTTTTCTCTTCTTCGAAGGTTGAGTCGACGATTAGGGTTTTAGGGTTCATCGTTTTGAAGATGGAATAAGCTCGGGATCCTCCAGTAGCAGCAGATATGGAGGCCGCAAAGTCTGTGATTGTGGATTACCGGCAAAAATTTTCAAATCTAAAACGGCGAGGAATCCACATCGAAAGTTCTTTGGGTGTGAGTTGTACAAGGTATGTTTCATAAGTGTTACTAACAGTGTTGAGTGGTCAGATTTGTTGATTAGTAAGTCTCTTATTGATGTGGGTCTTAGGAAGGTGGTAGCGGCACACTGCAAATTCTTTAAGTGGGTTGATGAAGAAGAGGTGAAAGGCTGGCCCAGACAAGCGTTGGTAGAAGCTCAAGCTGAAATTAACGAGAAGAATAGGATGATAAGTCACTAAAATCGACAATCATGGAGCTTCGTGATGATTTGGAGAAGCATCAATTGGAGATGTCATCAAAGAATGTTGAGATGGAACACTGTATATCGTAACGCATTGTCATCATGGATTGGAGGATTGCTGGTATGCACCATTGGAGCCATTGTCTTTGGTTGAGTTATTGGATAACTTTGTTGTTGTTTGAATGCTTTTGGTTAGTGGTTCTGTAATGACTTTTTAATGAATTTGTAATGAATTTGTAATGACTTTGTAATGACTTTGGTTAGTGGCTTTGCAGAACAAAATATATGGGACTAAGTGTGTTTAAAGTCACCAAATACATGACCAAAATAATATCCGATTAGGTGTGTGTTTCAATTCACCAAATACATGACCAAAATAATACCCGATTAGGTGTTTTAAGTCACCAAATACCCGATTAGGTGTTTTAAGTCACCAAATACATGAGCATATTGTACCAAAAGGAGTCAATAACAACCAACCCGACATGTCAATATTGTACCAAAAGGAGTCTAAAACCAACCCGACATGTCCAAAAATGAGTCAGCTACCTCATCCGAATAGCATCCTCTCGACAAAGCTTCTTCTCTGTGGTGCGGATGAGGAAACATCTTGCACCTCAGGTTCGACTTGAGGTTCAGGTTCATGGGCAGGAGCTTCCATTGCTGCAAAAGCTGCTGCCATTTCAGCTTGATCTTGAGCTTCCAATTGTGGTGCCGCATTTAGTTTTCTTCTCTTGGTCCTGTTCTGAGAGGACTAACAAAAGTAGAGTCAGAACAAAAGAACAAAATTAAAGAGAGAACAATAGTGTGAAGACATACCTCATTTGGAAACTTTCTTGAATTATGACCCGCTTGACCACAGAGACCACAGTGGACTACTCTTCCTTGGCGACCAACTTTCTTGTCAGATTTCTTTTTGCTTGGTGATTCATTTAGACCCTTGATTCTTGCCTTACCCTTCGGTCTCCCTGCAGGACGTTTGTCATTAATGATCTCACCACCTTCTGTTGGATGGCATTGATGGTCATAGTCATAAGTCTTCACCATCCACTTTCCTCCAAGTGGTATCTCCACAGCACAATAGATTTTCCACCACAACCTTTTGCTTTGCATCTAGCACCCAGCACTTCCTTTTCCCACTGTCGAACACAACATTCCGTCTTGTCTTTAAGACATATTTATCACATTCCTCTTAAAATCAATCCCCACTGCTGAAACCTGCCTTAACTGAACACACCATCCACTACACCTCTTCTAATAACTTCTCTGCTTGTGCTTCCTCATCACTGATTCATCATCAGTTGCAGGATACACATCATCTTCGTCTGGTTTGTTCCTCATAATTGTCATTTTTGAAAATTGTAACTCCTCTTCAATCCTCGGCTCTTCGTCACCAATGTCAGCCATCAACCTCATGAGTCTGATGATCAGATAGCTGCCTCTGAACTCTGACCTTCGTCAGCTTTCACAAACCATTCTCCTTGAGAATAAGCGACCCTTCAACACGCACCTCCTTTCCAACAGCTTTTGTATCTACAGCTTCAACACATTCTCTTCATCTTCTCGAATAAAAGTCCACTTCTTTCATCCATCGTCCTTTTGAGACCAACTTCTTCTTGTTAGCATCACATTCCTCACAAAAGGCTTCCTATCCAATACATCTTCAAATGGTAGCTGTACACATTGGCCCAATGTGCTTAATTCGCTTCTCAAGCATATATAGCAGTACATCTTCAAAGATAGTGAAAGAATCCACTTCTATTTTCCTCAACAACTCCCAATTGACGTAGTCTAAACACTCCACCGACTAACTTGAACTCGCCAGATTATGGCTTTCACTCTTACCGAAAATTTTCTTACAAATTCAAACAAAAATAATAATTTTAAGTCAAACAAGAAAACACTAGAAAGACAATAGTTTTTTAACTGTAGAGGATAAAGCAACAAAATTCCCACATCCGACAAACAGCTATCGACTCACATGTAAAAAAGAATAAACTCACATGTAAAAAGAGGAATAAACAAAAGCTATCAGACTATAGAGCCCCAATAACCAACCCTATAAAGTAACCCGACAACATCCTCATATCCCCACATCCCCTATTTCACACTTAAAAACTAACTTAATAATATGTTATAAAATCGAAACGAAATTGAAAAATTACCTCATTTGAGCGACAGCTAAACCCAACACCAAACACTTCCGATTAAACAACGATTACAACAATTTCTTTTAGTAAAGATGAAATTTCTTCTCCTTCTTCGAGTTAACCTAGATGAAAAGTAGATCGATTTCTTTCACTTTGAATTGGGAAATCGAAAAAGTTTAACTTTTACGATGAAAACGATTTTTTAGTTATTGGCCTGATTTATTTTTTGTTTAATGTTTAGGCCCATTAAACGGTTACCCAAACTCACCGGGTCAGGATCTCGGGTCGTGGTGACTAAGTCCGATCGGGTTTTAATACGGGTCGACGAGTCAACGGTGAGTCACACCGGCGTAAATCGTCCGTTACAAACCGAGATTTGATGTGTATGGTGTTCCGACATAACGTCATAAATATTTCATAACAATGTAGCCATGTTTACATATATGGTATGAGCGGGAGACATGAATCAAAACAATATGTTTGAGGTTGAGTCATGACTATTTCTGAAGACTGATTTTATCATCTATTGTGGCAAGTGAGAACTGTATGTTTTAAATATGAAAAATATAAAGCAAACAACAAATTAAGGCCAACAAATCTATTGTTGTAAGCGAATGAAATTGAAAAAATTACTTCACCATAGCAGATGGATTTTGAAGTGATTGAGACCGGTAAAGCGAAGAGGTGAGTTAGACAGATCGATATAACAATGATTAAACAAACAAACATACATACCTTAATCTTGAAATTCCACTCTGGTTCAATTTCCGACACGTAACTAACTAAGTCCACTCGCTGTTTATGCCAAAATCAAAATCACTATCGCTCCCGCTATCGTCGTCTTTCTCGTCTTCACCTCTTTTTTTTTTGATCCGCGAAGCACAAATCAGCATCCTTCTCCAACGCTTTTACATCCTTCCTCAAACCTCATTTTGTCATCGATTCATCGCTTAGTACTGTTTGTAGCACCCATTGGAAATACCGCGATAGAGAGAGAGAGAGAGGTGAAAGAAAAAGTTTTCTTTAGGTTTAGTAAAACTGTATGTGACACTTAGCTAATGAGGTTTGAGATTATGCTCAAAAAAATTCGAACGGCTGAGATTAAAAATTGAACCGAATCAGATAAGTGGTAAAAAGGATCTGCGTGTTTATCTGAATTAAAGTAGTTAATTAACGAAATTAACCTTTACGAAAAAAAAATTTGTCCTATTTTCAATGGCATTCCGTTGTAATTGTTTACAAAACAAAGGTTAGTTTTATAAATGATTTTTTTTTTAATAGTAGGGATGAACAAAAATTAGAAAGTCATATATCATTTTGCGTGAAAATACCATAAGACATATGTATGGTGCCATATGACCTTTTGACTATTGTAACATTTTTGACTTATGTAAGTATAATTGTTTTCTATTTCTAAATAAATAAACAGATAACTTTAACATCAAATTTAACTAGAATAACAACACATTATGGCTTAGACTATTTATTATTTAATATACTTTACACATATTTAAAACATTATATTTATTTCAATTATCTGTCCATAATGAGTACATAAAATATGTAAAGTATATTAAAAATGTAAATAGTCTAGCCATAATGTGTTGTTATTCTAGTTAAATTTGATGTTAAAGTTATCTGTTATTTATTAGAAACATAGAAAACACATATACTTACATAAGTCAAAAATGTTACAAATAGTCAAATAGGTCTATGGCACCATACATATAGTCTTATGGTATTTCACCAATGATATAATGAACTTTCTAATTTTTGTTCATCCCTACTATTAAGAAAACTCATTTATAAAACTAACTTTGTTTTGTAAACAATCAACCGGAATGCCATTGAAATAGGAACAAATTTTTTTCGTAAAAGGTAATTTCGTTAATTTAACTAATTTAATTCAGATAAACACGCAGATCCTTTTTATCCACTTATCTGATCCGGTTTCAAATTTTTATCTCACCCGTTCGATTATTTTTTTGAGCATAAATCTCAAACCGTTTCATTAGCTAAGTGTCACATACAAGTTTTACTAAACCTAAAGAAAACTTTTTCTTTCACAATCTCTCTCTATCTCTATCGCGGTATTTCCAAATGGGTGCTACAACAGTACTTAAGCGATGAAATCGATGACAAAATGAGGTTGAGGAAGGATTTAAAAAGCGTTGGAGAAGGATTGCTGATTTTTGTTCTTCGGGATCAAAAAAAAAGAGGTGAAGACGAGAAAGACGACGATAGCGGGAGCGATAGTGATTTTTGATTTGGCATAAACAGCGAGTGGACCTTAGTTTAGTTACGTGTGGAATTGAACCAGAGTGGAATTTCAAGATAAGGTATGTATTGTTTGTTTGTTTAATCATTGTTATATCGATCTGTCCTAACTCACCTGCTTCGCTTACCGGTCTCAATCACTTCAAAATCCAATCTGCTATGGTGAGTAATTTTTCCATTTCATTCGCTTACCAACAATGATTTGTTGGCCTTAAATTTGTTGTTTGCTTTATTTTTTCATATTAAACATCAGTTCTCACTTGCGCACAATAGATAAAAATCAGTCATAAAAGTCAATGACTCAAACCTCAACATATGTTTGATTCATGTCTCGCTACATGACCTATATGTAACATGGCTACATGTAATGAAATATATGAACGTTATGTGCGGAACACCATACACATCAAATCTCGGTGAAACGGAGATTTGCGCCGGTGTTGACTCACCGTTGACTCGTCGGACCCGTATTAAAACCCGATCGACTTAGTCACCACGACCCGAGATCCTGACCCGGTTGAGTTTGGTAACCGTTTAATGGGCCTAAACATTAAACAAAAAAATAAATCAGGCCCAATAACTAAAATCGTTTTCATCGTAAAAGTTAAACTTTTTTCGATTTCCCAATTCAAAGTGAAAGAAATCGATCTACTTTTCATCTAGGGTTAACTCGAAGAAGGAGAAGAAAATTTCATCTTTACTAAAAGAAATTGTTGGTAATCGTTGTTTAATCGGAAGTGTTTGTTTGGGTTTAGCTGTCGCTCAATGAGGTAAATTTTTCAATTTCGTTTCGATTTTATAACATATTAAGTAGTTTTTTAAGTGTGAAATAGTGGGATGTGGGGATATGAGGATGTTGTCGGGTACTTTATAGGGTTGGTTATGGGTTTCCTATAGTCTGATAGCTTTGTTTGATTCCTTCTTTTTACATGTGAGTTTATTCTTTTTACATGTGAGTCGATAGCTGTTGTCGGGAATGTGGGGATTTTGTTGCTTTATCCTCTACAGTACAACTATTGTCTTCTAGTGTCTTCTTGTTTGACTAAAATTATTATTTTTGTTGTGAATTTTGTAGAGAAAAAATTTCGGTAAGGTGAAATGCATCATTCTGGCGAGTTCAAGTTAGTCGGTGGAGTGTTAGACTACGTCAATGGAGTTGTTGAGGAAATAGAAGTGGATTTCTTTCACTATCTTTGAAGATGTACTGCTATATATGCTTGAGAAGCGAATTAAGCACATTGGCCAATGTGTACAAGCATCCATTTGAAGATGTATTGGATAGGAAGCCTTGTGGGAGAATGTTGATGCTAACAAGAAGAAGTTGGTCTCAAAAGGACGATGGATGAAAGAAGTGGACATTACTTCGAGAAGATTGAAGAAGAATGTGTGAGCTGTAGATACAATAGCTGTTGGAAAGGAAGAGTGCGTGTGAAGGGTCGCTTATTCTCAAGGAGAATGTTTGTGAAGCTGACGAAGGTCAGAGCTTCAGAGGCAGCTTTATTGAATCATCAGACTCAGAGGTGATGGTGACATTGGTGACGAAGAGGCCGAGATGAAGAGAGGATATACAAGTTTTCAAAAATGACAATTATGAGGAACAAATACCAGACGAAGATGATGTGTATCCTGCAACTGATGAGAATCAGGTGATGAGGAAGCACAAGCAGAGAAGGTTAGTTAGAAGAGGTGTAGTGGATGGTGTGTTCAGTTTAAGGCAGGTTTCAGCAGTGGGATTGAATTTTAAGAGGAATGTGAATAAATATGTCTTAAAGACAAGACGGAATGTTGTTGTTCGACAGTGGGAAAGGAGAGGCTGGGTGCTAGATGCAAGCAAAAGGTTGTGGGTGGAAAATCTATTGTGCTGTGGAGATACCACTTGGAGGAAAGTGGATGGTGAAGACTTATGACTATGACCATCAATGCCATCCAACAGGAAGGTGGTGAGATCATTAATGACAAACGTCCTGCAGGGAGACCGAAGGGTAAGGCAAGAATCAAGGGTCTAAATGAATCACCAAGCAAAAAGAAATCTGACAAGAAAGTTGGTCGCCAAGGAAAGTAGTCCACTGTGGTCTCCTGTGGTCAAGCGGGTCATAATTCAAGAAAGTTTCCAAATGAGGTATGTCTTCACACTATTGTTCTTTCTCTTTTGATTTTGTTCTTTTGTTCTGACTCTACTTTTGTTAGTCCTCTCAGAACAGGACCAAGAGAAGAAAAACTAAATGCGGCACCACAATTGGAAGCTCAAGATCAAGCTGAAATGGCAGCAGCTTTTGCAGCAATGGAAGCTCCTGCCCATGAACCTGAACCTCAGTCGAACCTGAGGTGCAAGATGTTTCCTCATCCGCACCACAGAGAAGAAGCTTTTGTCGAGAGGATGCTATTCAGATGAGGTAGCTGACTCATTTTTTGGACTGTCGGGTTGGTTTAGACTCCTTTGGTACAATATTGACATGTCGGGTTGGTTGTTATTGACTCCTTTTGGTACAATATGCTCATGTATTTGGTGACTTAAAACACCTAATCGGGTATTTGGTGACTTAAAACACCTAATCGGGTATTATTTTGGTCATGTATTTGGTGAATTGAAACACCACCTAATTGAATATTTTTGGTCATGTATTTGGTGACTTTAAACACACTTAGTCCCATATATTTTTTTCTGCAAAGCCACTAACCAAAGTCATTACAAAGTCATTACAAATTCATTACAAATTCATTAAAAAGTCATTACAGAACCACTAACCAAAAGCATTCAAACAACAACAAAGTTATCCAATAACTCAACCAAAGACAATGGCTCCAATGGTGCATACCAGCAATCCTGCCAATCCAGTGATGACAATGCGTTGACGATATACAGTTGTTTCCATCTCAACATTCTTTGATGACATCTCCAATTGATGCTTCTCCAAATCATCACGAAGCTCCATGATTGTCGATTTTAGTTGACTTATCATCCTATTCTTCTCGTTAATTTCAGCTTGAGCTTCTACCAACGCTTGTCTGGGCCAGCCTTTCACCTCTTCTTCATCAACCCACTTAAAGAATTTGCAGTGTGCGCTACCACCTTCCTAAGACCACATCAATAAGAGACTGTACTAATCAACAAATCTGACCACCTCAACACTGTTAGTAACACTTATGAAACATACCTTGTACAACTCACACCCAAAGAACTTTCGATGTGGATTCCTCGCCGTTTTAGATTTGAAATTTTTTGCCGGTAATCCACAATCACAGACTTTGCGGCCTCCATATCTGCTGCTACTGGAGGATCCCGAGCTTAATTCCATCTTCAAAACGATGAAGCCTAAAAACCCTAATCGTCGACTCAAACCTTCAAAGAAGAGAAAACCCTAATAATGGAGTGCAATCGATCTATTTTGACTATGTCGAAGAAGAAATAAGAACGATGGAATCGATTTTAGTTATTGGGCCTGATTTATTTTTTTGTTTAATGTTTAGGCCCATTAAACGGTTACCCAAACTCAACCGGGTCAGGATCTCGGGTCATGGTGACTACGTCCGACGGGTTTTAATACGGGTCCGACGAGTCAACGGTGAGTTAACACCGGCGCAAATCGTCCGTTTCACCGAGATTTGATGTGTATGGTGTTCCGCACATAACGTCATATACTTCATACATGTGGCCATGATTTACATATAGGTCATGTAGCTGGATATCCTTTCTCGTAGTTGGCATGTGTGGCCATGCATTCCGCGATACTTGAGGTAGCTGAGTATCTTTTTTCCTATTATGTACTATGAAGATTCTCTTACCTCTATTATAAAGAAAAAAATAGAAAACCATTGAAAATGGTCTAAGCTCAGATCCGATTTGTATAAGATACTCTTCTGGTGGGTTTCTCTGGTTTTGAATTTTTCTCTTGGATTCGTGACAGATAAGAAATCCAATTGAACAATGGATTCTCACAGAGAACAAACATTTTTGCCAATGTAAGTTAATCGATTTTCTCATTCCTATTTTGATTTGAGACTGCACTCTAATACTCTGAAATAGCAACAGCATTTGGATTTGATGTGACAAGTTATAAGGAAATAGAGAAGTTCATAATTCTCACACCAAGTCTTGGTGATTTTTCATTGGCCTTGAGTGATTAAGACTATCGAATCATTGGAAAGTCAATACGGAGAGGCAATGAAAAAGGTTGCTCAGCAGCTGGTGTCAATGTGAGTCCTCTTTAGGTTTATTAGTTATTGGTTTTTTGGTTGTGCTTTATGAACCATATCATATGAAAATAGATTGTTTTATTTCCTGTTGTGTATATACTGGTCCGCTATTTTGAAGATGAGTCAACACCTACAAACCTTGTGGTGTCTGTGTTCTTGGTAGAGAAAGATATCCTTCTGTTGAGTTGTATTGAGGTGTGTTTCCCTTTTTTTCACGTGGCTCATTGCAATCTTTCTTCTGCAAACTGCTACAAGGTTGAATAATGAAAAACAACAATGTTGCATATTTTGATGTTGTTAAACACACACAAAAAAAATTAAGCAAAAGATATTGATAACAAGGACGACGAACATGTGGGGAGAGTAGCACAAACAGGTATAGAGTGGATATGTGGGGAGAGTAGCCACAAACATGTATAGAGTGGATAGAGAGGTGAAAAGTATTATGAGAGTCAGAGAGTGTATTGTGCTAGGATGTTATATTACAAAAATTGTATATAATGAGAAGAAAGATGTGAGTAAAGTAGAAGTTCTCACCATTAGCATTAACATCTGTATTTACTATTATGTTTATACGTAATTAGGTTAGGTGGATTGCTCGAGTAAAATCCAACCACGAAGATGAACCTAATAGGTGCTTCTAAACTTCAACCAAACAGTTATTTTTAAAGTCAAAATAGATCTTAAAAATAAGAATTTAGAAAAGAAAAAAAACTGAAACATAATATAACATTCATACTATTTTCTAAATATTTTTTTACATTTACAGTGATTATATGTTACGTTTAAAGTTCAAACCATATTTTGGATAATGTTATTTGTGAGTCACGTGGAGATATTTTTTGCCTGTAAAGATCGGGTTAGATAAAGGTACCAAAAATTTTAAAAGTACACGATCTGTATCCCTCCCTTATTTCACGTTAAACTCTACTAATATGGACTAAAAATATTAAAATAATTTGAAATTAGATTTTTTGAAATTATATTTTTATGTATGTTTAAAATAACGTATTATTAATATTAATTAAGTTTAAGCTTTTAAATATTTTCTAAATCAGAAAAATAATTTATTGAAATTTATGTGGGTTACCAGCGAATCTCATATACTCAAGCGAGATGGATGAAAATATACTATTTTTTACGGTGGATTTCTTAGATTGGATATTTTGCGGGTCAAAATATTTTAAACTCATTGTGGGGCAGGCTTAGCAGACGGGCTTGACACGTTTGCCAATTTTATTTAGATCATTTGGTTCAAGAAGTTTTGAGTTTTTCGCGGCTTTTTATCTTATTTGATTATTCAAGTTTTTAACGATCGTTAATTCGGTTGACATTCGATCCAAATTCTCCATCATGTCAATCCAAAGCTCATGGCGAGACGATTATTAGTTCTAAACATTCATAAACTAATATAAGTTTGTATTGTAAATATATACCAAATAAATAGATTTATAAATATAATCCCACATGTACGTATGGATCCATGGTCAACAATTTTCACAACTTAAAAATAAAATTCTTCTAAACCATATTTAAAAAAAAATTCAGCCCAAATGGAATTATAACTATATATATATTAAACATTCAAATGGAGAATCATTTATTTTGTCTAAATTTCTTTGCCAAAATTTATTAATACATTATTATATGAGTAATTTTTTAAAAGGAAATGGTTATGGGACATAAAGTTTCTAACAGGATAGATCGGGGACGAGACGGAATGGGATGCGACGTGACAAGATTTAACACACCGTAACAAAATTACTTTAACATATTTAACAAACACGGATTGTGCTTGATTATTATAGATGGATTGCAAAAAAATATATATTTCCAGCCGATGAAGATGATGATTATGTTTATTTTCGCTACGGGTTGCAGTATTCTACATATACACCAAAATATTGACAAAACACCATAAAAGAGTGGCAACCTAATTTTTATGGAATATATTAATATTATATAATTAAAATTTTACAACCTATTATTATTTGACTGAATATATGTTTTATCAGTGTTTTTAAGTAATTTATTTGACTAATTAAGTACATATACTGAAATAGTATAAGTAAACTGAAACGGATAATTCAAATATTGAAAAACAATATATTGATCAATATTTTTTAAAAAAGAAAGACATAAATTTTAGATAAAAGTACAAATCAGAAAATATAGGTTGATAATTTCAATTGTCAAGTTTTCACTAATTTATAAAAAAATTTGTCTCGTGCTATAGCACGGGTTACTACCTAGTATACATATATTTTCATACAAAAAACATCAAACAAGCTTGTAAATTATATCAAAGCATATTAAAATTAAAAGTCAATGAAAACTAAATGTTTTAGGTTTTGTTATTTGGTGAATAACAATTTGTACACACTGTAGGGTTGGAATGTTGTGGTTTGTGAGCCGAACGAAAATATTTTGCTATGATGGACTCACATAATCATGTACATGAAAATCAGTGAAACATACATATGACCACCATCAGCAACTTTAGTCTCATTCGACATTCTACATACTGCAACAAAATCACTACGAGGATACGACTTATAACGATGACTGCATGATATCATTCGAATGAATCATGGTTTTCTAAAGGGTCATAGTTAATGTCATATGTTTGATGAATAATTGTGAATATATAATAAGATCTGTGACAAATAGACGACGTGGAAAATAGGATAAAATCATTTCAAGATTATCAATTGGGAGCACAAATATCCTTTCAGCTAAGCTAGAGGAAGGGTTAGACATAATTAAACTCAACGTTTTCTTCTTTTTATTGTGGGATTCTGAAATTTTTCGAAAAACAGTAAGATACCATAAACATCAAATTCATAGCATATATGATTTGTCAGTGTTCTTTTTGTCATTGCTGAGAATATTGGTACGACATGCCAAACACTACGAAAAATGTGTGCTTTGTGTAATTTATACTTTACATTTGTATCAGTTATAACTATTGCAAATGAGTTTTATGCATTCTTTTTCAGTGGGAGCGATGTGGGACGTTGACAAAGGGAGTATATAGTTTTATCTCTTTTACAATTCTCTTTTTACAACTAACTAGTTACTAACCCGCACTATGTGCGAGATAAATCGATTTAAATAAAATATTATTAATAAAATTATTGTTTGATATTTAAGTTTTGTTTGTATAAAACAAAATATGTAAGTAAAATTTTTTCGTTTATTCAAATTTGTGTTTAAATTCTGTAAAATATGTTTCATCCGTGAAATATTTGAATTTGGAAAAGAATTTCAGGATGGTGTAAAATTTTTTGATGTATTTTTCTGTTTCTAAAAATCAAATTAACATATTTTATGTTTCACATTATTATCTATATCACTATATCATTAAATAGATAAAGCAATATTTTTAAACTAATTTATTTAGTTTAAACTAATCTTAAATTTAAAAATGCAATGAAAAAATGATAAAAGTAATAAATGAATGAATAATTTTTTTTTCTTGTTTGTGAAATGTAGTTTACTTTTAATAAGTAAATAGGTTATGAAAATGATAATTAAATACATTTTCGGATTTAATAGTTGATTAAATCTTTCATTTTTAAAAACTTATAGAAAAACCATTAGCTCATAATATTTCAGTGGCATATTTATGTAAATAACAATGAAAAGTAAGAGCATTCATTTAAAAATGTACAGGAGCTCTGTGAGCGCGACACATCAGCTTTTCTCTGATAGTGTTTCTCTATTAATATATAAAGGATGCTTAATTTTTAATTAGCATTAATTGTTACTGATTTAAAATTTTGAATCATTTTCAAAAGATGTAAATTCATATATTTGTATCAATAATGCGAAGTGATGATTTGCATCATAAAATCATAGAAGAAACTTATATCTAATTATATCTAAGGGTAAAGATAACATGTCAGGAAATGCTTTCTTTATTAAGTGTTAATATTGCTATCAGTTTCTGCAGGTGCGAGAGAGAGGGTAAAACTGCTTTGCGTATCATCAATTATTACAATAGATATTAAATTATAATTTTTGTATCTATTATAAATAAATAAGTCAACTTAGTATCATTTAAAGTTTTAACGCAAATTAATTGAGATGTACGTCTTATGTATTATGCGTTCACTAAATCTGTGGAGGCATACTGTCAACAAAGTAAATGGTATTTTTAGTTTGTGATGGAACCGAAATTTGCGTGTCAAGTAGGTTCACACAAAAAAAAAACTTTGAATTAGCTTGTTTAATCAAGGGTCTCAAAGAAACTATCAAAACATGCATAAAAATAACCTCCAGCTGCAGTAGGATGACTTCGGTATATTTTTGCCCATTCTTCAATATATTTTTTTACTTATTTTTATCCATTTTTTCTGTTTCCTGATATAACATCTATAAAATTTTGTTCGTAAATAACATACAGACCTATTTTAATAATAAATAGATTAATATAAAACGATAATAAGGTATAATTTATTGAAATATATTATATTATATAAGAATCTATAGTAAAATAAAAGGTAATAAAGTATGCTAATATGTAATTGCAAGTGATGAATTATTTAGCGATTTCGTAGTTATTAGATCCAGATGATAAATTATATGATGGTCAAAAATGTAGTTAATTTTATAAGTTCAATTCTCGTTAATATCATCATACAAGTAATAGGAGTGAACAATCATTGATGATGCATTTTTCTCTAATGATTTATTTTGTCTTTTGGATTGTTGAGATTTATGAGTGATAATATCTTTCCATTTCTTTTAAATTGGCTATGTTAATATATAAAATGGATATTCAATCTTTTGAAGTAATGAATTTGATAAAATGTCCAGTATTTGTATCAATAATGTGAAGTAATGATTTGCATCATAAAATCATAGGAGGAACTTATATCTAATTCTATCTAAGGCTAAAGATGACATGTCAGGAAATGCTTTTTTATTAAGTGTCAATATTGCTATCAGTCTCTCCAACTGCGAGAGAGACTGAAAAGAGGACAAACCTGACTTGCGGATCATCAATTATTGCAACAGATGCTAAATTATAATTTTGTATTGATTATAAATAAATAATTCAAATTAGTATCATTTAAACTTTAAAGTTTTGAAGCAAGTTAATTGATGCAATTTGACCTCTATTTTATGTATTATGCGTACTATCATGAGACGTACTATCAACAGTAAATGGTCTTTTTGGTTTATGAGACTATTTCCAATAATAGTTCTTATTTTTTTCTATAGCACACTTCAGTCCATCTCTATTCTCACCTCTAAAATAAAAATTGCTATATTTTTCTCTATTTATAAAAACTAATATGTTCCTAACTAAATGTAATTTATCGACACATAGTATTAAACATTGGAAAGAAGTGAATCACGTTAACAACTCCATGTTTATATTATGCTCAACAATCATTTAGGTCACCCAATTTTTCATCTATTATATAGATATATAGACATATTACTCCATTAGAATGACACCTGGTTGTCTTAATTTGTCCATAAACTTTGAATAATATCTTTTCTGCACAAATTAAGGATATTGCTTTCGTTAATTTTAAAATGAAATGTTTGTCTTCTCCAAATCGCTCTTTTCTTAAAAGGGTAACCCTCTTTTCAATCTTTGGTCTTAATAAAATTAAAATATACACTGATATTATTTTAACGTAATCTGCACATACGCATGCCAATAGTTTTTATTATTTTATATAGCATAGCATCTATACATTTTTAATATTTACATGGAATAATAATATACGTATTCTGACAAATGAGAAAGTTTATATTAATTGGAACAATATGCAATTTCTAATAAATTTATCGGGATGATTTGTTATTATTATTATTGCTGTTTGGCTTTTATCAATAAGAAAAAAATATATAGCTACTTGGCAAAAAAAAAAAATAGTATTATTGTTACTTATTTCCTCTCCACCTTATTAATCTACATATAGACAAATATGATGATCTTTAACGTTTTGATTCGTATCCTTAATTGTTATGTGGTATATCGATTGCATCGATCTCGACGTACGTCATAGTAGATTATGAATGTATTTAAATGGTTAATAAGATGCTTTTGACAAAACAAATATACGTCTGACGTTCTTTTTGGTTTTAGGTGTGAGAACATTCTTGTTTTATTACAAAAATATTCGTTTTACGTGTTTGTCATTTATCCTAGCGAACATAACATAGCCATTTATATAAATATTTGTTTCGGTAATTTCAAATGTTAAATGACTAAATTTTAATTCAGTAACCATTTAGAAAACTTTTACTTTTTTTGAAAATTAATCATCTACAACATTAAACTCTATTTTAATTATAGAAAAGAATCTTCATGATCCCCGACTCAAATTTAAGTTTTATTCGAAAATTATAACTAGAATGCTATGGCACAAACTTCATAACGTTATACTGCATAAGATTAGAGCAGGCCTATGTGCCACTTTATCGTTTTTGTTGAAAATAACATATATAGGTGCCATAGCAGTTCATTTCTATAATTTAATATAGAAGGAGACAAAAGATCTATGTTTATTTCTCTTTTGATAAACAATAATTTACAGAAGTTAAAAATTCGACCGATGGAATCTTCACGAGCTGCGAGGACGAAAAAAGTTTTGGGGACAAAAACCAAAGTGCATGTGGAGTATTGTGGCCTAATGATTAACTGGCTTTTGTGCATGTATATAATAAATTTCAGTTCCTAGGAAATCAATATTGTAAAGGAAAAAAAGGAAATCAATATTGTATTGGACAAAACTGTTTCAAATTCTGTAGTTCCATAGGTTTTTATTATTAACAAGTATACTTAATTATTTCAGTTATTCCTTTAGTATCTATATATACACGAAAAACTAACATTTATGAAAAAGTCTTACCCATTATGTTACATCAATAAGACAATAATCGATTCCAGTAGTCAACTAAGTGCTAATTATATATCCGTTAATCCGTTATGGTTTTACTTTTTGTATCACAACTTGTCATATATAAATCTACGAGTGTTTTAGCCAGCTATCTATTATTTATCGTACAAGAAAATAGCATAAAAATCGTTCAACTGTGGTAAGTGGTAAAATACTTCTTATATCTATACAAATTTGTTTTAGGACTAAAATATAGAATGTTGCTAAGAATCATGTACAGCTCTTGTGGAACAAAAACGGACTCTTGCATAAACGTAACTAAGACAAACTGTGAACTAAATATGCAACATTTAGTCGAGTCACAAGGTAGATAAATGAGATGTCCAACTAGGTGAGGTCAAGGAGAATAACACTAGTTGACTTTCCTAGTTTATGGCTCTCCTCCATCGGAAAACTGGATGGTATCACCCCCGAGAACTCTTGATTAAAAATTGTAATGACCAATGCATACTTTCTTTGAGACCAGACAATATTGTATGGAGTATGAAAAACTGTAACGCCGAGAAATTAATTCTTGACATTATCCCGAAAATTTGCTAAAATCATATAATCTTTCATAGAAAGAAAAAAAACGGCTGAAATGCGCTTTTGACTTGAAATATGGATAACTGAAGGTGATCAAAAAGTCATAATTAAGGTTATGATATACATAAAGACATGTACATTATATCTTGTGGAAAGAAAAAGGAAAAGCGAATATGAGGTAGACATATACCTTTCGAAGAGTGATCAATATAAATGGTAAGATGCTATAAGGTAAATTAAAATAGCGTGTACATAACGTGACATCGGAATATAATAAGATGCTAAAATAAAATGTGTTATTAAGAAAATAACATCATATATGCTTAAATAACGTGTGAAATCAACTCTTAACTTACATGAGGATTTCACATACAAAATAGAAAAGATGTGGATATAGAATTCGTTTTATCTTGCACCTTTGTAACTGTTTAGAAAATAAAATATATACTAAAATACTTTTCAAACCAAAGTTATGTTATATCGATATATATATTTAACAGATAAAATTACTTACATGTTTTTTTGGCGAAGACAAAGTATCTACATATCAAAGATAGATTATTCATTCTGACTTTATCTTACAAGAAGATTCTCAAACATATATAGTTTGCAAAATAACTTGAAAATGCAATCAATGCTAATTATTCTCTTCTAATTCTGATTTGCCAAGTTCACCAAAAAAAAAAAAAAAAAAAATTGATTTGATTCTTGGTCCTTGGACCGGAGCCAATGCCTACAACTTCTTAGACAATGACTTTTTGCGGTCCTTTATCTATTGTAACCCAAAAAGTAACAATTTTCTAATCAAAATTTCGGTCAAAATAGGCTTAGATATTTAGATTTTCTTCCATAGATACAAGAGAGTATCACGTGGTCGTGTTAGCTTTTGTATTATTTTCTCATTAGTTGAAGAGAAATTTATACTTGTTTTCTTTGCAATTTGATTACATTTGAGTTTCTTTTTTTTGTCAACTTTGTATATTTAAGTTCGTGTTCACATATTTATATCAGTAGTATATATATGTATGACATCCTCTTCCTGCATTTGCTCCCTATATTCCTCATTATTATTAGTCATGGGAGAGAGAAGAAGTTTTGCAAGTCGTGGAGCGACATGAAGAAACACTTAAACGACACCGTTTCCAAGAGCTTCGCCGGTCGTTTCTTCATGCTAGAAGCAAGAAAAACAACTTTCACAACTGAACTCCGAGCTGCGACCGCCACATTCCTCACCATGGCTTATATCATTACCGTCAACGCCAATATTCTAGCCGACTCCGGTGCCACATGCTCCTTCAACGACTGTTCCACCGTGGGTGGTTCTTCACCACCGGGGCCAGAATGCGTCCTTGGTTCTAACCCTGGCTACGAAGAATGTATCTCCAGGGTTAAAAAGGACCTTGTTGTGGCTACTTCTTTATCAGCCATGGTTGGTTCATTAGCAATGGGGTTGTTAGCTAATCTCCCTTTCGGACTTGCTCCCGGTATGGGAGCCAACGCTTACATCGCGTACAACGTAGTTGGCTTTCGTGGGTCCGGTTCAATCTCTTACCATACCGCTATGGCCATCGTGCTTCTTGAAGGATGCGCGTTTCTCGCTGTGTCCGCTTTAGGACTCCGCGGGAAGCTAGCTCGTCTCATCCCTCAAACGGTGAGACTAGCATGCGCGGTTGGTATAGGAATGTTCATAGCTTTTGTTGGTTTGCAAATGAACCAAGGCATTGGTCTCGTTGGACCGGATAAGTCAACTCTAGTAACGTTAACCGCGTGTGCGAAGATGGACCCCGTCACGGGAGCTTGTCTAGGAGGGAAAATGAAGAGTCCTACGTTTTGGTTAGCAGCTGTTGGGTTTCTCATAACGAGCTATGGTCTAATGAAGAACGTTAAAGGTAGTATGATTTACGGAATCGTGTTCGTTACGGCTGTTTCTTGGATTAGAGGCACTGAGGTCACAATCTTTCCACACACACCTCTCGGAGACTCAAACTACAACTACTTCACAAAAATCGTTGACTTTCACAAGATCCAGTCAACGTTAGGAGCTATAAGCTTCACGGAGTTTAAAAGCAGCGAGGTTTGGGTTGCTTTCGTTACACTCTTCTACGTTGACCTCCTCGGCACGACCGGAGTACTCTACACGATGGCTGAGATCGGAGGGTTCGTGGAGGACGGGAAGTTCGAAGGAGAATACATGGCTTACCTAGTCGACGCCGGCTCCTCCGTGGTGGGATCGGCGTTAGGAGTCACTACAACGGCGACTTTCGTAGAATCATCGGCGGGGTTAAAAGAAGGAGGGAGGACAGGGCTAACGGCCGTTATCGTCGGAGTTTATTTCTTGGCGTCGATGTTTTTGACGCCGTTAGTTACTAACGTGCCGAGGTGGGCGGTTGGGCCGTCGCTGGTGATGGTTGGTGTGATGATGATGGGAGTTGTGAAAGATATCAGATGGGGAGAGACTAAAGAAGCTGTTACGGCCTTTGTGACGATCTTGCTTATGCCGTTGACTTATTCCATTGCTAATGGGATTATTGCTGGTATTGGTATATATCTTGCTTTAAGCATGTACGATGTCGTTTTGGGAGTTGTGAAGTGGCTTAATGGGGTTAGGAAACGGGTTATGAGAGAGCATAATCAAGTTTCTTCAGTCGCTACCGTCGAGATCGTTTGATTATTGACGATATCACAAAACCGGTTTTAGTGGTGTGTGAATGTACACCGGGAGTGGTGGAACTTTTCACATGGTCGGTCGTTGGATGACCATGCAAAGACCCGTCATGATTGCTCGGTGTTTTTTTTTTTTTTTTTTTCTTTGTTTTACTTTTTTTATGGTTTGGTTTAGTTTGCGTAGGAGAGAGTAGTGAAGTAACATTGGATGCATCAGCTGCCATGAACGTGTGTTTGATAATTCATGGCTGCTTGTGCATGCATTGTTTGTACTTTGTAGGGTTTAATGTTTCAACTAAATGCTTCTTTTGTTTGTAGCAATTATTTCAAATTTTCAATCAAAGACGTTTGGATACTAAATCACATCCTGGCTCTTTTTGTTTGCAAATTTCATTAGGCCTGGACACCCTCCTTTACTTATTAACTCACTAGTTACCACCACACGTCTTCTCTCCTACACAAAAAAATGTAGAAGAGATTTTAACAAATTTCTAATAATGCGCATTTCATGTTATTTTGGTTTTGGTTCAGATTTGCTTTAGAGTCCAATCGAATTCAGTATAATTTGCTTAATTTGGTTTAATAAAAATTTAGCTAACTCAAAACAAAATAGTTTGATTTGGTTCAACTAAATTTGGCGTAGTACATTTTGTAGATCGG
The DNA here is from genome assembly GCA_024034495.1 of Camelina laxa. Taxonomy (NCBI): domain Eukaryota; kingdom Viridiplantae; phylum Streptophyta; class Magnoliopsida; order Brassicales; family Brassicaceae; genus Camelina; species Camelina laxa. The sequence goes on along the minus strand of CM043885.1, from coordinate 18,011,042 downwards.
GAAAAAGCGTTAAGATATAAACAATTTCCTAATCGTTTAATAATGCAATTGTTCCGGTGCTATAAACCATTAGAAGGCAAGCAATGATGCATATTTAAAATAGATGCAAGAAAACTTTACTAAATGGTAGTAGTTTAGTGGTTTTCATTTAAGGAGCTATTGTCCGTTTTTACTTGAGTAAAAGTTGTCATGTTCAAATGGTCATAGATCAAGTCATATCAAATGCATAGTTATCTACCACTCTCAGTAAGTCAGTCAAAAACGGTGTCATGCATTAGATTCATTAAAAAATCTGGTGAGTGGACTTTAGATCCATTGAAAAATCGGATGAGTGGGATATTCGACGACTAAATCCATTTTTCGAGGATTAATCGGGTGATAAAAGTTCAGATCACCCTTTGGTTATTAAAATAAGGTCTTCTAATATAAATAACATAGTCGAGTTTATATGGTGTACAATATATCATATCATAGATTTTGTATAAGGTTGTTCGCCATGGTAATTTTTATAATGTAGTTTTCTTTTGCAAGACATGTTCGTGCTGTAAGTGAGAAATCACTGGGTTTATTTCTGAACATGTTTGAGGTGATCAATGATCAATTACGCCCAAGAAAGAAAGATTCAACGGAGCAACACATGTAGTCTAATTGTTTATCGTTTTAGTGTCGTCAATGCGTTAGCTTTCACAGATTTAATTTCAAAAAGCTAACGTTAGAGTATACAAGGGCGTTAGCTTTTAGACAAACAAACATGAGTTTATTATTAGAGTATACAACTATACAATGAATTTAAAGCTCATCGTTTTTGCTGCCTTTATCTATTGGGGTAGAGGGATGAAGAGGTGAGTTCATGATTGGATACCAGGGGTTCACTGCGATACCACAACGCGTCAACGCCCTTGTGGATTGTCTATATCTTTCTCGATCCTTATGTAGCCTTCGTCTCCCCAATCTTTTCCATACGAATTCTTCACTATCCAAAACATGGTACCGTCCTCAATCCCATATCCGACCACTGTCATTGCGTGGTTTGTCTCTGTTCCACATGGTCCCTTATACACTTCCTGTAATTAAATATAATATTATGTATATATATTCCCAAGTCAGTTTAACATCCAAAAGAATGGTATCTATCTGTTCTCATATATATGACATTTCAAATATATTGAAAATGAGAAATCAGTTCTGTATTCTATTACCCCAGTATTTTGCACAAATCTTCTATCATCCATCGCGATTACAACAGATACTGGTCGGATTGCAACAGCCGCTGCAAGCTCAGCTGGGTTGTCTTGGGTAACACGCTTGTAGTTATCAATCATCACGTTATCTTTCTGAACAAAAAAAAAAACATATCTCATCATCAGTCAAGGAAATGGAGTATGTAGCATAACTGTTAATCGATAATCGGTAACAGAGTCATTTATGATATGTGTAAGATAATGTTACTTATGGACCTTTGTGGCACTGCAACCGTCAAACCTATCTTTGTAAGGGTAGTTTTTCTCGGTGGTGATTCCATCTTTTCTCTTGATGAACTCGAACGCGGTTTTTATGTCACCTGGCTTACAACCGTCATTGTTACTGTCACAGTCCACAAGTTCTTGTTCCGACAGTGAGACAAGTTCTTTTTTTTTATTAATGATCTTGTTGATTCCCTCTACGGCTGCAACTACGGAGAATGCCCAGCAACTGCCTGGTAATGCTCCCGTAGTCTCAAATAGTTAGATTGTAATAACATATCTTTACGATCAACAAAGACTTAACTAGTGTGGCTTAATCTACAATATTTTTAAAGGCAATTCTGATAACCACTAGAATGAGATTTGGTTCCAAAAATATATGATTAGTTTTTTTTCCTCAAAAGTACCTCATATATTATTTTTTTCGAAAATACCACAAACTAAAAATAAATTGTAAACATTTAAATCTAAAGCCTAATCCCTAAATACATAAACCCTAAAAACTAAACCTTAAACCCAAAACAATATGTCCAAACCCAAAATTTTAAAATATAAACCCTTAAAAATCATTTTTAGTGTTTGTAGTATTTTTTAAAAAGAAATGGTAATGGTATTTTTGGAAAACAATAACTGATGATACTTTTGAAAAAAAAAAGAGAAATACCCTAAAATAACACACATTTGAGTTTTTGTTCCAAAACTAACACACACGCTGCAATGTTCCAAAATTAGCATTTTATAATATTGAATAATTAATGAGAAATACTCCTTAATAACACTAATCTATGTTTTTCTTCCAAAGGTAACACCTACTTTCAAATATTCCACATTTAGCACAAATTAAATATAATTAAATACTTTTTAATTTTAAAAAAACTCTAAAATATCAATATATGTGATCTCTCTCGTCTTCGCTTTGTTCTCATCACCGAAGACCATCTCCGCCGTTCGTTGTCAACGGAGTCTCAATTTCTTCCATCTCCATGGATCCAAGATACCAGTGGCTGCTTCCGCAATTAACCTTTTGAATCTCTGTGGAGATGTATTCATTAATCGCACATACCAAGATAAGATTCCTCTTTTCTATAGCTTGGATTCATATGTAGACATTAGAGCGACGCTCACTAGAGCGGTTTCTTCAATTGCCGACATCGCCGTTGTTGGTGCTGATACCGTCGTATCTCATGATCCCACCGTAGTGCAGAAGAGTGGTGGTTGGTTTGGTTTTATCTATGATGGTGCTTATGGTGAGTTTTAAGCAGCCCAGTTCCGATCTGTATGTGTTTAGACTTAAGCAAAGATTTCTGGAATTGTCTTTGTAGTTTTAAATTTTTGTGTTTGGAAATTTTAGATTGTGAAAGATGGACTCACATACAACAGTTCATGTGCCTTATGCTTATGGATTTGCGCTTATCATCAAGCAGAAACATATCCTTCAAAAAAGCAACAGGTGAGTGAATGAGTTAGAGGGAGAGTATAGTTTTGCAGCTCTTCTTATCACTTTGATTCAGTTTTGACATATTGGATGAGAGTTTGAGAGTATTGATTATGTTTAGTTTTGAAATTTCTAGCAATGTTTATTCTCTGATGAATCACATGTCCAAAGTGGATGGGTGTTATGCGAAGTCAGCAGATATCAATACCAAAGTTGTTGCATACCAAGTGTTTGTTATAATGTCATTGGGAACAAAGTAGTTGGTAACAAGTAAGAAAGTTCCTTGTTGTTGTTGTTGTTGTTGATTTTGATGTCTTCAGCTTCTTTGGTTTGTAGTTCGTCGGTTACAGAGTGGATTAGTATTGTTGATGAGGCAAAGTATGGTGGTGGTGGTGGAGGATCTTCTGGTTCTAGTTATCCCCGTTTTGAGATTTTCTATATTTAGGAATAGCTTCCTAAAATTCAAGAACGCATTCCTAAACATTATGTAATGTTTCCTAAACATTATGAAATTTTTCCTAAATTCAAAGAAATGAATTTTTGGATCTTCTATTCATGTGGTGCCTTAATGTATCACAAATTACTCCAATATGATGAATTTTATGCACTTAACTGTTTTCAAATATTATGAGATTTATGCATCATCACTTTAAAATGTAATCTTCATATTTCAACCATTATTTTTATGAAGAGCATCCTGAATTCCAAAGTGTCCTTCTTGAATATTATTGTAACTTTCCTAATTTTGATTCATTGTGTTTCTAAATCTCTATTTTTGTTTGTTTTGCTTCAATGTGTCAAATATTATAGATTGCTCCATTAGTGAGGGGTAATAATTTCATTTTTGTGGACATTCTAATGTTTGGAAATCTAAAAACTTATTTTATGAAAGTCATCATGAAGTTCAAGAAATCCTTCCTGAATTTTATAGAATTCTTCCCAAATTTCATACAATCTTTCCTGAATTTCATACAATCTTTCCTGAATTTCATAGAATCCTTCCCGAATTTCATACAATCCTTCCTGAATTTCATATAATCCTTCTTGAAATCAGAGAACCGAGCGAAGAGAAATCAGAAAAAAAAACTAAGTGAGTTCAACGTGGTAATCGAGTAACACAGTCAGTGAATCAAGTAAAAATGGTGAAGTAGCAGACAAAAAGGAACAAGATTCAAAGGAGGAAGAAGAAATTCAAGGGAACATAGGATAAGGATCAAGAGAGAGAGAGAGAGAGAGAGAGAGAGAGAGAGAGAGAGAGAGAGAGAGAGAGAGAGAGAGAGAGAGAGAGAGAGAGAGAGAGAGAGAGAGAGAGAGAGAGAGAGAGAGATAGAGAAACCATACGCCTTTGATCTGGACAAGGCCAAAGATAAGAGACGGTGGTAACATGAGCAGATTCCATGGAAACAATGATTTGAACAAGTTGCCAACAGTAGCTCTTCGTGTCTAGTGATGGATTCGTAGGTGGTGTTCAGATTGAGATCTGGGTAAGGACAAATTGTGTTTGTTCAGGCTGAGAAGAAACAAAATAAACTTGAATTTATTAATAATTTAAGTTTTTTTCCAAAATTAATGATATATAAATTTGTGCTAGTTTTGGAACATTTGAAAACATGTGCTAATTGTGGAAGAATAACTTTAAATGATGCTATTTTTGTCAATTGCCGAAAAAAAAATTGTTTAGTGGTATTGTAGGATATTTTTTTTATTTGTTATTATATTACATGTTAGGTGGCGTTGTAATTTCATAATATTATTGAACAATTCAGGTCATACCTGAACCATATGGAAACTAATTCTTAAACTCTGTTGTTTTCCGTAACCATTCGAGCTGTTGAATAGTTTCGTCTAGTTCCCAAAAAGTGAGAACATTTTATCTTCTTTCATTAACTGAAAGTTAACTAGAGCGAGTTTTATGTTCTTAGACTTACGAAAATATTCTCTTGAGACTTGACACCAGTGATGGCTCCCTCCCTTCTCCAATCAACAGACGTCGGCAGTTCTACCGTGTTCTCATGCATGAACCGTCCTGAAACATTTTCATACCTTTCCTCGCGATTGCAAGTGTTATTACCGTACATGTCAAAAATTATTCGAAGGTCAAGTCAGCGAAGTTATTCACTCTAAGAAAAAGTGAATATTGTGACAGAAAAATTGTGACCGTTTGTTCTGTCATAATATTATGATGATTTAGATACGAAAATGTGACGTATTTAAAATGGTCATATCTAAGTCACTATTTAGTTATAATATTGTGACTGACATAAAGGTAACTAATTTTGGTTTCTAATTGTGTCGAATTTGTTACAAAATATTTAGTCACACATATAAATACGGATTTGTAACTAAATAAGGTAACTAAATTATACGGTTTTTGTGACTATATTTATGTCACTTTTAGTTACAAATATTTTGTAACTACCTAGTCAAAATTAGTCACTATTTTAGTTACCTTTGTGTGTTAGTTATAAATTGTGACATAGTTATTACCACTTTTGTTACTTCAATTAAATAATAAATGGTTTCAATAATAGAAAAAAAAAAGGAGAGCTGAAAATACAATTTTTTTTAAAAGAGTTCAAATGACAAAAACAATCTGAAAATTATTACTCACATTCGTCGTCAGTAGTTAATTCGATATTAGAATTCTCATATTCAGCTTCTGATCCAACTTCTTGTTCTAGTACTGGATCATCAAGATCTTCTGATTGACCATCTGGATATAATAGTGTCTCAACGTGCAATGAATCAGATTGGACAACAGAATTAGTGTTATCATGTTGCAGTGCATTGAAATCCAGATTTTGGTTGACCAATACTTTTCCTCTTGGCTGTATCATAATTGCTGCTTCCCATTGTTGATCTTTTTTCGGCTGAGTCATTCTTGGATATGGAACATAAACCTGATCTGCTCGTGAAACCAAAACAAAAAGATCGTACTTTTGATAATGCCTTTTAACATTAATATCAATGATCCCTGACTTGTTTTTTCGTATACCATTCCCAATGGTTGAATCATACCAATCACATTTGAAAACCACGACTTTAAGATCAACTGGTCCTGGATAATGCAGCTCATAAATCTCTTTCAATACTCCATAAAACTCAGCAGCTTCTTCACTTGAGCCGGAAGATGTTACACCTTTCACACAAACTTCATAATTGGCATTCTTTTTGTCTTTCCCATGATCATATGTGTGAAATATATATCCACGACAAAATACATTGGCCAAAAAGTAACTTGAACCATTGGACCATGAACAAGACTCAACAAACACTTTGGATATGAATTATTATTCAAGGTATCTTCCACCTGTTTAAAAAAAAATCATGAATATTCAACAACCACGATACATTTTAAGCTTACAAAAAAAAATCATGTATAATATAAGCTTATCAAAGATACATGCACATATTTTATTTTAAAACACTTACATGTTTTTGTAACCAGCTTGAATAAGTTTTTTCTTTAAGCTGGGTTAAATTGTTTTCAGTAATCCCAGGATTAGTCGCAATCATGCTCTCATCAAATAACCTATATAAATATAAATTCATGAAAAAAAATTATGATTTATTGCACTCAATCTACTAGTATATAAATTAAAGTACATATGTGTATATTGTTTTTACATACCTTTCAAATGATCTTAATTAATCGCAGTTCTGCAAAATATATGTATGTGCAATATGGTAATCTTTATCTTGGAGCCATATCTGTATTTCTTTACCACTGTCCCTGTCTGAGAAAATATATCTGGAATTCCATCAAACTCATGAGTATCGTCTTGATTACCTCCATCATAGTGTCGATCTCATGTTCGATGTTTTGTCTTTATGTGTGGTTCAAAGTAATAAGTACAAAAAGTAGAAATTTCTTCGTTGATGTATTGTTCAACAATCGATCCCTCTAATTTTGTCTTATTTTTTACTTTTTTCTTTAAATGGCCCATGTATCGTTCAAAACAATATATCCATCTAAACTGCACAGGTCCGCCAAAACTAGCTTCGTATGGTAAGTGAATCACCAAATGCTCCATAACATCGAAAAAGGATGGAGGAAATATCTTCTCCAAATTACAAAGAACCATACATATATTATTTTGCAGCATCGCAACACCATCTTTGTGTATAGTTCTTGCGCATATATCTCGAAAAAATAAGCTAGCACCTACAAAAAAAGATCGTTATACGAGTAAAGTTCTAACCATAGAAAATTAAATAGATTAGTGGAGAAATATATTACAGCTTTTGACGTACACCACTTGACTCATAAACAAAGAGATAAAAAAATACAAAGAACTATAGTTGTAAGCAAAGAGAATAAAAAGGACTTGTTTGTGTTTTTTTATCTCTTTAAGTGACTCGTAAACAAAGAGAATAAAAAAAGGACACTTGACTCGTAAACTATAGTGAACACAAAGAACTATAGTGAACACTTGTCTGTAAAAATGACTTGTTTACGTTATTCTTAGACCTTGTTTATCGCCAGGTTGTTAGTGGAGTTTTAAGGAAAAAGAGATAAAAAAAATAAATCAGAAAATGGAAAAAAATTGAAGAGCTCTTCTTATATAGTAACCTCAATTTCACATAAGAGACTGTGACGTGTCGCTAAATCGTTGGCTCCGTTTAATGTAGAGCAAAATTTTTGGCCGATTGTGTTTCTTTTGTTCTTCCTCTGCCTCTCTCTCTCTCTGTCGCGAATCTCTCAATCGGATGAGATGGGATCGGTTGGAATCATAGGAGATTGGAATCGGAGGAGGAGATTGAATCGTCGATGTGGCTTATAGTCCGATGACTCGAGATGGATTCTTTCTCATTAGCGCAAGCAAAGGTATGATCTTTGATATGGATGATTCTAAGTCTTTGATCGATTTTTATTTATAAATCTATGATCTTCAGTTTAAAGATTCTCTATTGTCTTTTTGTTTATGTGGTTTGGTCTTCACTAGGAACAAATTGATTCCAGGTTCCAGCCTTAAGCTTCGGTCTGTTTGTTTGATAGAGTAGCTGTTTGTGTAGGTTTGAATGATGATGGGGAATGGTGCTGCGACGTCGGTTGAGCTGTTTTATCTATCACGTAGATGGAGAATATGGTACACTTTCTCGCTGAATCGGGAATGATGCATAAGAATATGAGAAGAAAGGTTTTACTTCTTTGGCTTCTCCTCCTACTCGGCGTGTCAACATCTTTCTCCCAGGCTAGTTAGGTTGGTTGATATGATTCTTCTCCATCTAAACTATCTTCTGTTGTTCTTGATTCATCTATGAATTCTAGCCTTGTTTTTATTCGTTTGTGTGATATAAATCTAAGGGGTTTGTTCTCCTTTTTTTGTTTAATAGTTTGTAACTTGCAGGTGAAGTTCACAGTTGAAGAGCAAGGGAAAGTTATGGATCGTAAACACAACATCCGTAACATGTCTGTCATTGCCCATGTCAATCATATGGTATATATATATATATATATATATATATATACATATATATATATATATATATATATATTTGTTTACTGTTATTTTTCTAATCGTTTCTCTGATGATTTATGAAGCTTTTGTGTTTCTCATATTCCTATGCTTTTATTTAAAAACGTGAAGCGTTTATAGTATTGTTCTGTTTCTTATACTCTGTAATGTTTTAATGTCCATTGCAGACAAAATCACAAAGGGTAAGCTATGTTATGGTTCTACCTTGACATATCATACAAGCTGAAAAATGTTTGTACTTTGTTGCAGACTGATCTTGTTGGTGAGCCAGAACTAGCTTCATTGATGCAGCTGATAAAGGTAGGTTCTGCTTCTTTTGATTATTGTTTTCTCCTTGAACATCTAATTATTCTCTTTGCTCTGTGTTTAACATTTATGCTATCGTTATTGTCTCTTATTGTGAGAAAGAAGGCAGCTATAGAGATCCAAGAGGAGTGGGAGATTTTACTCAGTTGCCGTTCTGATACACTGACCAAGAGTTGGGTATCAAGCACAGTATTGAGACTGTTCCTCTTCTTTATCAGATCTTTGTCTATCCAACATCAAAAGATACAGTCAAGAGATATACACTGCATCCAAACTTTATTTAAGATTCTATTGGAAAGCATCAACTCTAATGGTATGCTTTTTTTTTTTGTTTAGAATATTTGGGAAAAATGCAAGGCAAATCAGTTTTACAATTAATCATTTACTCCATTTATGAATTGCACTTCCATTGTAAAATGTATTATATTTGTTTTAAGTTTTGTATGTTTAAAAATTAATCAAATGCACTATTTTCCCATTTTTATAAAATCTTAAAATTTTAATCTATTTAAACTTTTAAATTTCAGAAAATAATATTTTCAAAATAAGAGACCTATAATTATATACTACCATTGAAGGATGCAATTTAAATTAAGAGATCAAGAGTTCTTAAAATTTAGGAAAGTACACAATTAATTCATAAAAAAATTAAACAGTGAATAAGAACCCCAAAAGAACCTACCGATAATCTTGCTCTTACGAGTCAAGAATAAAAAACAAGGGTTCTCTGTTTTCTTCATGAAAAGCAGAGGAAAAACTCTGTTTTCCTACACAAAAACAGAGGTTTGAGACTTGAAAGAATATGCTTCTTTGCAAAACTCAGATTTGTAAGATAACTCTTTATTAATTCAATTCAAGGATGATCCTTTTTACAAGCAGTAGAGGTTTTATTTATAGAGCAGCTAAGTCAAACTAAAAATAAAAACCTAAAAGAAATAAAAATTTAAGACAAAAGAAATATCAACAACAAAATAGAAAACTAACAAAAACAATATAGAAAATAGAGAACTCTAGAAGCTTATGTGATATGAAAAGGATGTGCTACATCAAGTTAAGAACACAAAAACATAATATAATATAATACTTGTTATTATACGTTGAACAGACAGAACAAGAGAACACTTAGACACATAATAAACATCAAACAAAGTCAATTCGTAAAAAGATATGTTAATTAATCATAAAAACAAAGTCAAAAGTTTTCAAATTAAATAAACAAAGTTGAAATTTTACCAGATAATGCACCGTGTACAGATTTATTCATAAGCTCAGCAAACGTAATTGGAAGTAACCGTTGCATTAAAACATGGCAATCATGATTTTTCATTCTTGTTAATTTTGCTCCAGCTAGATCAACACAGTTAGATAAACTTGATGAATATCCATATGAAAATTTAACATCCTTTTGAAGCCATCGTAAAAATACTGCCTTTGCTTCTGGTTGTAGTCTAAAAATTGGGATAGGTGCCTTTCCATCAGCTTTTAAGTGCAAATCTTTGCGATTACAGTGCTTTTGCAAATCAAGTCGTGATTTGATGTTATCTTTTGTTTTCCCCTGCATATTCAGTAAAGTTTTGATGATATTATCTAAAAAATTCTTTTCAGTGTGCATCACGTCAAGATTATATCGAAGTTTATGATCCTTCCAATATGGTAGATCCCACAAAATGATTTGTTTATGCCAGCTGTGCGTTTCACCGTATCCTTCTAATCATCCATGGTTTCCTCCGTAGTCCACTGTTTTTGGTAAACAACAGACTTCATTGTAGAGTTCCTCGCCTGTTAGTATCTCTGATGGACTATCATCTACAGCTTTTCCTTTTTTCAAATTTGTTTTATTCCGCCGATAGCTATGATCAACTGGTAGAAAACACCGGTGAAAATCAAACCAACTTGTTTTTTTTTACCATTCTTTAACCAAAAGGCACCAGTTTGATCCAAACAATAAGGACATGCTAACCGACCATGAATTGTCCATCCAGAAAGCATACCATAAGCTGGAAAGTCGCTTATTGTCCACATGAGTACAACTTTTAAGAGAAAGTTCTGCTTAGTACAAATATCATATGCTTCTACACCGTGAACCCACAAATCTTTCAGCTCTTCTATCATTGGTTGGAGAAAAATATCCAGACTTCTCTTAGGATGATTTGGCCCAAGAACTAGAATGGTTAGGAACATAAATTCTTGCTTCATACACAACAAAGGTGGCAGATTATATGGAGTCGATATTACAGGCCACAATGAATAATTATGTCCCGACATACCAAATGGATTAGAACCGTCTGTGCATAATCCAAGGTAAACGTTTCTGGGTTCAAATGCAAAATCAGGGTGTACCTTGTGAAAATACTTCCACGCTTCTCCATCAGATGGATGACACATTTCTCCGTTATTCGCTAAGTGTTTTGCATGCCATCTCATTTCTTTTGCAGTATTAAGAGACTGATATAATCTCTTCAGTCTATCGGCTATCGGAAAATAAAAGATATGACGATATGCAATTTTTTTCTGCCCAATCTTCTGAGTAGAATGAAATCTATCTTTTTTACAGAACAAACACTTCTCCTCCTTCTCAGCATCTTTCCAGAATATCATGCAATTATCTTGACAAACATCAATCTTTTGATATGGTAAACCCAAAGACCGCATAAACTTCTTGATTTCATAGTACGACTTTGGTGAATGGTTACCTTCTGGCAAATATTCTTGCATCATCTCAGCAATTGAGTCCATACATTTTTGAGATAGAATATAATCTCTCTTCAAACTCATAAGCCTAGCAGTTAATGAGAGCTTCGAAAGACCTTCTTTACATCCATCATAAATTGGCTGTTTTGCAGCATCCAACATATCAAAAAACTTTTTTGCCTCAGCATTAGGCTCTTCTTCCAATATCTGATCAAACTCTGTCTCTGTATTACCAAATGCATTTGAAACCATTGTCACATAAGGATCTATTGGCTCTGTGTGAGACTCAGTTCTGAACACATCTTCTTCAGAATCGTTGTTTAACATATTGTAATCTTCTCCATGAGAAGTCCAAACCCAATAGTTAAGCATAAATCCTTTGTTGTATAAGTGTGTCGATACGATACGTTCTTCTTTTAACTTTGGATCATTCTCACACTTCATACATGGACAAAACATCTTTTTCTTCTCGAGAAACAGAGGTTGACTTTTAGCAAAGTTTAAAAATGTTTCCAACCCTTAACAGTAAGTGTTTGAAACTCTATTGGTTGTAGGATCGATTCTTTCATACATCCAACGCCTTGTAGCATATAAATCACTATTAGAAGACATTCTGAACACCTGAAAATAAATTTGAGAAAGTAAAATTAGAGAACATTATAAAATTGAATTAACATAGTTGTGCGTTTACTTATAAAATTGAATTAACATAATTGTGCGTTTACTTGTTACTTATATAATTTAGATTAGAGTCGTTTGATTTTTCACTTTGTAAAATTTGGGGTTGATAACTTTTGAATGTTTATGTGTTTATAGTGTAACCATGGAAGAGCCATTTGTGGATCGTTCAAGTTTACCTGTGCTGCATCCATCTCGGTTAAATGGCGCTAAATGGTATGGATTTATTTCAACATACTGTTGATTACTTTCACATAGTTATAACTCAAAATAAAGTAATGTATTTCAATGGAGCAGGTTTAAATACCACACCCAAGTATCAACTGGTGTACGAAAGGTCATTCAAAATTGTTTTAAGGGACCATGGTACTCTTGGAGAAAAATGTCTCCCTTCTACAAAAGAACCTGGTTTACACTGTTTATAGTAGTACTGTTGTCTATTATATTTCATTAAGCTATTTCATAAATGATTTACAGTATTACTCATCATGTGTGATTACTTTTTTTTCTCAGAAAAAGTTTAACTGGAATGCTTCTATCAACTATCAAGTTGAACGAGAGTTCAAAAAGCTTGCTGCATATCGCCTCAAAGGAATGATAAGCCATGCTAAGAAGGGAGGAAAAAAATCAGATTGGATTTTGTCTGATTATTGGACGATTATGCAGGCACATTAGGCAACAGCAAAAGCAAAAGCAACAAGTGAGAAGGCTCGTGCTTCCCGAATGTCTGATCGCAATGGTTTAGGCCCACATTCTCATCTAGCAAGTTCAAGTTCGTATGTCAAAGTTCAAGCTGCTTTGGTAATGTTTACATTTTCTATCAATTTTCATATAAATTCGTGATCATTTTTGTATTAGTTCACTTAGTTTTATTGTTTGTTTATAGGAAGCAAACAATGAAGAGTACTCCTTTATTGCTGTGATGAAGAAAACAAATCAAAAGCCTGACGGAACCTATGTTGATCAACGAGCAAGATTGGTCGCAGAAACTTATGAAAAGCATTTACAAGAACGCTTGGAACAACTTGAATCTTCTGGTGAAGAGAATATGACAGCTGAAAATCTTGATAAAGCTGAGAAAAATGAGATTTATATCAAGGTAAAATTTCAAAACCTTATATTCTTTAAGATTTTTTGAGATTTTATATTTGTGATTAATATATTGAGGTTTAGCCAAATATGTTATTAGGGTGAGCAAATATGTATATTGAGGTTTATTGTTTGGTTTGAGTTACGTAAGGGTGGTGTATTGGGCGTGAGTTGTTTGGTCGTGAGCAAATTTGTTAGTCACCATATATTTTATTGTTTGGTCGTGAGTTGTGTGTGTTGTGTGTTGTATTGGTTTGGTGTATGATAGCTTATATATTTATTTTTTATTTCTAGGCTGCTAGATCATCTAAACATGGTCATATCTATGGACTTGGAGCACTTAGTGAGGTTTTACCATCTGTTGGTGCTTCTTCAAGTGTACCACAATCTGGTGAAGAAATAGAGACAATAACACATCGGATGCAGGAGATGGAAACTGATCTGAAAAAAAACCTTGAAGAAAATCAGCAAATCCAGAAATGACTTGAAGGTATGGAGAAACTTGTTGAATCTTTTGCAAGTCAAAATGTCTAAATCCAACACCACTACCAAGACCATCCACATTTATCTAACTACTATGGTTTGTTTGTATTTCCTTTCAGTTATGTTTATGGATTAACTTTGTGCTTGGTTTATATTTCCTTTCAGTTGTGTTTATGTATCAACTTTGTATTCGGATGTTAGTTTGTTATCTATATATTATCGTTTGCATATTATTTTTAGTTTTCATGTTTTATTCTAAAACTATATATTTGTTGAAATATGGTGAATGGATTTAATATTTTTTAAAAAATTTAGGAACGTGAAATGTCACAAATAAATACAAATTATGATAATTAAAAAAAAAAAAAAATAGTGAAGGTTGTATGTCTCTAATCGAGTCACTAATTGTGTCTAGTTTGTGATTGTATTTTGGTGGCAAAAAGTCACAACGTAGTGACTTAAAATAGTACTAATTTGTAACAAATATATGCTATTTTTTTGGTCATATTAGTGACTCTATTAATCGTCATAAATTAACTTTTTTATGACTATTCAATTATCATCACAACTTGTGATGAATTGTTACTTCAAAAACGTCACAACTGTTTATGACTTTTTTGTGACTTACACCCATTTGTGACCATTTTATTGTGACCTTCTTCAGTCCGTTTCATTTTCGTCACAATAAAGTATTTGTGACCAAAGGTTAATATATTATGACCATTGAATTGGTAACAATATTCACTTTTTATTGTAGTGATTGAACTTAAGGTTGTAGGGTACGGTCATGGTATCGTGGACATATTTCACATTATCTTTAAAAATATCCAATCTACGATCCATCTCGTCTATTCCCCTTACGATAGAGTAGTGCCCCTTCCACTTCTCGTATAACTTAGATAAGCTCTCTTCGCTCACCAAATCCAACTCTTCGAAGTTGAATCCCAGCGCAAAATTGAAAATGAGAAGCAAAGAGAAAATGATCAAGAAAAGTTTTTTCATCTTCTGATTCACTGTTAGTAAAAGATTTACAAGTTATAGTTTTTAAGTAAATGATATAAAATATGTATTTATATAGATTAAGATAGTTGCTATGAGGAATATGTTTGAGTAAGCTTGAAGTAAGCTTGGAGATCAAGCTAATCAAGAAATAGAAATTGGAGATTATATTTAGGAGCTATCTAAATATAATAGGAAGTTAAAAAAGAGGAAGTTTCCTATAAGGAATAGAAAATATACTTAGGAGTTTTATATATAAGGAGATGCTAAAGTTGTAGCATAACTTATGAATTGAGAGATTGAATTTGAGAGAAAGAGAGACCTAAGTTTTGAGTTATTTTCTTTGGTATTAATAAAGAGAGTTATTCTTTATAGTTTTTATTTTTATACATCTTTCAATTTTAGATTTGGTATCAGAGCCTTGAGAAAAGAAGAGAGAGATAAGGATGGGTGATATCGTGCCATCTACGACACGACCTAAAGAAGGAGGAGGGTCTTCTATCGCATGTCCCATGCTCACCTCTACGAATTATACGGTATGGGCTATGCGTATGAAGATCACCCTCAAGGTTAACAAAGTTTGGGAGGTTATCGAGCCAGAATCTGAAGCAGAGACCGTATCCACCGATTCCGAGAAAAATTGTTTGGCCATAGCTTTACTCTTCCAGTCGATACTAGAAGCGCTTATTCTTCAGGTTGGTGAACTTGAAACTGCAAAGAAGATCTGGGAACCAGTTAAAGCAAGACATATGGGAGCAGATAGAGTTAAAGAAGCACGCCTCCAAACCTTAACAGCTGAATTTGATCGCCTTAAGATGAAAGATTCATAAACAATTGATGACTTTGTTGGGAAAATTTCTGAGATTTCATCAAAATCAGCCGCTTTAGTAGTCAACATGGAGGAATCTAAATTGGTCAAGAAGTTTCTTAAAATTTTACTTCGCAAGAAGTTTATACACATTGTTGATGCTTTGGAACAAATGTTAGATCTTAACACCAATAGCTTCAAAGATATTGTTGGTTGGTTAAAAACATATGAAGAACATATCTTTGAAGAAGAAGAAAAAGCTACTCAAGAAGACCAAGGGAAGCTTATGTACTCAGAGGCTCCATCAGGAGGATATCGAGACTTTAGAAGCGATTTTAGGAGCGATTTTCGAGGATGAGGTCGAGGTGGTCGCTCGTTCGACATGGGAAGAGGCAGAGGACGTTACATTGATACGAGAGATGCATCAAAAGTAACATGTTTTTGGTGTGATAAGTTGGGACACTTTGACTCAAGCTGTCCTGATCGTTTACTCAAGCTACAAGAAGCTCAAGAAGTTGACAACTCAGATTCAAAAAACGCCGATGAACTCATGATACACGAGGTCGTATACCTGAATGAGAAGCACTGCAAACCAAGCGATTACAAAACCAACACCGGCGAAGAGAACATATGGTACCTTGATAACGGCGCTAGTAACCATATGACAGGAGATCGTCGGTACTTTAATAAAATTTATGAATCTATTAAAGGGAAAGTACGATTTGGAGATGATTCACGAATTGACATCAAGGGAAAAGGCTCAATCTCTTTCATTGATATGTATGGAGAACCTAGCATAATGACAGATGTGTATTACATCCCAAACCTAAAGAGTAACATTATTAGCTTGGGACAAGCCACATAATCCGGGTGTGATATAAGGATGCGAGGAGGATGTCGCACGATGCATGATTCACAGGGGAAGCTACTTGCTAAAGCAGAAAGATCGAGAAATCGTTTGTACAAGGTTCGTATGGGGATACAGAGTACCACATGTCTTAACCTCTTAGATATAAGTGAATCAAGCCGGTGGCACGCCAGGCTGGGACATCTTAACTTTGAAACCATCAAGTCCATGGTACAGAGAGAACTAGTTCAAGGAATTTCACACGTCTCTTTTGGTAAGGAATTATGCGGGTCATGCTTACTTGGGAAACAAGCAAGACAAATGTTCCCTCAAGCTACCTCATTTCGAGCAAATAGGATCCTTGAGCTTGTCCATGGTAACTTTAGTGGCCCCATAACACCGAGTACAACTGCAGGTAAGAGATATATCTTTGTGCTCATCGATGACCATTCCAGGTATATGTGGAAAATCCTTCTCAGAGAAAAGAGTGAAGCATTTGAGAAATTTAGAAACTTCAAACGCTTAGTGGAACATGAGTCAGGTGTCACCATCAAATTCTTCCGAACAGATAGAGGAGGAGAGTTTGTGTCACAAGAATTCAATTCATTATGTGAAGTTGCTGGTATACAATGACATCTCACTACTCCATATTCTCCACAACAAAACGGTGTGGTCGAGAGACGCAACAGGACATTGATGGAAACGACAAGAAGCATCCTAAAGCACATGCATGTACCTAACTACTTGTGGGGAGAAGCAGTTCGCCATTCTACCTATCTTTTGAACAGAATTGCTCCAAGAGCACTCAAGGATACAACTCCGTATGAAGCTTTCAGGACCAAGAAACCCAACATTGATCATCCAAGAATTTTTAGGTGTATTAGTTACGCAAAGATTGACAGGCCATTGTTAAAGAAACTTGATGACAGATCAAAGATGCTTGTTCATCTGGGTATGGAACCGGGAACCAAAGCTTATCGACTTCTTGATCCTCAATCTCGAAAGATCATTGTAAGTCGTGATGTGATTTTCGATGAAACAAAAGGGTGGAATTGGAGGAAGGATAGTAGAGAACAGAGTAGTGACGGAAATTTCAGCATCACTCTTGGTAAGTTCGGTAATCATGGTATTGAAGAAGCAAGGGAGAATCATGAGAAACAGAGTTATGAGGATGGAAACGAGAGTCACGATGAGGGTGAAAATGTAGATTCAGATAAAAGTGATGAGTCTGCAAACAATGGAGAAGACGCAAGAGTTAGAGAAGCTGAGATTGAAGAAGAACACCAGTCACCACTGGTACTGAGGAAATCACAGAGTCAGAGCAATGAACTCAAGTATCTTCAGGACTATGTTCTACTAGCTGAAGAAGAAGGAGAGATACTACTGTGACAACCCGTCCCGTGGACCCCACTAGCCTCACTGCTAGCCGCCCAAACGGACCCCAAGCTGGCCCTGCAGGGCATCAATTGGTGGCAACTTGTCCTGTGGGAAGGTTGTTAAAGGGTGGGGACCAGGGTTCGAGGACTGCCTGGCGCACCAATAACCTACTGTGGATTTGGATGAATAGTTCCATTTGCCCAGTGAGGGAAGAGGATCGATGCCCTGCAGGGCCAGCTTGGGGTCCGTTTGGGCGGCTAGCAGTGAGGCTAGTGGGGTCCACGGGACGGGTTGTCACAACTACTGCTATGCTTAAACAATGAGCCAAGGAATTTCTATGATGCTAAGGAGATAAGGGAGTGGATGTTGGCGTGTGAAGATGAGATAGGCTCCATTGAGAAATTGAATACTTGGAATTTAGTAGACTTGCCGGTTGGGGAAAAACCGATTGGACTTAAGTGGGTCTTCAAACTCAAAAGGAACTCAGATGGAAGTATAAATGAATACAAGGCTCGGCTTGTTGCAAAAGGGTATGTACAACAATATGGTGTAGACTTTGAGGAAGTGTTCGCTCCAGTAGCTAGTATAGAAACCATACGACTACTTATCAACCTTGCAGCGTCTAATGGTTGGGAAGTTCATCATCTGGATGTTAAAAAAGCTTTCCTCCATGGAGAACTAAGAGAAACAGTGTATGTAACACAGCCAGAGGGTTTTGAGAAGAAAGGAACTGAGAACAAGGTTTATAAATTAAACAAAGCTTTGTATGGTCTACGACAAGCTCCTAGAGCATGGAACAACAAGTTGAATCACATTCTTACAGAATAGCAGTTCATCAAGTGCTCTAAAGAGACATGAGTGTATCGAAAGGAGGAACAAGGAGGTCTTCTTGTTATTGCAGTATATGTCAATGACTTATTTGTCACCGGAACTGATCCATATCACATTAACAAGTTCAAAGAGGAGATGGCCGCAAAGTTTGAGATGAGTGATCTCGAGAAGCTTACATACTATCTTGGGATCAAAGTAGATCAGCATAGCAAAGGCATAACACTAAACCAGCGACGGCTTCCTTTCTCCTTCGTTCTTTTGTCTCCATGGCTTTGGTCCTCCAAATTCCTCAATCTCGCCTTGAGTATCTAAACTTCTTTCTTGATGTAATGTGGCTTATCCACTCCTTTAACTTCTTTAATTCAATGCTTCTCTTTCTTCAGCTTTTGCTCAATTTTTCGCCTTGATATGTACTCTGGTTTATCCATCTCCCTTGATTTTCACATATGCCGATCAACTTCGCTCCTCCTAAGAGACTGGTTTGCACTCCGAATGTGTTACTCCTTTGGTTCACCCAACCATCATACTTTGGTCCAATAAATTATTTGCTCCAACTCCTTAAATCTCCCCGCCATTAGTTCGATAAAATACGTTCTCCATCCTGCCTGGTTCACCTTGGCTACTAGGCTTGGCCAAAAGTCTTGGTTTCTTACCAACTGACTCCTTTTACGGATGAACTCCATCTCCGCACTTCTCGGTTTTCCTTCCTCATTTGTTACTTTCTTTGTTCTTTCCCAAGTTTGGCTCGATAGAACCGCGCTGGTTTCTCCACTGAACACCAGATTGATTTCTTTATCTTCACCGTCCATTATTTTCTTGCACTCTCTTGTCTATTTGTAGACACTTGAGTTTCTCTCATGCATTGAGTTTTTCTCATGCATTTATCTTCTTGCACCCTCTTTTGAACTTTTGCCCATAAATGGGTTTTGTTCTTCTTGATTTTTCCTTGCCATTTTCGATTTCTTTGTACCGCTCTCTTGCCCTTTTGAAATTCTTTTTAGGTTTGCCTTAACCTTCTCCAACTCTTCCTTTCTAACTGAACTGACCGCTCTTTTCTTGGTCGAACTCTCTTGATCTTTCTTGATCTTCTTCTTTCTTTGGTCTGATCGCGCTTTATGGTGACTTATGTGAATCCTCATCGATCACGTTGAAACAACGCAAGCTAATTATGCAAAAATAATTAACTATGCAACCTATAAAACTCAAGCAAACAAGCAAGCAGTTAAACAGGCAATGGTTAGCACACAACCAACACACACAAGCATGGCTAAAGAACTCCAAAACACTTAACACACGCTGAAAAGGGTTCAAAGGTTCTACAACTTAGCCGAAACTTAAACAAAACAAGGGTTCGGATTCTAGACAAACACAACGAGGTTAAGTCTAGAGGCTTACAACAAAAAGGAAACTATCCAACCCTTACACCGAAACCACAAAAAGAACTTCCCTTACTCCCAACCAACTACTGGCTTTTGCGCTTGGTACACCCTTCACAAGTGCACGAACACGCTCCAGCTGGCTCTTCAGGTCGCGGTTCTGCGGGAGCTTCGGCTGAGGTAGAGGCAGCAGACAATGAGGTTCTAGATTGGGTCACTGGGTTCTCTTCGTCTCGGGTAGCTCGGTCTAACGGGTTCTCCCCCGTATCCACAAGTTGGCTTGATGAGTCGAAACCCTCTCGCACAACCTGGTCCGGACAGCTATGAGCAAAGTGTCCTCTTGTCCCGCACTCGGTACAAACATTAGGCTCGGGAAGCAATGGCTGCTGAGGTCTCGCCCTCCAGCAGTGGTTGTTCAAATGCCCCGGCATCCCGCATGTATCACATGGTCTCCAATGCCTCAAGTACTCCGGGTTTGGACAGCAATAGGCAAAATGCCCTCGCATACCACAGTCATCGCATACCGCATTCTCCGGTGCCAACATACGCCTAAGCGATGTTCTCCAGCAGTTCCTTGTCCAATGCCCAATTCCCACTAATAGATCGCAATACGGCTGGTCCCGCATATTGACTTGGTTTGGGTACACCACTCGCTTCCGGGCAGTGGCTCTCACCCTCAGTCGCCCTCTTGGCTGTGTGGTCACTGCCTGTTCCCTCGCCTGGAAATCCTGGTACGACACCCTTGATCTCTTCGCACTACTTTCACCCCACTCGAACCTTGCACGCTCTCGGTTCATTCTCCTTAACTCATGTATTCTTTCAATCCTTTCCCACTCTTGGTCTCTTAACTCCTCTTCTTGTCCAGGTAGCACCATACGCAAAGGCACGGCTCGAATAGGACTGTTGTGTCTCGGCACAACCTGGTCTGGTTCAACTTGGTCAGGTACAACTTGGTCTGGTTCATCTTGGTCTCTCACATCTCGGCTCGAACTAGCCCTTTTTCTCGCGTCCTCTCCATTCACCCCACCTACGGCAACTTCTCGATCTTGTTCACTTGGTATTGGTTCTTGGTTACTTCTTGGTTCTACTATCCAAGTCGATATCCCCTCATCATCACTTGACAGAACATAAACAATGTCCATAATTTCATTTTCCCCCGTCCTTGGCTCCTCGGTCTCTGGCACTATAGCTTCCGCAACTTCCTCCACCCTCTCCGGTGAGTGCAACTCATACAACATTTGCATTATCCTTGCAAGCGTCTCCGGTCTCTCCTCCACCGGTTCCTCAGTACGTACATACTAGTATCGGGTGTTACCCCGTTCACTCCGACAGTAGCATTTCCTTCGGTCTCAAACGCCTCCGTCAGGAAATCTAAAATCCTGTCGACTGTATCCGGGTTCTCTCGCATGAACTCATCGGGATCAGTATCTCCATGGTGTTCTTCCACAAGTTCCAACAATAAACGGTGTAGCTTGTCCGCAAGCTCCACCTCTTCCTCTCCATGGTCTTCGATAGGTATAGTCTGGAAATTTCCTTGCGCGTCTATCCTCACTTGGATACGACTCGGCTCTCCGATCTCCAGCACTACGGTCTGATCATCTTGATCTACCTCCAACTCTTCTGATCCTCCTAAACATTCGGATGGATCGGTCTCAATAGATGGATTGGCGCCATTAGCGTCAAATACCCCGTCCTCATCCCAATCATTGGGATTATAGTCGTCCAATAACCCGTCCACACTCCAAGTCTCCGGGTCAATTGGCGTGACTACTCTCCGACTCCGTCGATAAATACCCATTGTGATGTCCACAATCCTCATGTCTCGGCCCCTCACTCCCTGAACCGACTCCGCAACCTGAATCACCTGAAGACATACTAAAAGCCCACAAGAAACAAGGTGAGATGCTAGTCCATTCTAAGGTTCAACTTAAAACTAGACAAGCAAACAACCGGATAAAATTTGTGTTTTTGCGACACATTTACTCGATAAAACTTTGAAATGCACAAGTGCTCGCGGGTTCGAAAACACCGCTCTGATACCACCGTTGTAACTCCCCCAAACCGTCCTATGGCCACGAGAGCCAACGAACAGTCATGGAACGCTACTTTATGTGGGAACCGCTCCCTGGTGGTCCGGTCGAGGGACGGAAGCTGCAGCTTCCCGACCAGTCCTCCTGGACGCGACTCCGCCCGCGGTCGAGGTTCGCTTAGGCTTTGCAACCCTTGCGTCCCACGCGCGTTGTGTTGACCCGGACAAGGCCGAGTATCATTTGCAACTTGCCACGCTTTCCCGAAAACCGAATATATTACTTTAATAGTTCATTACACTTGAAATAATACTTTAAAGCAATATACAAAGATAGTCGGATAAATTTGCAAAACGATTCTGAAAATACATTGGGTTTTACAAGAACACAAGAAAACCCTATCCGGTACCCTAGCGTTTGCTCCTGCTCTAAACTCACTTAGGCTTCCCTGCAAGACAAAATTCTATCATGAGTAATCTAAGATTACTCAGCGAGCCTGGGCACCCCTTTAGAACTCCTAAACAGGATTCTACTTCCCACACCCGACTACCCCGACAAGCAAGAAAACGAGCAAGACAACAAGCTAGCAAGTAATCAAAGCAACGCAGCCGGAAACAAAGAGGAAGCAAGAACAACACCTGCGAGAAAAGGTTAGATCGACCCGACTCCACTCAGACGATCTAGACTCGCAAAGACGACTAGAGAAAGACAAGAACCACTTGAATTAATCTAGACTCTTTCAGCCAACCAACACACCAGAAAACAAGGACATCTAGAGAATACAACAAGGAACATTTGAAATACCCTAGACTCCTTCACCTATGGGCCCTCGATAATCTGCTCCTTTCCACAACAATTCCCATGCCGAGACCACAAAGGTAACCGGCATGAGCCGCATCATTGCTACATCGTCATGTAGCGGTCACACTAGTAGCTAGCTAGTCGTGACATTGTCCCGCGCGAGTGGTCATCGGGAACTCTCGCGTGACAAAACCGCATGGAGGCAGAAGATCGACACACAACTCTAGCTAAGACTCAAGAAACTAATTCAAGAGGCAAAGCTAAACACACCACAGCTTCAAGCAAGAATTCTAGCAACACAAGCGAGAGATTCAAGCAAGAAACACATGCAAAACCATCAAGCAACAAGATGCACAAATCATGCGACATAGCTTGTTCTATATGCATGCAAAACTCCTTAACAACTTAAGCAAATTAATGCAACAAGTTCGAACATGCATGCAAGCCAATTTACGCGATTTAAACCAATTTTAAATCCTTTAAGCCTCAAAAATGCATGCAAGCTAACCTCATCGAAAAATGCAATAAATCTTGCAAAAACTTCACCAACACTTTGATCATGCATGCAACCGGTTTTTAAGCAAAGCAATGCTACAAGAACCGCTAAACTTCAACATGCAAGCAAAATCCTTAGTCCAAATTTTAAGCATGTCCAAATACTTAAATGCATCCAAATTCGTTCGCGGTATAACACGGTGATCATAGCTCAAATTCGATGCTTCTACACATGAATCTAGCATGAACCTTTCAAACTTTGCATGTAACAAACTTAAAAGATTCAACCATGAATCTAGTCTACATGCATCACGCAATTTACCGCAGACTCACCTCCCTTCACGCGATCGACGATGAATGGACTTCACTGCACCGCGGATCAGACAAGTCTCCCTTCGCGTCCAACGATCTCCCAGATCCAACGTCCACCTCTCGGTCGTCTCTCGGTTCGGACAGCGCTTCGCCTCGACTTCTCTCGGTGATCCTCCTCGCGATCACCCCTCGTCTCTCTCTTTCTCTCTCTTAACGAAAATCGTTTTGTGTTTTAGTGAGAGAAGAGGAAAACAACAAAATGAGCAAATGGATCTCAAGGCCTCTATTTATAGGCTCGATTCTCCCTCTTCTCCCTTGCATGTCACTTGACAAATGGCAAGATTTTGGCTGCATGTGGCGCGTGCATTACACCGCCCAATGCATGCGCACCATTTTTATTTTTTGGCAAATTCATCTCTGCATGTAGTGCATGTAAGATGATTGGTCGAATTTTGGAAAACAAGAATTTTCTTGTTTCCTTCGGCCACTCGTCCCTTCCGTCCGACAGTTTCGACCGTTCTCGGCATTCTCCCTCGGACATTCTCGGACAACTACCGGATGGCCCTCTCGGTCAAGTTCTCGAACGTCTCGGACTCGTCCGTATCATCCGACCGTGTACTGTCCCGTCTATCTCCTCTCGATCCACGGACATATCCCCTCGGTCCATCTTCAGTTTTTGGTCCGTACCATTTCTTGGTACCATCGTCACCTCGTGACTCGATCGTTCAGACATGGTTCACTCGTCCCGACATGGTCCGTTCTGATCCGTTCCAGTCCGTATTGGTCCGTACTGATCCGTACCGTCCGTTTGACCCATCGTGGTCCGTACCATTCCCATCCGTGTACATACGCAGATTTTCTACTCGTACCGCCTTCGTTCGTTCGCATCCAACGCTTCCTGTCCGCATGGTTCATGTCCCGCGTACCTATCCCGTACCGGCCAACGGCTTCCGACTGGATACTAAGTCCTGTTCGCACCTCCGGTCACTTAAGTCTTGGCTCGGCCATTGCTTGACTTACGAATTTTTCTTCGGACAACTTTCGGTCCATCTCCTTTATTTCTCTTCCTCTTCTTTCCTAAGTCTTCCCAAGCCTTTTTCTCGAGCTTTTATTTTGAAAATTCTGCCCTTAGCAAGGGTCACTACATTCTCCCCCTTATAAGAATTCGTCCCCGAATTCTCGCACTTCCTTCCTTTCTCCTTCGTTCTTTTATCTCCATGGCTTTGGTCCTCCAAATTCCTCAATCTCGCCTTGAGTATCTAAACTTCTTTCTTGATGTAATGTGGCTTATCCACTCCTTTAACTTCTTTAATTCAATGCTTCTCTTTCTTCAACTTTTGCTCAATTTGTCGCCTTGATATGTACTCTGGTTTATCCATCTCCCTTGATTTTCACATATGCCGATCAACTTCGCTCCTCCTAAGAGACTGGTTTGCACTCCGAATGTGTTACTCCTTTGGTTCACCCAACCATCATACTTTGGTCCAATAAATTATTTGCTCCAACTCCTTTAATCTCCCGCCATTAGTTCGATAAAATACGTTCTCCATCCTGCTGGTTCACCTTGGCTACTAGGCTTGGCCAAAAGTCTTGGTTTCTTACCAACTGACTCCTTTTACGGATGAACTCCATCTCCGCACTTCTCGGTTTTCCTTCCTCATTTGTTACTTTCTTTGTTCTTTCCCAAGTTTGGCTCGATAGAACCGCGCTGGTTTCTCCACTGAACACCAGATTGATTTCTTTATCTTCACCGTCCATTATTTTCTTGCACTCTCTTGTCTATTTGTAGACACTTGAGTTTCTCTCATGCATTGAGTTTTTCTCATGCATTTATCTTCTTGCACCCTCTTTTGAACTTTTCCCATAAATGGGTTTTGTTCTTCTTGATTTTTCCTTGCCATTTTCGATTTCTTTGTACCGCTCTCTTGCCCTTTTGAAATTCTTTTTAGGTTTGCCTTAACCTTCTCCAACTCTTCCTTTCTAACTGAACTGACCGCTCTTTTCTTGGTCGAACTCTCTTGATCTTTCTTGATCTTCTTCTTTCTTTGGTCTGATCGCGCTTTATGGTGACTTATGTGAATCCTCATCGATCACGTTGAAACAACGCAAGCTAATTATGCAAAAATAATTAACTATGCAACCTATAAAACTCAAGCAAACAAGCAAGCAGTTAAACAGGCAATGGTTAGCACACAACCAACACACACAAGCATGGCTAAAGAACTCCAAAACACTTAACACACGCTGAAAAGGGTTCAAAGGTTCTACAACTTAGCCGAAACTTAAACAAAACAAGGGTTCGGATTCTAGACAAACACAACGAGGTTAAGTCTAGAGGCTTACAACAAAAAGGAAACTATCCAACCCTTACACCGAAACCACAAAAAGAACTTCCCTTACTCCCAACCAACTACTGGCTTTTGCGCTTGGTACACCCTTCACAAGTGCACGAACACGCTCCAGCTGGCTCTTCAGGTCGCGGTTCTGCGGGAGCTTCGGCTGAGGTAGAGGCAGCAGACAATGAGGTTCTAGATTGGGTCACTGGGTTCTCTTCGTCTCGGGTAGCTCGGTCTAACGGGTTCTCCCCCGTATCCACAAGTTGGCTTGATGAGTCGAAACCCTCTCGCACAACCTGGTCCGGACAGCTATGAGCAAAGTGTCCTCTTGTCCCGCACTCGGTACAAACATTAGGCTCGGGAAGCAATGGCTGCTGAGGTCTCGCCCTCCAGCAGTGGTTGTTCAAATGCCCCGGCATCCCGCATGTATCACATGGTCTCCAATGCCTCAAGTACTCCGGGTTTGGACAGCAATAGGCAAAATGCCCTCGCATACCACAGTCATCGCATACCGCATTCTCCGGTGCCAACATACGCCTAAGCGATGTTCTCCAGCAGTTCCTTGTCCAATGCCCAATTCCCACTAATAGATCGCAATACGGCTGGTCCCGCATATTGACTTGGTTTGGGTACACCACTCGCTTCCGGGCAGTGGCTCTCACCCTCAGTCGCCCTCTTGGCTGTGTGGTCACTGCTGTTCCCTCGCCTGGAAATCCTGGTACGACACCCTTGATCTCTTCGCACTACTTTCACCCCACTCGAACCTTGCACGCTCTCGGTTCATTCTCCTTAACTCATGTATTCTTTCAATCCTTTCCCACTCTTGGTCTCTTAACTCCTCTTCTTGTCCAGGTAGCACCATACGCAAAGGCACGGCTCGAATAGGACTGTTGTGTCTCGGCACAACCTGGTCTGGTTCAACTTGGTCAGGTACAACTTGGTCTGGTCATCTTGGTCTCTCACATCTCGGCTCGAACTAGCCCTTTGTCTCGCGTCCTCTCCATTCACCCCACCTACGGCAACTTCTCGATCTTGTTCACTTGGTATTGGTTCTTGGTTACTTCTTGGTTCTACTATCCAAGTCGATATCCCCTCATCATCACTTGACAGAACATAAACAATGTCCATAATTTCATTTTCCCCGTCCTTGGCTCCTCGGTCTCTGGCACTATAGCTTCCGCAACTTCCTCCACCCTCTCCGGTGAGTGCAACTCATACAACATTTGCATTATCCTTGCAAGCGTCTCCGGTCTCTCCTCCACCGGCTCCTCAGTACGTACATTACTAGTCTCGGGTGTTACCCCGTTCACTCCAACAGCAGCATTTCCTTCGGTCTCAAACGCCTCCGTCAGGAAATCTAAAATCCTGTCGACTGTATCCGGGTTCTCTCGCATGAACTCATCGGGATCAGTATCTCCATGGTGCTCTTCCACCAGTTCCAACAATAAACGGTGTAGCTTGTCCGCAAGCTCCACCTCTTCCTCTCCATGGTCTCCGATAGGTATAGTCTGGAAATTTCCTTGCGCGTCTATCCTCACTTGGATACGACTCGGCTCTCCGATCTCCAGCACTACGGTCTGATCATCTTGATCTACCTCCAACTCCTCTGATCCTCCTAAACATTCGGATGGATCGGTCTCAATAGATGGATTGGCGCCATTAGCGTCAAATACCCCGTCCTCATCCCAATCATTGGGATTATAGTCGTCCAATAACCCGTCCACACTCCAAGTCTCCGGGTCAATTGGCGTGACTACTCTCCGACTCCGTCGATAAATACCCATTGTGATGTCCACAATCCTCATGTCTCGGCCCTCACTCCCTGAACCGACTCCGCAACCTGAATCACCTGAAGACATACTAAAAGCCCACAAGAAACAAGGTGAGATGCTAGTCCATTCTAAGGTTCAACTTAAAACTAGACAAGCAAACAACCGGATAAAATTTGTGTTTTTGCGACACATTTACTCGATAAAACTTTTAAATGCACAAGTGCTCGCGGGTTCGAAAACACCGCTCTGATACCACCGTTGTAACGCCCCCAAACCGTCCTATGGCCACGAGAGCCAACAGACAGTCATGGTACGCTACTTTATGTGGGAACCGCACCCTGGTGGTCCGGTCGAGGGACGGAAGCTGCAGCTTCCCGACCAGTCCTCCTGGACGCGACTCCGCCCGCGGTCGAGGTTCGCTTAGGCTTTGCAACCCTTGCGTCCCACGCGCGTTGTGTTGACCCGGACAAGGCCGAGTATCATTTGCAACTTGCCACGCTTTCCCGAAAACCGAATATATTACTTTAATAGTTCATTACACTTGAAATAAAACTTTAAAGCAATATACAAAGATAGTCGGATAAATCTGCAAAACGATTCTGAAAATACATAGGGTTTTACAAGAACACAAGAAAACCCTATCCGGTACCCTAGCGTTTGCTCCAGCTCTAAACTCACTTAGGCTTCCCTGCAAGACAAAATTCTATCATGAGTAATCTAAGATTACTCAGCGAGCCTGGGCACCCCTTTAGAACTCCTAAACAGGATTCTACTTCCCACACCCGACTACCCCGACAAGCAAGAAAACGAGCAAGACAACAAGCTAGCAAGTAATCAAAGCAACGCAGCCGGAAACAAAGCGGAAGCAAGAACAACACCTGCGAGAAAAGGTTAGATCGACTCGACTCCACTCAGACGATCTAGACTCGCAAAGACGACTAGATAAAGACAAGAACCACTTGAATTAATCTAGACTCTTTCAGCCAACCAACACACCAGCAAACAAGGACATCTAGAGAATACAACAAGGAACACTTGAAATACCCTAGACTCCTTCACCTATGGACCCTCGATAATCTGCTCCTTTCCACAACAATTCCCATGCCGAGACCACAAAGGTAACCGGCATGAGCCGCATCATTGCTACATCGTCATGTAGCGGTCACACTAGTAGCTAGCTGGTCGTGACATTGTCCCGCGCGAGTGGTCATCGGGAACTCTCGCGAGACAAAACCGCATGGAGGCAGAAGATCGACACACAACTCTAGCTAAGACTCAAGAAACGAATTCAAGAGGCAAAGCTAAACACACCAACAGCTTCAAGCGAGAATTCTAGCAAAACAAGCGAGAGATTCAAGCAAGAAACGCATGCAAAACCATCAAGCAACAAGATGCACAAATCATGCGACAGAGCTTGTTCTATATGCATGCAAAACTCCTTAACAACTTAAGCAAATTAATGCAACAAGTTCAAACATGCATGCAAGCCAATTTACGCGATTTAAACCAATTTTAAATCCTTTAAGCCTCAAAAATGCATGCAAGCTAACCTCATCGAAAAATGCAATTAAATCTTGCAAAAACTTCACCAACACTTTGATCATGCATGCAACCGGTTTTTAAGCAAGGCAATGCTACAAGAACCGCTAAACTTCAACATGCAAGCAAGATCCTTAGTCCAAATTTTAAGCATGTCCAAATACTTAAATGCATCCAAATTCGTTTGCGGTTTAACACGGTGATCATAGCTCAAATTCGATGCTTCTACACATGAATCTAGCATGAACCTTTCCAAACTTTGCATGCAACAAACTTAAACGATTCAACCATGAATCTAGTCTACATGCATCACGCAATTTACCGCAGACTCACCTCCCTTCACGCGATCGACGATGAATGGACTTCACTGCACCGCGGATCAGACAAGTCTCCTTCGCGTCCAACGATCTCCCAGATCCAACGTCCACCTCTCGGTCGTCTCTCGGTTCGGACAGCGCTTCGCTCGACTTCTCTCGGTGATCCTCCTCGGCGATCACCCCTCGTCTCTCTCTCTCTCTCTTAACGAAAATCGTTTTGTGTTTTAGTGAGAGAAGAGGAAAACAACAAAATGAGCAAATGGATCTCAAGGCCTCTATTTATAGGCTCGATTCTCCCTCTTCTCCCTTGCATGTCACTTGACAAATGGCAAGATTTTGGCTGCATGTGGCGCGTGCATTACACCGCCCAATGCATGCGCACCATTTTTATTTTTTGGCAAATTCATCTCTGCATGTAGTGCATGTAAGATGATTGGTCGAATTTTGG
This sequence comes from Camelina laxa, assembly GCA_024034495.1. Taxonomy (NCBI): domain Eukaryota; kingdom Viridiplantae; phylum Streptophyta; class Magnoliopsida; order Brassicales; family Brassicaceae; genus Camelina; species Camelina laxa. The sequence continues at coordinate 17,981,132 of CM043885.1, read as the reverse complement.
AAAACAAGAATTTTCTTGTTTCCTTCGGCCACTCGTCCCTTCCGTCCGACAGTTTCGACCGTTCTCGGCATTCTCCCTCGGACATTCTCGGACAACTACCGGATGGCCCTCTCGGTCAAGTTCTCGAACGTCTCGGACTCGTCCGTATCATCCGACCGTGTACTGTCCCGTCTATCTCCTCTCGATCCACGGACATATCCCCTCGGTCCATCTTCAGTTTTTGGTCCGTACCATTTCTTGGTACCATCGTCACCTCGTGACTCGATCGTTCAGACATGGTTCACTCGTCCCGACATGGTCCGTTCTGATCCGTTCCAGTCCGTATTGGTCCGTACTGATCCGTACCGTCCGTTTGACCCATCGTGGTCCGTACCATTCCCATCCGTGTACATACGCAGATTTTCTACTCGTACCGCCTTCGTTCGTTCGCATCCAACGCTTCCTGTCCGCATGGTTCATGTCCCGCGTACCTATCCCCGTACCGGCCAACGGCTTCCGACTGGATACTAAGTCCTGTTCGCACCTCCGGTCACTTAAGTCTTGGCTCGGCCATTGCTTGACTTACGAATTTTTCTTCAGACAACTTTCGGTCCATCTCCTTTATTTCTCTTCCTCTTCTTTCCTAAGTCTTCCCAAGCCTTTTTTTTCTCGAGCTTTTATTTTGAAAATTCTGCCCTTAGCAAGGGTCACTACATTCTCCCCCCTTATAAGAATTCGTCCCCGAATTCTCGCACTTCCTTCCTTTCTCCTTCGTTCTTTTGTCTCCATGGCTTTGGTCCTCCAAATTCCTCAATCTCGCCTTGAGTATCTAAACTTCTTTCTTGATGTAATGTGGCTTATCCACTCCTTTAACTTCTTTAATTCAATGCTTCTCTTTCTTCAACTTTTGCTCAATTTGTCGCCTTGATATGTACTCTGGTTTATCCATCTCCCTTGATTTTCACATATGCCGATCAACTTCGCTCCTCCTAAGAGACTGGTTTGCACTCCGAATGTGTTACTCCTTTGGTTCACCCAACCATCATACTTTGGTCCAATAAATTATTTGCTCCAACTCCTTTAATCTCCCCGCCATTAGTTCGATAAAATACGTTCTCCATCCTGTCTGGTTCACCTTGGCTACTAGGCTTGGCCAAAAGTCTTGGTTTCTTACCAACTGACTCCTTTTACGGATGAACTCCATCTCCGCACTTCTCGGTTTTCCTTCCTCATTTGTTACTTTCTTTGTTCTTTCCCAAGTTTGGCTCGATAGAACCGCGCTGGTTTCTCCACTGAACACCAGATTGATTTCTTTATCTTCACCGTCCATTATTTTCTTGCACTCTCTTGTCTATTTGTAGACACTTGAGTTTCTCTCATGCATTGAGTTTTTCTCATGCATTTATCTTCTTGCACCCTCTTTTGAACTTTTGCCCATAAATGGGTTTTGTTCTTCTTGATTTTTCCTTGCCATTTTCGATTTCTTTGTACCGCTCTCTTGCCCTTTTGAAATTCTTTTTAGGTTTGCCTTAACCTTCTCCAACTCTTCCTTTCTAACTGAACTGACCGCTCTTTTCTTGGTCGAACTCTCTTGATCTTTCTTGATCTTCTTCTTTCTTTGGTCTGATCGCGCTTTATGGTGACTTATGTGAATCCTCATCGATCACGTTGAAACAACGCAAGCTAATTATGCAAAAATAATTAACTATGCAACCTATAAAACTCAAGCAAACAAGCAAGCAGTTAAACAGGCAATGGTTAGCACACAACCAACACACACAAGCATGGCTAAAGAACTCCAAAACACTTAACACACGCTGAAAAGGGTTCAAAGGTTCTACAACTTAGCCGAAACTTAAACAAAACAAGGGTTCGGATTCTAGACAAACACAACGAGGTTAAGTCTAGAGGCTTACAACAAAAAGGAAACTATCCAACCCTTACACCGAAACCACAAAAAGAACTTCCCTTACTCCCAACCAACTACTGGCTTTTGCGCTTGGTACACCCTTCACAAGTGCACGAACACGCTCCAGCTGGCTCTTCAGGTCGCGGTTCTGCGGGAGCTTCGGCTGAGGTAGAGGCAGCAGACAATGAGGTTCTAGATTGGGTCACTGGGTTCTCTTCGTCTCGGGTAGCTCGGTCTAACGGGTTCTCCCCCGTATCCACAAGTTGGCTTGATGAGTCGAAACCCTCTCGCACAACCTGGTCCGGACAGCTATGAGCAAAGTGTCCTCTTGTCCCGCACTCGGTACAAACATTAGGCTCGGGAGGCAATGGCTGCTGAGGTCTCGCCCTCCAGCAGTGGTTGTTCAAATGCCCCGGCATCCCGCATGTATCACATGGTCTCCAATGCCTCAAGTACTCCGGGTTTGGACAGCAATAGGCAAAATGCCCTCGCATACCACAGTCATCGCATACCGCATTCTCCGGTGCCAACATACGCCTAAGCGATGTTCTCCAGCAGTTCCTTGTCCAATGCCCAATTCCCACAAATAGATCGCAATACGGCTGGTCCCGCATATTGACTTGGTTTGGGTACACCACTCGCATCCGGGCAGTGGCTCTCACCCTCAGTCGCCCTCTTGGCTATATGGTCACTGGCTGTTCCCTCGCCTGGAACTGGTACGACACCCTTGATCTCTTCGCACTACTTTCACCCCACTCGAACCTTGCACGCTCTCGGTTCATTCTCCTTAACTCATGTATTCTTTCAATCCTTTCCCACTCTTGGTCTCTTAACTCCTCTTCTTGTCCAGGTAGCACCATACGCAAAGGCACGGCTCGAATAGGACTGTTGTGTCTCGGCACAACCTGGTCTGGTTCAACTTGGTCAGGTACAACTTGGTCTGGTTCGTCTTGGTCTCTCACATCTCGGCTCGAACTAGCCCTTTGTCTCGCGTCCTCTCCATTCACCCCACCTACGGCAACTTCTCGATCTTGTTCACTTGGTATTGGTTCTTGGTTACTTCTTGGTTCTACTATCCAAGTCGATATCCCCTCATCATCACTTGACAGAACATAAACAATGTCCATAATTTCATTTTCCCCCGTCCTTGGCTCCTCGGTCTCTGGCACTATAGCTTCCGCAACTTCCTCCACCCTCTCCGGTGAGTGCAACTCATACAACATTTGCATTATCCTTGCAAGCGTCTCCGGTCTCTCCTCCACCGGTTCCTCAGTACGTACATTACTAGTATCGGGTGTTACCCCGTTCACTCCGACAGTAGAATTTCCTTCGGTCTCAAACGCCTCCGTCAGGAAATCTAAAATCCTGTCGACTGTATCCGGGTTCTCTCGCATGAACTCATCGGGATCAGTATCTCCATGGTGTTCTTCCACAAGTTCCAACAATAAACGGTGTAGCTTGTCCGCAAGCTCCACCTCTTCCTCTCCATGGTCTTCGATAGGTATAGTCTGGAAATTTCCTTGCGCGTCTATCCTCACTTGGATACGACTCGGCTCTCCGATCTCCAGCACTACGGTCTGATCATCTTGATCTACCTCCAACTCTTCTGATCCTCCTAAACATTCGGATGGATCGGTCTCAATAGATGGATTGGCGCCATTAGCGTCAAATACCCCGTCCTCATCCCAATCATTGGGATTATAGTCGTCCAATAACCAGTACACACTCCAAGTCTCCGGGTCAATTGGCGTGACTACCCTCCGACTCCGTCGATAAATACCCATTATGATGTCCACAATCCTCATGTCTCGGCCCCTCACTCCCTGAACCGACTCCGCAACCTGAATCACCTGAAGAAATACCTAAAGCCCACAAGAAACAAGGTGAGATGCTAGTCCATTCTAAGGTTCAACTTAAAACTAGACAAGCAAACAACCGGATAAAATTTGTGTTTTTGCGACACATTTACTCGATAAAACTTTGAAATGCACAAGTGCTCGCGGGTTCGAAAACACCGCTCTGATACCACCGTTGTAACGCCCCCAAACCGTCCTATGGCCACGAGAGCCAACGAACAGTCATGGAACGCTACTTTATGTGGGAACCGCACCCTGGTGGTCCGGTCGAGGGACGGAAGCTGCAGCTTCCCGACCAGTCCTCCTGGACGCGACTCCGCCCGCGGTCGAGGTTCGCTTAGGCTTTGCAACCCTTGCGTCCCACGCGCGTTGTGTTGACCCGTACAAGGCCGAGTATCATTTGCAACTTGCCACGCTTTCCCGAAAACCGAATATATTACTTTAATAGTTCATTACACTTGAAATAATACTTTAAAGCAATATACAAAGATAGTCGGATAAATTTGCAAAACGATTCTGAAAATACATAGGGTTTTACAAGAACACAAGAAAACCCTATCCGGTACCCTAGCGTTTGCTCCAGCTCTAAACTCACTTAGGCTTCCCTGCAAGACAAAATTCTATCATGAGTAATCTAAGATTACTCAGCGAGCCTGGGCACCCCTTTAGAACTCCTAAACAGGATTCTACTTCCCACACCCGACTACCCCGACAAGCAAGAAAACGAGCAAGACAACAAGCTAGCAAGTAATCAAAGCAACGCAGCCGGAAACAAAGCGGAAGCAAGAACAACACCTGCGAGAAAAGGTTAGATCGACCCGACTCCACTCAGACGATCTAGACTCGCAAAGACGACTAGAGAAAGACAAGAACCACTTGAATTAATCTAGACTCTTTCAGCCAACCAACACACCAGCAAACAAGGACATCTAGAGAATACAACAAGGAACACTTGAAATACCCTAGACACCTTCACCTATGGGCCCTCGATAATCTGGTCCTTTCCACAACAATTCCCATGCCGAGACCACAAAGGTAACCGGCATGAGCCGCATCATTGCTACATCGTCATGTAGCGGTCACACTAGTATCTAGCTAGTCGTGACATTGTCCCGCGCGAGTGGTCATCGGGAACTCTCGCGAGACAAAACCGCATGGAGGCAGAAGATCGACACACAACTCTAGCTAAGACTCAAGAAACGAATTCAAGAGGCAAAGCTAAAACACACCAACAGCTTCAAGCGAGAATTCTAGCAAAACAAGCGAGAGATTCAAGCAAGAAACGCATGCAAAACCATCAAGCAACAAGATGCACAAATCATGCGACAGAGCTTGTTCTATATGCATGCAAAACTCCTTAACAACTTAAGCAAATTAATGCAACAAGTTCGAACATGCATGCAAGCCAATTTACGCGATTTAAACCAATTTTAAATCCTTTAAGCCTCAAAAATGCATGCAAGCTAGCCTCATCGAAAAATGCAATAAATCTTGCAAAAACTTCACCAACACTTTGATCATGCATGCAACCGGTTTTTAAGCAAAGCAATGCTACAAGAACCGCTAAACTTCAACATGCAAGCAAGATCCTTAGTCCAAATTTTAAGCATGTCCAAATACTTAAATGCATCCAAATTCGTTCGCGGTATAACACGGTGATCATAGCTCAAATTCGATGCTTCTACACATGAATCTAGCATGAACCTTTCAAACTTTGCATGCAACAAACTTAAAAGATTCAACCATGAATCTAGTCTACATGCATCACGCAATTTACCGCAGACTCACCTCCCTTCACGCGATCGACGATGAATGGACTTCACTGCACCGCGGATCAGACAAGTCTCCCTTCGCGTCCAACGATCTCCCAGATCCAACGTCCACCTCTCGGTCGTCTCTCGGTTCGGACAGCGCTTCGCCTCGACTTCTCTCGGTGATCCTCCTCGGCGATCACCCCCTCGTCTCTCTCTTTCTCTCTCTTAACGAAAATCGTTTTGTGTTTTAGTGAGAGAAGAGGAAAACAACAAAATGAGCAAATGGATCTCAAGGCCTCTATTTATAGGCTCGATTCTCCCTCTTCTCCCTTGCATGTCACTTGACAAATGGCAAGATTTTGGCTGCATGTGGCGCGTGCATTACACCGCCCAATGCATGCGCACCATTTTTATTTTTTGGCAAATTCATCTCTGCATGTAGTGCATGTAAGATGATTGGTCGAATTTCGGAAAACAAGAATTTTCTTGTTTCCTTCGGCCACTCGTCCCTTCCGTCCGACAGTTTCGACCGTTCTCGGCATTCTCCCTCGGACATTCTCGGACAACTACCGGATGGCCCTCTCGGTCAAGTTCTCGAACGTCTCGGACTCGTCCGTATCATCCGACCGTGTACTGTCCCGTCTATCTCCTCTCGATCCACGGACATATCCCCTCGGTCCATCTTCAGTTTTTGGTCCGTACCATTTCTTGGTACCATCGTCACCTCGTGACTCGATCGTTCGGACATGGTTCACTCGTCCCGACATGGTCCCTTCTGATCCGTTCCGGTCCGTATTGGTCCGTACTGATCCGTACCGTCCGTTTGACCCATCGTGGTCCGTACCATTTCCATCCGTGTACATACGCAGATTTTCTACTCGTACCGCCTTCGTTCGTTCGCGTCCAACGCTTCCGGTCCGCATGGTTCATGTCCCGCGTACCTATCCTCGTACCGACCAACGGCTTCCGACTGGATACTAAGTCCTGTTCGCACCTCCGGTCACTTAAGTCTTGGCTCGGCCATTGCTTGACTTACGAATTTTTCTTCGGACAACTTTCGGTCCATCTCCTTTATTTCTCTTCCTCTTCTTTCCTAAGTCTTCCCAAGCCTTTTTTTTCTCGAGCTTTTATTTTGAAAATTCTGCCCTTAGCAAGGGTCACTACAGTGGCGATGTCTTCATGCGAGGCTGAGTTTATGACAGCCACTGAAGCAGCGAAGCAAGCAATCTGGGTTCAAGATTTGCTTGGAGAGATTACAGGTGCTCCAACTGAAAAAGTGACAATTCTATTGGAGAATAAATCGGCTATTGCACTCACAAAGAATCCGGTGTTTCACGGTCGAAGTAAACACATTCACCGGTGATATCACTTCATAAGAGAATGCATAGAGAACAAACAGTTGGGAGTTGAGCATGTACCAGGGAATGAACAAAAGGCTGATATACTTACTAAGGCACTTGGGAGGAATAAGTTCAAGGAAATGAGAGAGTTCATAGGAGTTCAAGATTTAGCAAAAGACTTCAAGTTTAAAGGGGAGAATGTTGGAGTAAGCTTGAAGTAAGTTTGGAGATCAAGCTAATCAAGAAATGTAAATTGGAAATTATATTTAGGAGCTATCTAAATATAATAGGAAATTAAAAAAGAGGAAGTTTTCCTATTAGGAATAGGATATATACTTAGGAGTTTTATATATAAGGAGATGCTAAAGTTGTAGCATAACTTATCAATTGAGAGATTGAGTTTGAGAGAAAGAGAGACCAAAGTTTTGAGTTATCTTCTTTGGTATTATTAAAGAGAGTTATTCTTTATAGTTTGTGTTTTTATACATCTTTCAATTTTAGAGAATACTTTTCTTTTCTTATAGAAGCAGGGCGAGGTAAGTCTCAGTTTATCCTATTTCCTACGTATATTAATCGAAAAGACCGTAATGTACGTTAACCAATCTATACTAGTATTTTCGCAGCAGTTTTTGCTCAAAAAATACTTTTTGGAAAGTTTTTACATTTAATGCATTGACTTTAATATTAGTTACCAAAACTTCAAAATTAATTGTAGGTAAGATTTAAAAAAATAAGGAAATCTTTCTATCTCATTCAAAAATAATAAATATATGATTCCCTTTCATAATTATTTGAATTTATATTTAAATTATCTTGAATTATTCTATAATACAGTTAGTTAATAAAAATTGTGATTTTTTCATGCATATGATATAATACAAAATTTTAAAAACGAACATATATTACTCAATAGATGAATAAAAAATACGGGTACAATATCCCACATCGTCTAAACAAATTGGGCAATGGTTTAGAGTCATACTATAAAAGATACCAAAATGATTCTGAATACAAATGAGTAGAAACCTTGATTTATCAAGCATTCAAACTTTAATAACTTTTATTTGGTTTATTCCGGTTCTTTATTTTAAAGATTTTTAAAAGGTTAAATATGAAAAATATTTAAAATTTTTAAAAAGTTAAATATGATAAATATTATACCGTAGATACACAATAAATATTAAAAATTAAGATGATATAGTGTGAATTAAAATATCTCGGAACAGGGTTATATAGCGGGACGAGTTTTATCGATATTTCTATAAATTAAAAAATATCATTAATTTGGTGTTACACGGGTAAAATATCATTTCATTATTTTGTTAATATTGTTAATATCATTTCATTATTTTGTTAATATTGTCAGTATCAGAGAATAAACATATCTAATTAAATTGATTAAATAAATATTATATAAAAATTAAATTATATTATGATATTATATGGTTTATTTAAAATTATTATATAATTATAACATATTTAACTAACAAATATAACTTATAATTTAAATATTTTAGTTATAAATAATTATACTCCGCCGTGTACCGCGGGTCCTAATCTTGTCTAAATAATAATAAATGAACGTCTGTTTTATTAAATAACTCTCTTACTTGCTGCATAAGTTTTTATAACCAGATACGAAACAAGACAAATTCTTTCGGGCTACCGGGTCACTAAGTTAAACAGGCTAGACAGCTAGAGCGTGGGTTATATAAATAAACTTTGTTTTTGTTTAGGAAAATACTCTTCTGTTTTACAAAGATTGTTATTTCAGAGAAAATGTCATTCTTCTCTAATGCTAAATTTTCTATATTTTTAAATGAATTTTAGAAAAGCTTGTAAATCTACTTTTTCTATTGTATTTGAAGGCCAAACTTTGTAATCTCCTATTTTGTAAAGAAAAATCTTCTTTTTTTTTTTATCAAACGTAAAGAAATATCTATGAGACGAGTTCTTACCTATATCATGTACTACAAAGATACCTAATTCATGTATTACGAAGAGATCAAGCATAATGAGAACATGCATTAAATATTTTATGGGTAGTCGACTCATTTTTATATGATCAAATCGCAATTTTTTTTAACACACTTATTCTTGATAATACACAAATTGTTGCAGGACTTACGATGTCCTATATGAAAACTTATTTAAATTTATAAATATTTAAAAATATCAAAAATGCATATGCAGGTCAAATGTTACTTTTTTAATTTAGAACCTAATAATTTGTGTGAGAGTGGTCATTAGATCAACACCAAAATTCAAAATCTGCATATTCTATTGACTAAAAGAACCTACGTGCCTTAAAATAAATCTAAACGGAAATCTAATAAAATGATAATCAGATAAAATTTGAGGTTCTTGCTAAGACATAGAATGACATTTCTCAACAACAAAAAGAGTATTTTTGGTAAGGAATAGTTTTTGACAAAATATATTATAAAAATAGCAATTTAAAAAAAGTGTTTTTAGTTAAATGGTTAAAGCATCATCTGTGTGACCGATCACATGGAAGTTTGACTAAACTAAATAATGTTACCCACATAGTAGAAATTGTCTATATAGATAAAGATTTATTGATTTAATGATGACAAAAATTATTTTTTAATAGTATTAAATAAGTGCTAGTATGTGATAACGTGAAAGATCGAGTCCGGAGAGCGCATCCATAGGCCGTGACGAACCAAACTGCTTAATCTTGTTTGAACCTCTTGTTTTCAAGGTGAAATATTCCAACGATCGATGAGTTTTTCACACAGAGAATCTTTATACAAATAAACAGGTATGGTTTATTGGTTTAAATAGTAACTCTTGTAAATTAATATATGAAACATTAATAAACACAACATATTGATTTGGGATTGTTATTCGTTAGTGAGCCAATTTTGCATTTGGCCACCAATATGCTTGTGTGTGTTTCAATTCTTTTTCAGGTTTTTATATTTCTTTATATATACAGGTAAGGAAAAGACGATGGATCGTCTGCCCAACGACGCTAAACAAGAGAACATTAATTATTCTAGGGTCCTCATCAGGCGCCATCTATGGGGTATATTATATATATATATATATATATATTCATTCGTCTTATTAAAAAGGTTTTACGTTTTCGTTTAACGAACCAACAGCTTGTTTTTAATTCATCAGAAGCGTACTTCTGGAGATTCACCTTAATTATTCCATCTTCAATATCCCTAAGTGTCTCACTCACAACAACCACAACGCATATGGCTATCAACCCACAATAGTTGCCATAGGCCCTTACTATCGCGGAAATCAACAACTAAGTTGGATTGAAGGGCAAAAAGAAGAATTTAAGAAACTATTTATAAAGAATACAGGAGGTGGTGTAAACGAAGAGGCTCTATATAATGCATTGGCCCTCAAGAAAAACGAAATTAAACAATCATATTTAGATCCTTCTAGAGCGGTGTTAAAAAGAAAGATCCTTCTGGAGCGGTGTCAAAAAAAAAAGAAAGAAGAAAAAAGATTCTTCTGAATCTTTATATGATCAAGATGCTCATGATAATGAAGCTCTAATCAAAATGATGGTTGTTTTCTTCTCGTATAGTTCCTAACTAATGCAGGAAAAATCGCCAAGGAAAGTGCAATTTTTAGTATGTCGTGGGCTCTTCCATCTATTAGGAGAGATCTTCTTCTTCTAGGAAATCAAATTCCACTGGTTGTTCTACATACTCTACTAGACACAGCAAAATTTTTGCAGCCAAGTGATGTACAAGAAATCGCTCTTAACTTCTTCAGCGGTTGCTTTAAAGTTGGAGAACAATCTTTGGTTAAGAAACGCCCCAAAATTGAAGCAAAGCATCTTCTTGGTCTGATCCGTCAGACTTTCACTTTCATTGAACCTCCTCAAACTTCTAGTGGTACAATTACAGCTGAAGGAGACAACAATGCTTCCATTGCACGTCAGACTAGGTTAACATTGCCAGTGAACAAGCTTCGTAGCCGTGGCATTACATTTGAGGTCAAGAAGGGTGCGTGGACATTATTGGATATAAGTTTCAAGAATGGCTTGCTTCAAATTCCAGAAATAATCCTGGATGATTTTATCAGCGATTTTTTGTTAAATTGCATGCATTTGAGCAATTCCATAAAACCGAGATAACAAGCTACACTATGTTCATGGGCTGCCTTATTAACAGTGAGTGAGATGCATCATATCTTGCTGAGAAAGGGATCATACAAAACTATCTCGGAACAGATCAAGATGATGTGTCTCGATTTTTCAAGAGAATCTTAAATGATTACGTGTTTGATGACGAAAATAGCTACTTGGCAGATGTAATCAAGGATGTAAACGAGTATTCTTCGAATGGTTGTAATGTGAGGTGGGCAAGTTTAAGGCACGTTGGTTCTCTATGGATTGCTCTATCAAAGTTAGCCGCTTTAGCTATTCTTCTGCTTAAAATAGCTCAAGTGGTCTTGGCAGCTATTGCTTTAAAAAGCGGCAACAAACAAGGTTGATTATCGCTCTTGGATTTTATGTCATGTTGTTTAACTGTTGTGTGTGTTCCATGCACCGCATCTTGACTAGCTTGTGTATGGACTACTACCGTATCACGTGTACGATTCGATGGGTCTGTTTTCTGTGACTTTCCATTTGTGTTCAAAGTTCTTTTCCTAATTCACGTCTGGTAATTGGGAATGGATTTGTAACTTTTGTTTATGATTGAAAGCCCTGTGTGGCTTCTAGCATTTCAATTATAAACTTGGCTTTGCAAGAGTACGTTTGATTTTTATAAAAAGAGTCGTGAGAGAAGTTCTCCAATACATCTTGCTTTATGCATGAATACAATAAAAGAAAAGGTGTTTCTCTCCAGAGTATGACAGGTCAGCTTCCACTTTGAAGCATGCCTTGACATCTCAGTAAAAATCTCTACCCTATTAACTTAAAACAATTAAATAAGGTGGACAAAGTAATTAACTAGAACGGCCAAGAAATAAAGGTCAAGGAGCAGCCAAGGACGAGACGAGAGGGTTTTAATTCGATCTTTTTAGAGTGGAGATAGGATCTTGCTGGGTACATCAATTGCCATGCGAAAATACTAGAACCTGTTTAGCCTAATTTGCGATGGATGAGATTCAATCGTTATCCTTCACGGAGGTGGTTCCGCGGCGGTGGTCTCAAGAGCAACGAAGTCGTCCTTGCTGATTCTTCTTCTTTTGATCCGCCCGTTGTCATCTCCACTGTATAAGAGAGGCTGCTAAAACCATACCGAGACGTCGAGAAGTTATATCCGAGGACTATGAAGCTAGCATCAAAGAACTTATATCCGAAGTAAGTCGCACAATCTGACATAATCCAACATCTCATTCAATAGTTTTCTGAATCTGTTCGTTTTAGATTCAATTTTGTGAGCTCTGTTATTTGAGAATTGTTCCATTTTTGCAGTCATGGGACATAAAATCAATATCTTTGGTTGATTATGATATTCGTTGTGTTTTCATCTTCTTTGTATTGACTTATAGGTTTGTTCGGTGTGTTTGTGATCTGATTTTGTTGCTTTTAGTTATGTGAGATTTTGATGAGTTGAGGGAACTTGAAATTTTCTTCGTGGAGAAACTTGGTGAGGCTGCTCGGCCATTGAACTCTATGAGCTGGTTCAGCATACTCGTAACATATTATCACGTTTACAAGTGATTCAATTTTTTTTTTATATGGTTAGGCTATGGAGGATGTAGATTGTTTTACATGTGTTGATGAGATATGATTGTGGATGCATGTTATGAAAAGAGTTAGTGAAGAAACAGTTGCGCGTAACAACATACAGCTGAAAGTACGAGGGGATGGTGTTCCTTGTAAGCTTGATGCTTAGTAGACACAAATATTTACATGAACTCTCATTTTGTTATATATAATTCTGATTTGAAATTTTGAATCATCTTTGTGAATCTTTCACTCTTTTCGTGATTTGTAATGGTAAAAGCAGCCACATGCTCATTTTCCTCATTTAATTTTGGCATTTACGTGGCTTTGGGACCATTCTTTAATTCTTTAAGACTGTAAAATAATTATTTATTGTAAAATACATTGTTTCAATTGGAGACTAATAAAAACCAACATAATGTTGGAACGGTGTGATGCCTCTTTTATACAGCCTACAAAGATAATACTTATTAATAAAAACTTTATCATCACACTCATCCACCTCCACGTTCTACATCATCAGTTTTACTTGAGGCGGAGCATGAACAGAACGAGTGAATAGACATCGAAAGTAGTAAATGAAGGGGAAAGTAGTAACACATGTGGATGAAATGAACTGATTAAGTATTAGGTTTGATTCAATTTTTTGGTTAAATTTTGGTTTGGTTCACATACAAAATAATGTAGCTAAAGTCAAAGAGAAATTTTAAAATTTTGCTTGTAATTTCAATTTATATTCCATGATTTAATACATTTTACTTAAAGTTCCAAAAAAATTGAGAGAAAGCATTAACCTTATCCATGGTGTTATTCAAAAAAGCTAAGCATAATCTTGTGACATAAAATAATTTCAAACAATATGATTTAATAATTTAGAAGTTATATTTTTATTAAATTTTTTTTCTATAAATACCTGCGGCGTAGCGCGGGTTCGACCCTAGCTCAACTTCAACCTTAATGAATCAAGAATCTAACTAATTAAGCTAAACGTACTTCAATTCACATAATCAGCAAGCCTTATACATTACCACTTATTAGACCAATATCAAACTTTGGTTATGAGTGGCAATACTTATTTTTAAGAATTTTTAAACTTTTGAGTTTTAAATCTTTAATGTTTATATGTTTAGTTTTTTTTTTTGCCACCAATAAAGAATACATATTTATTTATATAGTAGCCTTATCTCGTGAAATTATGTAGAATTATATGAGAACTTTGCTTTTTTGTAAAGAAATTATTGATAACGAAAAAAAATTAAAAAAAAAAACAAAAAGACTCCGCCTAATGCACAGTTTAACAAAATAGTGTAAATTTTATCCAGCTAACATTTGTTAAAAATTAATGGATTTTCTAATAATCCCAAAGATTGCTAACATCTGTAATTTACTAGAAACATGAATAAAGTTGTGTAACACGAATGGAGTTATTGATTCTCTTTCACAACCAATACCAAAGATCTACTTCTGAAGCAGTATTTTATGGAGGCGGCAAATTTGGTATACAAAGTCAAAATTTTGTGGAAGTATACACAAAACGTTACATACTAATTTCATGCAATGAAACTAGCAAATCTCTGAAGAATGAAGTAAAAGTAAAATTGGAAGCTTAATTAGTACGATTTTTTATCAATGATGGGTAGCTCATTGTCTTCTTTGAAAGCCTATGCTCATAGTTATGAAGTAGAGGATCAGTGCTGCGAAAAGAAGAAGAAAAAAAGTAGTAATTTAAATTAAGATGAAATAAATTTGTAAGAAAATAAAAGTACACGTAAATGCATTTTGAAACTTACATCCAAAACTTTTTGGTTGTAAATGTGATGATGCACCGGATGGTGTTATAACTATACATAAGCAAAGAAAATCATCAACTATTCAATTAAATTCTTTAACAAAAAAAAAAAAAAAAAAAAAAAACTATTCAATTAAATTAGTGAACCAATTGTTTAGAAAGTTTGGTATAACGCTAAACCGGTTCATTAGACCTACTCTGTGTAACCCAATTAACTTTTTAGTATAAGAGAACTGATGATATGATACTGACCTGAATCACAGTTTGTAGTGGAATTGTGGTTGTCACACATACAAACATGCCTAAGCCCTCCACCATCAGCAGATTCATAGCCACAAGTCCCAGAAGTTGCAACACATGCACGACAAAACGCATCACTTCCTTGTAGCTCGTACTTTACACGTATACCGTAAGCCCAATCAGACGGTCCTCTAAGCTTCAAGGGTGCGAGATTATACGCACTACTGTATCCTTCACACTCCAACTTACTTAGATTGATCGCTTTTACGGACTCGAACCCGACCGCACAACACATGGGTGGTCCTGACCCGGAATGTATACCTGGTTGTCTGTATCCGACCATGTCCCAAGCTGGACACGACATGTATTCTTCGCAGCTCATTCCTGAGATGTTGCGGCACGGCACTTTCTTTTCGGGGAAACCTATAAACCAGCATTTAACCGGAGAAATAACCAAATTTAACCGGACTCCGAATCCAAATGTGTTAACAACAATCGGATTGGTATAAGTTTTTTTTTTTTAACAAAAACCAAACTAAATTTGGTATATGCAAAACTAAACATATATATTTTTTTTGAAAATATAATAAAATTTCAGTAACCTATGTATTAAAAGTATATGTAATCATATTAATTAATGTAATAATAATATTCCTCATATTTAAATTATTCAAAAATAATAATAATAATAATAAATATAACCGAAATTGAATCAAACCAAACCGATTAAAAATTCTAGACCGATTAAAAAATTGTTTTTTTCTTCTAATTTTTATTCAAATTCTAAACCGGATTATAAGATTGTAAAGAAATCATAATCTAACGTTAAGTTGTTTTTATGAAGAATCCGAAACCAATTTTCAAAAGTTGTCTAGCCTAAGTTGAAATTTAAACAAAATAAAATTCAATATCTTAGTTGTTTTTTTTTTTTTTTCTGACCTGTTTGTTGGAGTAACTTACTAACCTTCAAATATAGGAGATTTAGGAGAGCATCCAATCAACATAAAGACATTATCAGAGGTAGGATTGAAATAAGGAGCTCTCCAATCCTCAGCTTCAAAGCCATTGCCTTTGCCGCCGAGCACGATGGTTTGGCAGGTCGACATGTGAGGATCATGCAGTGTTATGGACTGATATGCGTAATCGATGTCCAAAACTCTATAAGAACCTGAACTTATGTGAAACATCAACACATCGTTCATACAAAACAAGAGATCTCTATACCCTGGATGCCCACATCCATTTCGGATTCCAAACGGATAGTCAATGGTTATGTTTCCACAGTATGATCGGCATGCGTCCACAATGCAAAGCTCCATGAGTGTCAGAGAGGATAGAATTAAGATCAAGATTTTCATTTTCTTTATTTGGGTTTGTTTACAATAGAGTGATGTGTGTGATCTTTTGATGCAGAGAGTAAAGAGTTATATCTGAAGATTGCTTGCAGCTTAAGAGATACTTTGCTTGTCGGAACAATAAAGCGAAACCTCTGCACTTTTTTACTACACATGACCAAAGTATGTCCTAGGATCAAAATAAAATAAGAATGCTAATAGATATGGGTATAGTACAAATAACAGAGAATATATTGAATACAGCTAGATTTGTATAGCTTGAGCCTTCTCACTATATACCACTAAAGCATTTATATAGCTTTCAGGCTCCAGATCGGCGAGGATCAGGAGAAGTAGTTCTGTTCTTTTTGTATTTCCAGAACTCATCCTTCTTCCCTTTCGTCTTAGCTTTAACCCGACCGAATTTGCTATTGATTATACCAAGTATGGCAGTTTTATCTTTTCTGTTCTTTGTCTTTGCCTTGTCTTCAAGAATCGCCCTAAGTTTCTCATAGGACCTCGGGTCTGGTACTTGCCCGCTTTTAACCATCATCTTGTGGTAAAAGAAAGCCCTTTTGAAATCTCTAACACGAACAAACGCGTATATCATGGTTGAATATGTGATGGAATCAGGTTTTAAGTTAAGAGCAGCCATTTCCTTCAACAGCTGTGGCAACTTCGCATCTTGTCCTCCCCGTGCGTACGCATTCATCAGCATATTGTAAGTCAAAACACTTGGCTGCAAACCCATTTTACCAAACTCAGAAACAACATCCCTTGCCTCGATGTAGTGTCCTTGCTTAGCAAATCCATCAAGAAGAGTGTTATACGTTATCCGTGTCCCTTTGATCTTTTCTCTCAGCATTAATTTCCAAATTTCCATCAGCTTTGCAGTGTCACCAGATCGTCTGAATGCATCGAGAAGTGATGTGTATGTTTCAACAGATGGTTTAATCCCCTCTTTACACATCTCTTCAAAGGAAGCATAAGCTTTTTCGTGCCACCCGGTGACCGAGTAAGCATGAATAAGAGCTGTGTAAGAATGTGACGAAGGTCTCAAACCTACTTTCTTCATCCGCAGGAAAGCATCAGCAGCCATATCACTCATCTTCTTTGTCCTCCCATACGCACTAATCAAACACGTGTACGCTTTCACATTTGGCCCTAAACCTAGATCCTCCATCTCCCTCAGAAGTGTCTCAACGATATCAGGCTGCATCCTTCTAGCATAAGCATCCATGAGAATGTTATAAGTTGCAGCTGTTGGCTTCAAGCCTTTAGCTTTCATTTCAGCAAAAAGACCTTCCACTTCTTCTATGTGGTTGGATTTGTTGTACGCATCCATCAGCGTATTATACACAATCGTATTTGAACGGATGCCTTTCTTCTCCATCTCTGTTTGGATCACAAGAGCTTCTTCTTTTAGCCCTTCATCACAAAACGATTTCACAAGGCCACCAAAAACATCCTGACTCCACTTCACACCTTTCTCGCTCATCTTCTCGAATATCTCCCAAACTTCTTTCGCACTTCGTCCTGCCTTCCTCATGGTAGTTATCATTATAGCACATGTAACATTGTCCGGATACACATTGATCTTATCCATAGCTTCATACACTTCCCAAGCATCATCATACCTAACAAAAGATGACCAACTACAACAGTTGACTAAAGCTTGAACAAAGACTACAACTTTACATTCTCCTGAGCTAAATCATGGTGCAAAGAGTACAAAAGAAGATACCTTTGAGAAGCTGATAGCCCAGAAATGGCGGCATTATAGAGACGAACATCTCTAAACTCATCCTTGTCTGGTAAATTACTTAGCAGAAGCAGAATCTTATCAGCCATTCCTTGTCTACCGAGCAATGTAAACAACACAGAGCAAGCACGAGGAGAAGCTAGGGAAGGTTCTTGCAAACTCATCCACTCGTAGAAATACAAACAACTCTTAATAAAACCAGATTCACCCATCATCACCAATGCATCTACACACTCTGTATCACTAACCCTTTTTTCAAAACCTGATAACATCTCTCCCAGAGTTTGATTCTCTTTCAAATTCTTAGCAATATCCAAGATTTCCCCAGCCACGTCGCCATTTTCAAACGGAGTAAGCAGCACACCAGGTATTTGTTGATTTGCCACAGAGACTGATTCCTCAGGCTCGGACTCGATCTCAGTTCCAGAGTCAGCGAAGTCCGAAGCCAAGTGCCAGGAAGTTTGACGATTCTTCTGGAGGGAGAATTTGGATTCACGAGCTGGGTCTTCAGTTGATTCTGATGTTAAAGTTCGTGACTTGAAGAATTTAAGAATTGGGTCTGTGAACTCATCTCCTTCTTCTTCTTCATTAACTTTATCTTCTCTGATAATATTTGTCGAATTGTCTGGTTGTTGAACACTATCTGGTAAGGTTTCATCGAAACAGGAGAGGAAAATGGATGACGATGAAGGGGAAGTAGCAGAGAGAGAAAGGGGTTTTCGATAGAGTGAAGAACGACGAGGAAGATAAGGCTCAGGGTAGTGAACTCGGTGAGATAGAGGAATTGAAGAATAGAAAGACTGGGTCGCAAGAGAAGAATACGCCATGGACATGGCTCAGCTTCAACCTTCAAGCCAAGTAATAATATTTCGCTGAAGAAAGACGATAAAAAAAAAAAAAAAAAAAAAAAAATCTAAGATTGTGTGAAAAGTTTTAAAAAAATTACAGGTCACAGGCTCACAGTCGAGGTGACTGATAAAATTAGTGTTTATCAGTAATGTTATTTTCGAGGATTTAAAATTTTTTTGTGTACAATCTAAATATATAATCCGTGAAAATATGTTTAGATCAAACTATTATGTATCAACTAAATATATAATTCGTTATTTATTCAATTTGTTTAAGAATATGTTTTACTTGTGAAATATAATATCAATGTATTAAATAAGTCAATTACCTCCAGGAATGCCACTTCTGGAAAAAATTTGATCGTGAATGCCACTTCCTTATTTCGTTATTAGTTTATAATTGTTTTAATACTGAAAACTGAGGGATATGTCTATAAAACCTTGTAAAAGATGAAATATTACAGACCCAACTAAACAATTCGACCCAAATCCAACAAGACGGAGCATCCGAACAAAAGATCCGGTAAAAAACCCTAAATTCCTAAATCGCGAAGTCTAATTCGTCTAACGGTCAAAGAGGAAAAAAATAAATTTCTTTGGGGAAAAAAAAGGAGCCCAGCCTTTGCATCTACTCGAGCATTCGATCTACTCCCATTCGACTTTCGAAGCTCATCTTCTCCCGGTTAGTAGACTCCATCGCCGACAATTCCCCCAGGACGATTAGATTGGAATTGGTAAAATCATTTGCTTCCCTTCATCTTGTTAGTCGAAATTGTTCAATTGGCATCCCATTAGTTTGGTTGTTTGGTTTGATTAAAAGAATTTTAATCTAGTCGTTTGGTTGTTCTTGTTCGGTCTCAACAATGGCTATTGTGAAAGATGGTGGTATAGTTTATGACTCAACAACCAAAGCTGCCGTTGATCCTGTGATAGCACCTCCCACCGAAGGAGGGGAAGGAACATCTTCTACTGAAGAGGGAAATACAAATGAATTGCATGAAGAGGAGGAATCAAAATCCGATGCTCAGGTATATACATTTGAGCAAGTGATAAGTGTTAAACAAATTTACAAGAAATGATGGTTTGAGAAAAAGTATAGTTGGAGCAAATTCAGAGAACTATAACAAGTAAGTAAGTAAGTCTGTCTATATGATTTGCAGGATAGTGATGATGCTGATAATGATGGTGATGATGATGGTGATGATGCTGATAATGATGGTGATGATGCTAATGCTGCTGAAAATGATAGTGATGATGCTGATAATGATGGATGATGCGGGTGATGATGATATTTATGAAGATGTTGAGGAAGATGAATCCCAACCACCGCCGCCAGAGACAATGTTCTTTGAGGAAACTTATTACAACAAGGGTTGTAAGATAGGAAGCATGTGTCTTGTGACCCAGACAGTGGAATACATAGAGACATTTGAAGAAGAAGTCAGTTGGTTCAAGAAGCATTCTCAATTCAAGCATGTATTCCACATGCCTAGGGAGCCAAACCACATGGTGGAAGGTATGTGGATGCTTCTGCTTCGTACAGCTTGTACGAACATGGATAGAGAGTGTTGGTTTGTAGTGAATGGAGTGCCTATTAGGTATTCTTTGAAAGAGCATGCATTGTTAATCGGGTTTGACTGCCATGAGTACCCACCGAACTACAAAAAAAAAAAAATAGGGGGCTGGGAATTTGCAAGAAGGATGTTTGAAAGGATTGAAAAAATTAAAATTAAAGATGTGGAAGCGAAGCTGAAGAAAATGAAGAGTAAGAGCTCAACTGATAGAGAGGATGACTATCTTGTACTTCCTGTGCAAAGTAGTGAAAGCTAGCTCTGAGGGTGATGGAAACATAGAGCCGTTCCTTCTACGTGTTGTTGATGACTTAGAAGCTGTGGAAAAATTTCCTTGGGGGCGTTATTCATTTGATGAGTGTAAGAAAGGGATTCGTAGGGTTATGAAGAACATGAAAAGGTCGGTGAAAGAAAAAGCACAAACTAGCTTTTGTGTATTCATTGTTCCTCTGGAGGTAATTTTCAGTGAATTTTTTTACTTTTAATGTGATTTTCGTATGATTTCACACTCACACATTGTAACTTTATGTGTAGATTCTGGCATTTGAGTGTATTCCACATCTTGGAAGCAAATTTAGAGAAGTTGTACCGGCAGAGAGGGATTGTCCAAGGATGTGCAAGCACAAGTTCACCGAAAGTTGCATGAAAGGTTTTACCTTGGAAGAAATTAATGCAGCAGTTGGAAATAAAACGGTTAGAGTTTGTGTAGATAGTTTGTGAACTTTGTGTTGATAGTTTAATTAATCATAGGATATGTTATGTCATTTGTTTGAATCTAAAAAAATATATTTGCATTTTCAGGCTATTAGTAGCATCTTGGAACTAGACATGGATGAGAAACATCTTTTGAGGCGCATAATAGATGATGGTTTTGATGATGGGATAGGTGTAATTGACCCACTTGTTGATAGTTGGAGAGAGCGTCTAACTGTACAGAAGAAGAAGATATGGTGGAAAGGGCAGTACAAACTGGACTTGGCTGGTAGAAGTCTCATTCAAGTCCCTGAGACTGCAAATGAAATCCCAGAAATTGGAAATGAAATCCCGAAGATGGTGTCTATTAGGTCATTAAAGGAAGCGATGGAGAAAGGGTTTGAGGATATCACGAAGAAGCTTGCTAGTTTGAATGATAGAATGGAGGTTGTTGAAATTTATGTATCACCGCAGTTAGATAAAGAAGCAGAAAGAGTAATATATTGTCAAGACACGCCAATAAATTATGGTCCGAGAACGCCAACAACTTGTGTTCAGGAGACATCACATGACACCGGAATTGGTGTGGGGACGTCACATGACAACGGAATTGGTCAGGCGACGCCAAATGACCCTGTCTCTGCAAAGGCTCATGGTATGATCAAGAGAATGAGAAGGAGAATAAGAAGGATGAAGAGAATGAGAATGAGGAGGATGAAGAGAATGAGGAGGATGAAGAGAATGAGAATGAGAAGGATGAAGAGAATGAGAAGGATCAAGAGGAAATGGAGGAAGAAGTGGAAATTGAGGAACAAGAGAAGATTAAGAATCAAGAGAAGAAGAAGGTGAACACGAAAAAAAGGTTAAGAAAAGAATGACAATGTCACTTTAATAAAACTGGGAAGAAGCGAAGAAGGGCACCATCCAAGCTGCTCAAGATACCATACACAAGAGGTGGGAAGCAACAACGAAAGTAGGATTGTGTGTATTTCGAAAGTTGGATTTTATTTGAAAAAATATTCGAATATTGTTAATTGGTATTTTGGTGTTATTTAGGTACAACTATTTTTTTAAGTACAACTATGTGTAATTTAGTTTAGACAACTGGTATAATTTGGTGCAACTACAATATTAGTAATTTGAAACAACTAGTGTTATGTGGTACTACACTGAAGCTCTACTACACAACATGGTCTTTCTTACATAGTGCTCATTAAAGCTTAAACATAGTCTTACATAGTGCTCATGAAAGCTTAAACAACAAAGTTTTAGAAAGCTTAAACAACAAAGTCTTAGAAATACTAAACAACATAGTCTTAGACAGTTAAACGACAAAGTCTTAGAAAGCTAGACGCACACAATTACCACTTAGCAAGCAACTCCTTTAGCTTATGAATCTCAGACTCTTTCTTGGCTAAGGGCTCTTTCAGATCACCAACCTCAATACGCATAACACGGAGATGCTCACGAAATGACCCCATCGCATCACAACCTCCAAAACGGTACAAGCGTACAATATTCTCCTCCTTAACATGTGCCATGTCAATACGCATAACAAGCATTGACTCAGAAAGTGCCTCCAAAGTAGGCTTTTGCTTAATTTGCTGACTCTGCTCCTCCTTAAGGGAATCAAGTTCAAGACGCATACGACTCAATGACTGACGAATGGACTCCATTCCAGGATGATTAACACCAGACTGGGTCCTAATTTCGTGCCACAACCTGAGAAACTCTTCTTCAATAGCATCATCCCACCACTTAGATAAATGTTCTCCACCAACCTATACTCAATTTTTTCAACACAACATTACTAAGAAAGCTCCATTACTAAAGTAAAGTAAACTTAACACAATTGCAATACAAAACAGCGTTACCTCACTCTTTGGACACTTGTAGTATTTTCTGCCTTGATTCTCCCCAGTAGCACACACTTCTCGTTTCATCTGTTCGCCACAGAAACATATGGTTGGAACTCCATAATTACCATCCGCTCTTACACCGCCATATCGAAGCTTGCTTCAGTTTTGGAACTCTCAGTGTAGCTGATTGGCATGGTTAATTATCGAAACCTGAAATCGGCGACGCGTTACTTCGTTTGTTCGAAACCCTAGATCTACTTTTGAAATTGAGAAGAATTAAGAAAATGAAATTGTGAAATAGGAGATCGAATAAATATTTTTTGGAGATAATATTAAAATACAGTTATCTTTACTCATAGGAGAGCACGTGTCTATTTCTTCAGAAATGTCGGCGGAATAATATTAAAATACAGATATCTTTACTCATAGTTGTACTTAAGTGTTCAGTTGTTCCTGCACTAACATAGTTGGACTTTAAAAGATTTTCATGTTTTTATAGTTGGCCTTTACTTAACCTTTAGGGATTAAAGTTGGCCACATTTTGTTCCATGATAATTCATCAGTTAAGAGGTTCTTGTTAGATAATTTTAATGATATCCTAGTTTTTATGTATTTTGTTGTAAAATGATATGAGAAGAACAAAGAGTCCCATATACATTGAAGAGAGGTTCATATGAAACAATAGCTTGTATTAAGAAAAAATAAAAATAATTTTCACTAATTTTTTTTTTCATTTTATGGACTTCTTCTTACCTCTAATTTATCTTAATATCGGCAATACATACTTGAGATAGCCGACGTTGATACACATCAAATAAACCTATTAGTTGTACCTGTTGAACCTTCTAGTTGTACCTGTTGAACCTGCTAGTTGATCCGGTTGAACCTTATTATGCATTAAACCCATTAATAAGTGTTATTCTTAGATGTCTCCAGATGAACCTGGTTTTGTGAATTACCACATCAAAACACAACCATAAAATGAAGAACTTAGTTTGTCAAAAGTTACAATTGGTTCTACGATAAACAACACAAAACAGAGCATTCCACAAAACACATATACATAAAACAAATTGCTTAGGTGTCCTCAGTTTGTTCAGCAGGATTTGGAGGCTGCAAAAACTTTTCCAAGTTTATGCCAGGTTTAAACTTCATTTGCCTCCTCCTCTTACGACGACGTTCCGCAATAGAACGAAACCTCTTTTATTGTGTTCTTCCACCACCAGTTTTAGTGTACTCTGGCGGTTTAGCCATTAATTGTCGAATTACAGCAGGAACATTCCAGTCAGACTCATGGGGCACAACATAAATTGTTCTGTAATATGCCAATGCCCACGTCTCAATCAAGTAATATATTGAGCAGAGATCATGCAATTCGATATGCACTCTTCTTACTTCTCTCCTCATGAGATTTCTGAGCGCGGCCATGGCATGGACACATGGGTACTTGTCAATATCAAAACATCTGCAAGAACAACTTTTCATTTTCAAGTCCACCAAATAAGTCTTCCCATCCAGACCTATGACGCTGTACTCAAGGTGGTAGCTGTTTAACTCAGTCACTGTTAAACGAACTGCAATTTCACAACGGTCATGCAATTCATTCTCCACAACCGGTACCAGTTTCCTTATGTTTGATGCACCAGCAGAATCTTTCCTATGTTTGTTGAACCATTCAGAAAATTTCTCAATAATAGCATCAATCATAGGCAACAAATGAAACTTCCTTGCATCAACAAACACACTGTTCACTGATTCGGCTGTGTTGCTTGTGTCAATGTTGAACTTATCTCCTTCAAAATGACATCTTGCCCATTTATCCAACCCAATCTTTTCATCTAAATAGTTAGCAGCATTGGGAAACCTCCTTCTAAAATCCATAAACTCTCTATCTCATTCTTAGTATAAATATGAGTGCACTCCTTGAATTTATCTGAAGCTATATCCTTGTCGGTCTTGACATATTCTCTGAGGTTTTTACTTAAATGATATATACAGTGAGCATGCCTTGCACTTGGGTACACTTCCGAGACAGCATATATTATACTTTTATGCCTGTCACTTATAAAAACCAATTCAGGATCATCCGGTACGACGGTTTTCAGCTTGTTGAAAAACCATGGCCAAGTAACATGATTCTCAGTATCGATCACACCAAACGCAATGGGGTAATGGTGATGATTAGGATCCTGAGCTGTTGCGAAAACCAACATACCACCATACACAGTCTTCAGATGTGTTGCATCAACAACTATTACCTTTCTCATTGCCCTAAACCCTTCAATGCTAGCCCATAAAGCAATGAATAAGAATTTGAACCTTTTTTCTTCGTCCAACTCGGCACTTGTTATTGTCCCAGGATTCACCATTCGTAACATGTGTAGATAAGATTCCAAATTCTTGTAGCTTGTTGCAGGACTCCCTCGCACATCTTTAACATGTTGTTTTTTCCCTCTCAAGGCGGTGGAGTAGGAACAGTGCAAACCCAGTCTACCTCGAACTATACTCATGATGTTTTTAGGAGTCGGGGTATCAAATATACCTGGATAATCTTCATGCAAAACAGATGCTACTAGTCGTGGTGTGCCTTTTTGTTTGATATAGCTTGTACTGTCTTCAGACCGAGAGCATGTGTGCATGTTTTTATGTACTCTAACACTCCAAAAACCAGAATCCTTAATTTTTCCAGCTCGCAAATACCATTCACAACCTTTTGAAGCTTGACTACATTCCACCATAATTCGTTTCGTGTCAGACGCAACTGTCTTCACACCATAACAGTGCTTATTTGCAGCTTTGTTAAGCACATCCCATACTGCCTCTTTAGAAGAAAATTCTTGAAATATTTCAAGACCTGTATCATCTTCCCATTCTTTAAAAGTATGACTTACTTCTACATGACGTGGAGGCTCATATTCAAGCCTACCACCCTCAACGACATCCACACCCGCTACATTCTCACAATTTCCAATAACAACATTTTCAACAATCTCCATTCTCTCAACATTCTCCATTCTCTCAGCATTCTCCATTCTATCAGCATTCTCCATTCTCTCAACATTCTCCATTCTCTCAGCATTCTCCATTCTATCAGCATTCTCCATTCTATCAGCATTCTACATTCTCTCAGCGTTCTCCATTCTATCAGCATGCTCCATTCTTTCATCGTTCTCCATTCTATCAGCATGCTCCATTCTCTCAGCGTTCTCCATCGGATGTTCAATATCCGGTTCTTCAACTATAGGCTCTACAATAACCGGCTCTTGTTGTGATGTTTCCCCCTCTCTAAAAATAGTAATGATTCCTGCATTACACCGTTGATCATCAACAGTCTCATAATTTACGCCAACAGAACTTCCCCGCTCCGTTCTAGACAGTTGCTCGACACCATTTACCAACTCCACATGCAATACTGGTTTAAATCCATATGTGTCGAATGATGTTAAAAATACATATACATCATCATCATCTTCAATATTTGACTCTCTCTGAGCTTTAGATTGACGGTAACTCAATTTCAGCTTTCCTGCAGCTTCATTTATTGCGCTCTTCTTCCATATCTTATCTACTAACATAGAATATATTATCTTCTCCAAAGATGTCGTCTTAAACAATATAGCATATAGTGGATTTTTGGAAATCCACTCATGCTTTGAATAGTATCAGCCAAGGTCATAATGTACACTTGTGTGGTTATTCTTCTTCATCGCTTCCTGGAAATATAACCACATAAAAGACAATTACAAATCCAAAGTTGTACCGGTTATACCATTTGTCCTTCAATCTTTTATTTGTACCAATATTTCCAGTTCTCCTATAATCTGCCGCTCTAATAAAATTGGTCTACTCAGATCTGAGATTCTCTTGATTCAGACACTACATAACAATGCAATTACCTAATTGTCTGTTTAAACCGAATCTATCAATCCAATGTACATATCCAAACAACAAATGCCAAGATCTAATGAGCCCCCAAATTTTAAAATTATACAAAACCCAATGACTTACATGAACTAAACGCCACAGACGAGAAGTGTAAGAAGAACGCGGCGGTTATTGCGTCAAAGGCAGCCGTCGAGGAAGAGTAATGGAATGAGAGCTGCTCTGAATCGCGAGCTTCCGTTTTGAAAGAGCGTCGACTACAATCTACGATATGAGGAGCCTGCTGAGCTCGACAGTTTTTTTTCCGTTAAATTTTATTATTTCAACAATTATTTCATTAAGGGTAAAGTGGGGATATCACGTTTTGGGTGGTATGCAGACTCTCAAGTGGTACCAAGATAAAATTTTCTCCGTAAGTGGCATTCCAGCAATAAATTCACATGGCTCAGCTTCAACCTTCAAGCCAAGTAATAATATTTCGCTGAAGAAAGATTTACTACTACACTCTCGACTTTTTTGGTTAGCTGTAGTA
Source organism: Camelina laxa (assembly GCA_024034495.1). NCBI lineage: Eukaryota > Viridiplantae > Streptophyta > Magnoliopsida > Brassicales > Brassicaceae > Camelina > Camelina laxa. Next base: position 17,954,113 of record CM043885.1, on the reverse strand, counting down.
ATTTTTATTTTAATTTTTTTCACACAAAGTCTAACAAAATCTAAGATTGTGTGAAAAGTTTTAAAAAAATTACAGCACTAGGTCACAGCCCACATGCCGGATAAATCTATGCAGATAAAATTAGTGTTATCAGTAAAGTTATTTTCGAGGGTCTAAAATTTTTTTGTGTACAATCTAAATATATAATCTGTGAGAATATGTTTAGATCAAACTATTATGTATCAACTAAATATATAATTCGTTATTTATTCAATTTGTCTAAAAATATATTTCACCTGTGAAATATTATATCAATGTATTAAATAAGTCAATTACCTATAATAATGATTATTGTGATGATTTTATTGTTGAAAATTTAAATATGTGAATAGTAGTCCGTTTTTTATAATAGGTGAATAAATTCAGATTTTGAAAATGTTTTAGACCTAATAATATTATAATAATTAAATATGTTATAAAATAATTAAAATATATTTAAAAATTGAGACGTTTGATTTTTTTAATTAATTGAAAATAAATATTCTTTAATCATTCAATAGCAATTATGTGTAAATATAAAAACGAGGACAATAAATTAATTGGTGTCTATACCAAAGTACTAAGCTCATTTGTTCTGAAATTAGCCATCAAAGTTCTGTTTTTAAAGTTACTTACCAAAGTGCAGATTCCAACATTTTTTCTCTTTTCATTTTCACATAATTGTTGGAATAATAAAATAGTTAACGTAAATGAAGATTGATTAATATTATTTTTTGGTTAGGCTTATGTTACTCATTTATAAATTAAGTTTAAGGAAATGCAAAAAGGGGGTTAAGAGTGAATATGAACAGAAACTGCAATAAAAACAATAGTCACACATAGAGATAAGTGAATAACGAAATGGTCTTCATAAAACCATGTAAACAATAGAAGATACTTACCTAACTTAGCTAACTAATCATGTTGTTTGTGGTGTAGTATCTTCTTCCTTCTATGTGTTTGTATCTGAGTAGCTTGGTAATCTATCTTTCTCATTTATCTAATATCAATATGAGTTGGCATAAAGATGAAAAAGGTTGCGGATCTTGTTTGTTTCACTTTACTTTATCAAAATAAACTTCATTTTACCACCGACTTACTTATTTTCTGCCAAAAAGCCTTAGCTTGTGTGTTCTTTTGGTTTAAGAAACTAACATAAAAACCATTTAATCATTGATGAATCAAAAGGTTCCCATCAACTTCATACATAGACAAACATAATATCCTATAGATAAAAAAACAATAACAAAACCAAATAAGCATCATAAACAAATGATGATCAAACTTATTATTTTTTTCCTTTTCATAAAGATTAAAGAGCTTTAGAGTTCATCTTTAAGCGAGTCCGAGGAAAGTCCAGTAGGATTAGTATTGGAGTTCTTGAGAGGGTAAGAAGCCTCCATTGCAATACCACAAAGTCCTTCTTTATTACGGATACCTCTTTGCATTCTTATGTATCCTTTCTCTCCCCATTCCTCTCCCCATGAGTTCTTCACGATCCAATACTTTGTTCCGTCTATCGTTGTTCCATAGCCTACGACCGCAACTCCATGGTTTAGCTCTGTTCCACATCGTCCCGTAAACACTCCCTAATGAAACCGTTGCATGTGTTCAGACAAAGAAAGTTTAATATATGTTTTGAACTGAAATTATATATAGTTCGTGTGTTGTGTGAGTTCTTACCTCGGAGTAGAATTGAAAGTCTGAGCCTCCAGCATCAATGGCCACAGAGACAGGCTGATGACCAACAGCTTTCATTAAATCATCCTCGCTGTTCTTGGGAACATCTTCGTGTCCATCAATTGAAACTACTGGAGCGTTTTCTTTTTTTGTGTCACATGTTTCATCAGAAGCTTGGTAAGGGTACACTAGCTCGCTCGTGATTCCTCCTTTCTCCTTGATGAAATCAAAAGCAAGGTCCATCAGACCTCCGTTGCAACCTTGGTTCTGGTTTGTATCGCAGTCCACTAGCTCTTGCTCTGATAATGATGTCAGCTTTTGAGTTCTTATATGGTTTATCCCTTCCACCGCCACAACAGTTGAAAACGCCCAACAACTCCCTGCAATAACCACATACCTAACGTTGTCGTGATTCTCATTTTACATAATCTTATCTTAGATTGAAGCATCAATGAAAAGAAGAGTTTTACCGCATTGGCCTTGGTTTTTGACAGGAGTGACGGCTCCATTCTTTCTCCAATCAACGGAGGTTGGGAGAGCATCTACATTTGCATACATGAAACTCTTTGTGGCCTGTCTTTCGCCTTGAAGCATCCTATGATGCTTGATGTTTGAACCAGCATATGTTCTCCTAAATTCCTCACTTGTCATGTCACCAAACTTGTTGAGCTTGAGCTTGTACGATTTGTCCTTCTTGTTGGTCTCGTGGATGTGCTTCACGTTGTGCTTGAACACGTTGAACCTCGTAGCCTTCTCTTCAAGGCTCCTAGCAGCAACCGTGTGGTGACTCCTCCACCGTTCGTATAGCTCCCACAAGCTGTCCTCTGATTCCACATCTTTGTCATGGAAATCTAAACCTTTAGTGGTTTCAAGAATCATAAGCATGCAAAGCGTAAGAACAATGAATCGCTTCATCTTTTCGTCTCTATGGTGCCTTTTTGGTATGTTCTTTTGATTTAGAATGAGTTTTGTGTGGATGGTAATGACTAAAGAGAAACTGTTTATATATAGGGAATGGAAATGTTGATGAGAGAGTATTGTGATGACGAAATGTAATTCAAAATACCAAAAAGGTGTTAGAGGATTACTTGTGGGATTCAACAAAGATTTCAGGTTAGTGACAGGGATACATTAATTAATTGAGATATAAAGATCAAAGTTATAATAATTGAACTTTATGTTGATGTAGTGGTGCAAGCAAGATCTTTCATTTTATTTCTGGAAACATTCGGTGATGAAATGACTCAATTATAAGTGTAAGATGACATTTTTATATGAACAACGTATGTGTACTGATAATTGAACAAAGCACAACTTGTACGCAACGATTTGTCTATAATAGGAACTCTGTTATTGATGTAACCTAACTATGATTACTTATCGTTATTATGTATTTTTGTTTCTACTTCTACAAATATGTATGCATATGATAATTTGGAAAAGCCGTATGTGAGTAACTATTTACATTATTATTATATTTTTTTCCTTTTCAATAAGAGTACAAAGTTGTTTGGTATGTCATATAATTTCTAGATTATGGTTTTCTGGAGCCGATTAAATAGAAGTCATTTTTAGTCATTGGGTTTTAACTTTTTTAACAAAGCTTTGAAGTTTGAAAACGCAACAATTTTTACTCCCTAACTTGTGTCATTCAACTAAAAGACATTACAATAACTGTTGTCCAAAGACTTTCAAAGAGAGATGTTAACTTTTAGAAATATGAGTATATATGTTGTCAAAAGAGGATTGTGAATGCTAAATTTCAGAAATGAAAAGTTAGGAAAGTGCTGGGAAGTGTGTGTAGTGATTTAATTAACTGATATTGGGGGAAAAGCAAATAAAAAAAGATAAACGCGGACACACACACAGCGAACACGCACATCACATCACCAACCAAGAGGATGCAGTGCCATGGGTCATATGACTCATGAATTGCGTTTTCTTCTAACGTTTGTTTCGTTTTATTATTATTAATTTTTTTTTTTTTTTTTGAGAAAACTAAATGGAATGACAAAACTATAATTGAAAAATCCAATCATCATCAGTGAGTACCGTTTAAATAAAAATTGTTAGCAAACTTCTGCATATCTTAGTCTGATCCACCATACATAGTTTCCTAAACGTTTGTGCGTGACCGTAAGTATAGTTCCCGATTTCGCCTAGAGATTTCTCTCAAACGGTTAATCGTGGCCGTATGACTCAAATCTTCTTCTTCTTCCTTGCACAAGTGACCCTTGAGATACAAGAATCCTGAAGGCTCACTGACAAAGCTTTTAATGATAGCTTTGCGTTCGACATGCTGGCCAATACCACCAGTGGCCAATCCTTTAAAAGTTATGTAGAGGATTGAATTTTTGGCCTGAAGCGGCGCCTCCTCAGTAGTTTCTATAGCCACTTGAACAATCTCCAAGTTGGAGAAAACATCCTGCAACAACAACCAACAGTCACCCTCGGTGGTATGTGCATTGATATGCAAAAACAAAGAAAACGATAAGACTTATGCAAAAACAAAGAAAATGATAAGACTTACATACAAAGAAAACGATAGACTTATGCAAAAACAAAGAAAATGATAGAGTTACATCTGAAATCGTTCTATCATATTTAAGAATTGCAAGCTCCAGGTACAAATAAATCCAGTGTGGGCACGGCAACTCTGATCCCTGCACCTAATATCACACACTTGATTCTTAAATGATCATGAGCTTAAAAAAAATCACACACATGATAATGAGCTTAAAAAAAAACTGTGGAGACTAAACCATACTTACCACGTAAAACCGTTGGTTATCAATGAAATTATGTGAGGGCCAATCAGGTAATCGAGCATTGTCATAATTAGGGGAGAAGCGCTCAGTGGTGGTATCTCCGATCCTATGCAACATAACATAATTATTCAAAGTGAGATTTATACTCTTATATTATGATAAAACTATTACATAAACAACAGTTTTAAAACGTAGTTCTTTGAACAACATCAGATAACTGTCTGAGGCAAGAATCCACTGTCCACATATGTATATTCTAGAACCAAAAAAAAAAGTGTAATTTTCCCAAAATTCAGTTGTGATATTCAGCCTCAACAAAAAAAAAAACACTGTCTTTGACCAAAAAAAAACAAAAAAAAAAACACTGTTCAACAAAATCTTTTTTTTTTTTTTTTTTTTATAAATATAAAATTTCAAAAAACCTTCAAACATTCATGGGCTTATCTACAAAACGAAAAGCCCAAACACCGACCCAGAAGTTGATATGATACTATTTTTAAGAGAGGAAAAAAAAAAGGTTATAATTGCTAACCTCTCTCACTTTTACTCTTTCTTCCTCTCCAGTCTTCACCTTGTAAATCAATCTCTCCAAAATCAGAAAATGACTTCTTCAGTACTAACCTCAAGCTTAAAGCTTTTAGCTATGGCCAATTCTTCCTCTTCGACCCTTTTTTGTATTCCTTCTACCTTCAACATCTCTTCCTCTAAACCTCACCGCTCCAATTTTTACTTCCCTTCACGACCCATTAATCTCCCAGTCCCACTCTCTCTCAATTCCAAAACTCTCCGTAACTCATCTCCTGTTGTTACTTTTGTTTCTCAAACTTCGGATTCGGCTGAGGAAGAAGAAGGTGACTATGGGAGCATCGGAAGTACTGTAGACGGTGGCGAATTCCCGGAGCCACCGGAAGAGGCTAAATTGTTCGTCGGAAACTTGCCGTACGATGTTGATAGCCAAGCTTTGGCTATGCTCTTTGAGCAAGCTGGTACTGTCGAGATTTCTGAGGTAAATTGCTATTTGTGTTTTTTTGACATTAGATCCAAATGGTGTTTAAATTTATTGTTTGATTTGCCTTAAAAGGAATGATTTTGTTTCATGGGTCTGCTTTAAGGTCTGGTTTTATAGTGTGATTAGCCTTAAAGGAATGATTTTGTTTTATGGGTGTGCTTTGAAATCTGGTTTTATAGAATGATTTGTTTTAAAGGAATAATTTTGTCTCATGGGTCTGTTTTGAATTGCAGGTGATATACAATAGGGACACTGATCAAAGTCGTGGATTTGGGTTTGTAACAATGACTACAGTTGAAGAAGCAGAGAAAGCTGTTGAAAAGTTCAATCGCTATGTAAGTCAATTAATTATAGTTATCATCTTGTCACTAAATTCAGATATTGAGGTTGATTGGTACTATAAATGCAGGAAGTGAATGGGAGGCTTTTGACAGTAAACATTGCAGCTCCTAAAGGATCAAGACCGGAACGACAACCTCGTGTATATGATGATGCTGCGTTTAGGATCTATGTTGGGAATTTGCCATGGGATGTGGATAATGGTCGTTTAGAACAAGTGTTTAGCGAGCATGGTAAAGTGGTTGATGCTCGAGTGGTTTACGATAGAGAGACAGGTCGTTCGCGTGGGTTTGGGTTCGTTACAATGTCTAACGAGACTGAACTTAATGACGCCATTGCTGCTCTTGACGGACAGGTAAAAGGAAACACTCAATGAGTTATTTGGTTTATCTTCCTGTGACCTGTGGCTTTCTGTTGTCTAATTGTTCCTTTGTGTTTGCAGAATTTGGAAGGCAGAGCAATTAAAGTGAACGTGGCTGCAGAACGACCAAGGCGTGCATTTTGAGAGTTCAGTGAGTCTTAATATTGTGAGATATGATTGTAAATGTTCTCAGTTGCAACTCCGATGTAGCTATGGGAAATCAAACTTGAGTTCAAGCTTTTGTAAACATATTTTCTTTATTACCCATCAAAACATATTACAAAACATTACACAACCTCTATCTGTATGTACACTAAGATGTGGGATAATAGAGTTTTGTTTCTTGGTCAGAATCCTCCTAACTGTTCGTCACGGCTAGTGAGGGGCACATACCTGACTGAAGTTTCTGTATGTGCCTTGATGGAGCCATCTTCTTTCTTGTCAATTACCTTGAGCTCTTGAAAATAAGTTCCTAGTGGAATCACCATTCGCCCACCTGGTTTTAGCTGATCCAAAAGCGGCTGCGGGATTTCTGATGCTGCTGCTCCTACGTGTATTGCATCATACGGTGCAAACTCTTCCCAACCTTTTCTTCCATCTGCCATAGGGTAAGAATTGAGTCAAAAGATGATTTTGCTCATAAGGTAAGGTTCTAGTCCTCAGTATGTATCCATGAGGGTGGAAAACACACAATGTTTTGAACTTGGTAAGCAAACACCTACCACCGACATGTAGGGAGAGAGATCCTTTCTTAAGCAAAGAAGCAGCGACACTCTTTTCTATATTCTTAATAGAAATATGAACCAATTCAGGGATATGATCCACGCCAACAACGCGTCCCTCAGCTCCAACCATCAGAGCAAAACAGCCAGTCAAGTACCCAGTTCCTTCAAACATAAACTTATTGTTATCCCAACTCCTCCCCAAAACTCAAACAACTTAAACTATTTACATAACATCAAGTATAAAGGTAACCTGAACCAACATCCAAAGCGCGCATCCCGGGCTGGAGCTTATCTTCCAAGAGTTGCAAGCAAGTAGCATGCATATGCGGAGCAGAAATGGTAGCATTATAACCAATAGGTACAGGAGTATCAACATAAGCTGAAGAACCAGCTGGTACAAAGAGACCTCTATCCAAATCTTCCATAACTTGAGCTACTCTTTTCGATGATATCACACCGTACCGCTTCAAATTCTCCACCATTGTTTTCTTGCCACTCGAGCTAGTTCCACTCTGAAACTGCTATCACCCTCACAAATTAAATTCGTCTACAAGCACACCAGTCACAATTTCAATCAAATACTTGAGATGTGTCTAGATTGATATTAAAAAAAAAAAAAAAAAAAACACAAAGTAACCATTGTGAGAATTAAGTGTTGGGAATAAAACTGAAACATATACCTCCATGTGGAAGAAGGAAGTGAGGAGACGACGGGAGAAGCGCGAGATATTGAGATTTAGAACCTGAGATGATGAGCCGTGGCGGTGAAGTCTACGTGGCGCATGATGGAGATGACCATATGCTCTTAATGTTATTGTTGGGCATATTAAAACCTGAGCTCTCATTCTTCTTTCTTTTTATTTCTTGTTTTTTTTTGTTTTAGATTTCTAGTTTCTTCTCTCATGATCTGTTACTCTGTTCGTTGTGTTCATACTCCAGTTGGATTCATATCTAGCCACGTAGCCTCATGACGTGATCTACTCTCTTTTCAGGAAACCATATTAATGGGCTTTTATAGGCCCAATAAGATGATGTTCTCAGGTTGCTTTCCGGCTACTACTACTATAACAAAACTTCACGTAAAATGATTAAAGATTTAATTTAATGTATATTTTACTCATTTTAAATCAATTGAAATTATGAAAATCATGTAGAAAAATGTATATTTTGTTAATATATTGATCATAAATCATTAAGTAATCATTAATTACAAAATCTGATTTTAATCAAATTTTCAATAAACTAATAGTATTTTGTTGGGAAAAATCCAAAAATCACATTGCAGTTTTTGTAATGTTCTAATTTTGGGAAATCGTAAAGCGGCGGTGGAACTCAAAGTCGCCACCGTTTCCGATCAAAATCAACCTTGCTCAAACCCTAATTCCTAACTCCACGACTCTTTTTTTGATCCGATCAAGAGAGATGTAAGTCTTGATTTGAATCTTTTGTTAACTAAGGTTGTTTGTTTCCGATTGTTCGAAATTTTTTAGATTCCGATGATCGTCTGAACTTTTTCAGGTCAGTTGAGGAGAAAGCTATGGAAGCGATAAAAGACGCTCTGAGAGCTTTGCGTAAGCGTCATCTTCTTGAAGAAGGAGCTCATGCTCCTGCGATTTCTGCTCTCTCTAAGCCTATTCTTTCTCAGGTAACCTTGTTCGTTCCTTTTATCAATTGCTTCATATTTCGCCATTTTCATCTTCATATTGCTAGTAAACATGCAAAGGTTTAAGGTTCTTTCATATAATTTGCACTATGGAATACTTTGCAAGAAATGCTATGTAGTGCTCTTCTTTGGATTTCTTAACCAAAATTGTAGCTCTCTGTATGTTGTTCGTTCAGTACATTTTGTGAGTTTGATTTGACCTCTCCTGCAATGGATAATATAAAAAATTGTTCCATTTCTCCGTTTTTGTTGCTGTACTGTTTGTCTCACAGAGTAGTATAAAAGTATGTCTAGTTTAGTTTTAAGTTCATGCTTGCTTCAGTTGAGTAGCATGCCTCGAAGTTTGTATTGGATCCTTTTGTTTTGGTTCAGCTTGGCAGTAGATTTGGTCTTATCTATCTACAATTATCTGAAACATGTCCTCAACTCCTGATCTGGTTTGTCTATATGCATTTAGGGGTCAGAATGGAAGGAGAAAACAGAAAAACTGGAAACAGAGTTACAGCAATGCTACAAGGCTCAATCCCGACTGTCTGACCAACTTGTGATAGAAGTAGCTGAATCAAGAACTTCAAAAGCTTCTTTACAAGAGAAGGAGTTGTTAATTAATGACACGCAAAAGGAATTAACCCAAACAAGGTACGAATTGTTTTGCAGTGAGTGTATGGAATTAAGTTGTGCGATTCTTAAAACTAGATTTGTTCTGTAGGGAGGAGTGTACACGATTACAAGAAGAGTTAGAGGAAAAGACCAAGACGGTGGATGTACTTATTGCTGAAAACCAGGAAATCCGGTCTCAGCTGGAGGAGATGACAGATAGAGCGCAAAAAGCAGAGTCTGAAAATAAAATGTTAATTGATCGGTGGATGTTACAGAAGATGCAGGATGCTGAACGCCTTAACGAGGTACATAAGGACTTCCTTTTCATTGACAGTCTCTAATGTCAGAGTTTATTAGTCCCTTTCGTTAGGTTGGCCTTAATTCTTTTTTCTTACTTAGGCAAATGATCTCTATGAAGAAATGCTAGCTAAACTGAAGGCAAATGGTTTGGAAAGTCTTGCTCGGCAACAAGTTGATGGCATTGTCCGCCGCAATGAAGATGGAACCGATCACTTTGTTGAGTCAACCATTCCGTCAACATGTGGACACCGTATCCATGCTCATGAAGGTGGCTGTGGTTCAATAATCTTTGAATACAACTCGGGTACTCTGTTTACTGGTGGGCAAGACCGAGCAGTAAAAATGTGGGACACCAATAGCGGGACGTTAATCAAAAGCTTATTCGGTTCCTTGGGGAATATACTTGATCTTGCCGTAACCCACGACAATAAATCCGTTATCGCAGCAAGCAGCTCAAACAATTTGTTTGTGTGGGATGTAAGCTCGGGTAGGGTACGCCATACACTAACAGGCCACACTGATAAGGTTTGTGCTGTGGATGTGAGCAAATTCTCCAGCCGACATGTTGTCAGTGCAGCATATGACCGTACCATAAAACTTTGGGATTTGCAGAAAGGTTACTGCACTAACACCGTACTCTTTACCAGTAACTGCAATGCAATCTGCCTCAGCATAGATGGGCTTACGGTATTCTCAGGCCACATGGATGGAAATCTTAGGTTATGGGATATTCAAACTGGTAAACTTCTCTCTGAAGTAGCTGGACATTCTTCTGCTGTGACCTCGGTATCATTGTCCCGGAATGGAAATAGGATCTTGACGAGCGGGAGAGACAACGTGCATAACGTTTTCGATACCCGGACTCTTGAAATATGTGGGACGTTGAGAGCATCAGGGAACAGATTGGCATCGAATTGGAGCCGATCATGTATAAGTCCAGATGATGATTATGTGGCTGCGGGATCTGCGGATGGGACGGTTCATGTATGGTCACTATCTAAAGGCAATATAGTGAGTATTCTCAAGGAGCAAACATCTCCTATACTGTGTTGTTCTTGGAGTGGGATCGGGAAACCATTGGCATCCGCTGATAAAAACGGATACGTTTGCACATGGACATGATTATGAAACAGTTTGAACACACTGGTTTGTTAACTCAATGCGTCGTATGTTTCCAACAGGATGGATGGGCGTGTATACTTTTGTCTTGTGGCGAATTCTTTCCCTCTAAAGAACTTGCATTTGATGAAATGTTTCGTACCGTATATAATTGTTTTCTAAGGTTCATTTCAGTTTATTGCTCAATTTTTTCAAAACAAATATATTTAATTATCAACACCATGAGCACCACTATTTGGGTATGTTCAGTGACGCTTCGGATACTGAAGTTAAGATCAAATACTGTACTTAGGAAGTTAGGATGTTGAATTTAGATGTCCTGTGACCCTCGAGACTCGAATTGGTATGTTATATGTCGAGAATTATATTTGGTCCATACACTCTCGTAACATTGGCTTTCCATTCGAACCCGTAGTGTGTGTCAACGGGACTATATCTATTACCGAGTTGCTAAACAATATGATAGTAAGTATGTACTGATCGTGAGTTTTGATCTTAAGTCTGAGAAATTTAATCAGGGTGAGGCTCCAAAGTTACCAAATGAACACTATTCAACTCTAATAAACTACCGTGGGAAGTTAGGATACATGTGTTGTTTTCAAACTAGCGTACGTAGAAATTTGGGTTATGGAGGAGGCTGAGAAAAAAAAAAGAATGGTCATAGATTATCTTTTACGAGATGGAGGGTTTCCAGAAATGGCGCATTGCGGGTGCCACTCGTTGTGGTGAGATTGTTTTTCTCGATAAAAAATTACTACCTCGCCAAACATTATATGTCTACTATTATGATCCGAAGCGAAACAGTATGAGACGACGTGTTGAAGGTACTATGGTGGAGGGTACAGAGTATAGACATACATTTCTTGTTTATATATTTGCGGTTCCCGATCATGTCGAGACTACAATGCGTTTGTAACTTACCAACACATACGCCCAGATGTGTTGATATTGGTGGAGGCGTGGAGCATGCTTACTGTTTTAAATTTATTAACATTTTTTAACACTGCTTAATTAGCAACTCATGCATATACAAAAAAAAAAAAAAAAGAGGTTGCTAAATTGTGTTTTGGATTGTTAGTTCTAAGTTTAAAAGGTTACAATTTTGGGAAGAACATATAGACTTTATTAAAAAAAATATTAGGATCAAGTGACAATGTTGCCTCTAACAGATTTATTATTAAGGTAAGTTTCATATTTCAAAGTGTTGATACAATCATTAAACGTTTTAAGTGATTTAGTTGTCACACAAAGTTGTTATTATGTTGAAGAGCTTTTGCTTCACTCAAATGCTACACTTGTATGGCTTTTGGAGGTGGTAATTCTCTACCAACCGGATGGGACTTTTTCCATCATGAGTAGTTTTGATGATGCCTAATCAGTTTTGGCAAAAGTTTCCACAAATGTTCCCAAGTCCAACAAGATCATCATGGAGGACACGAAGAGGTTTGGTTTCAAGCACATAAATCCTTTCTACCTCGTCCATGCATAGTGTCTACTTTTGGAACTTCTTCTCCGACTCCGATGCCCACATGATGTTGTATTATACAGAAATCCATTATTTGCTAAATTGGTTATTAGATCCATGTTAAAGGAGACCCTTGCATCACCAACTTACCTAAAAACACGTTTACAACAGAAATGATAGAAAACGTTTCAAGTTTGTTACAATGCCACATTTTAAGCTCATTGCAAAGAGCCTCCCAACAATAATAATACAACAATAAACTCCTAATAAGCCTCTCTAATATATCCACACGCCTCTTCTGTTCTGTGTATATAAATGTAGTGTATCTCTTTGTGATCATTATTTCTTTGTTGATAACTAATAAACTCGCCCAGTTTGTTCATATACGCAAGTCACCTCTTGCCCTCCCAACTTAATACCTGATGAACAAGCTTCTCTGGTAGCTCCTTATTCGCCTGCAAAAGCGGGATATAGATTCAGGACTATAATCACATTACTGCAAAAGTTTATAAGAGATGAAACATATTTGACAACTCACTTGGAAGTGCCTCATGTGAAGTATTGGCTCACACCCGACATCTGCGATGAGTTTTCCTTGAGGAGTTTGTTTTTTGAATCGCTCTGCTATGAATCCCCCGAATATGTTTTCCACATCAGGTAGATTGTGGCAAACTTTCAAGAGCGAGCTAAGCGAATTCATCTGCATTATCGCAAAAAGCTTTGTATTTAGTGGAGTAAAGAGATTCATCTAGCGATCCATATCGAACGAATTGATGATTAAGCAAGAGCTCACCTTCATATATGGACATGACGCACATCCGCCATGAATAGAGCAGCCTTCACCGCCTGCTACTCCCGGTACAACCGGTAATGCCACATCACTAACTTTAGTGGAGTTTGAAGTTTTTGTCATCGAGTCTGATGATACAGGAAACACTACTTCAACCTTCACTTTCGAATTAGCAGAAGAACGTAGCAAACTCCTGATCACCGCGACAATAGCTGTAACCATTCCTGACTCTGTTCCAAGAACAAACTGGAGGTGGTCATCTACATTACGGTCGACTGCTTCCTGAACCTTCTGCTTGATGAAGTCTAATATGTTTTGTGTAGATCCAACAACACCCATATCTCTTTCCTTTGCTTCCATTGCTAGTGAAAACATTTCACCTGGAACCTCGAGGTGAGCAGTAAGAAAGGCGTCACAGTACATGTACTTTAACCTCTCCACTACCTCGTGACCAAAAAGATGATGTACAATACATGTTCCTTCCTGAAACACAATCATATAAGCGAACCTTCTTTTGACACTTAAGTACTGCCACAAACAACAAAATCCAAATGTTACCTGGAAATAGTGAAGACGCGGCAGCAATGATTTAATCGTATTTAAGCTGTGCTTAGGGTGAATCTTGGCGATTTCTTCATCAGTCATCAATGTCATCTGCTGGAATAGCTTTACAATATTCGCTCCCATGTAAGAATCAGGACCATACCAAACATTTAAATCTGGCATTTGAGCAAACGCCTATTGACATGAGACAGAGAAAGAGTTTAGAACATCAAGATGAAACACAAGAAGAAAAAAAATGAAAGAAAGCAAGAAACAAAACCTGCAGAATCGTCTGTACAACATTAGATGAAGTGCAAGTAATGGTAGGTACAAGCTCATGCGCGAAAGCTTTTGTCTCCAGAGATGTATTGATATAAACAACATGCAATGAAGGCGGAGAAAGAGAAGCAGCTTCAAGATAATTCAAGTAAGCAGGAGCAGAAGCAGCATCAGCCAGTGAACAACCAATGGTCTCATCTGACATCCTGTATACACCGACCTAAAACGCCGAAAGATATATAAGTAAGGACTCACAATGACAAAACAAAAATAATAGAGATAAAAGAAGACTCTCTAACCTCTCCAAACCCAGCTTGATCTAGGATAGCACGGACATTTTCGGACATGAAATCAACACCAAGAACTGTTACAAACTCACATCCAGCTTTAGCCATGGAGACAGCTGAATCTGCCATGACAAGAGAATCAGATATAGAGATGTGTGGCCAATGCTTTTGAGCAGCAGTCAAGACCCCTTGTACTTCTGGATCCATATAGAAATGAGCAACCACTCCTATCTTCTTTTCTTTCAACACATTCACAAGTTCTTCAACCCTTGACTCCTCCGGAAACAAGTATTTCGCCTGCAAGTAAAAAACAAAAGCCAAAAAACAAATCTTAGCAGCGACGACTGTAACATATACATTTCTGCAAAACTCAGCTAGATACATCCGCACAAGAGTGACACAAAGTTGCAAAAGAGGCCAAGAAGACGAGAAATGCTATTGGATTGTACAATCATAACATCTACATTGCTTCAAAACTAAGCTAGATACGTTCGAACATTTTACTTTGTCTCTGTAAATCATATATATAACTGATTTAGCTAATCCAAACGAGCTAGAGACTCTCTTCAATCACTACCAAAGAAAGATCCTTTGTTCATCCTCAAACTCTTAATACTTCAAATAAAATAAAATGCAAACTGAGAAATAAAGGAGACAGAATCTCACCTGAGCTTCAGCAAAGCTTCCTTTAGCTATAACTCCATCAGCCGTTAACACAAGTGACGGAAATGGCTCAAAGGATGGAACTTTACCTTCCCTCTCCGCTACTAGCCGTCGAGTCTTCTTCTGCATACTCACCAGAACATTGTGCCACGTGTTCACCCTCGATCTCTCCACACCCAACAATCCAACATTAAGCTCAGCCAAATCCTCAGTCTTCAGTTCCATCACTTCTTCAGGGGAAGCCTCATCAAGAACTTGAATCAGACAGGAACACATCCCTTTGGACACATCTGAATCACTATCCGCCCAAAACCTCATCTTCCGATCTGAACCCAACTCAGCGTCTAGCCAAACACGAGCCGTGCAGCCCATGACTCGGTTTGATTCAGTCCGGGATGACTCGGGCATCGGAGGAATAAGACTCCCGTAACGAAGAACCCATTTGAGCCGATCGATTGGCTCTGAAAAGGATTTGAATTCCTTGACTAACCTCTGGAGCTTCTCAGGCACAAGCTCTCTAGTCTGTGACGAAGAAGCAATAGCTGAGATTGAGAAAGGTGACACATTTACGTCTTTCGAAGATGATTTAAGACATTTAAAGGATCTACAGATAGGAGTAGTGTTGTGAATTCTCCTCTGAGACCCAAAATTCAGATGGGTTGTTCTGAAATTTGGAGAAGCGTTAGGGTTCAGAGAGATGATGGAATAAGAAGAAGAAGAAGAAGAAGAAGATGTAGGTGCAATGGAGAGAGCTAACGCCATGGGAAGATCCAAAAGCTTGAATCTTTAGACGATAAAGAAGATGAGAAGTAGGAGAGGAGATAGATGATGGTGGGGAACTTAAATGCTCAATGCAAAATGCAACTAGTGTTTCCACCTTTGACAAACCTTATATTTTATGCAACTTATATTATTATTATTATTATTATTTAATAAAGAAATACCATTTCCAATATAAATTTAATATATGCAAAAGTTTGGTGGTGTCTGAGAAATGTTTTTGGCTATTGGGATTTTGAAAGTCATATATTCTAATACTAGTATTTTTCTACTTTTTTTGTAATTGGTCCTATAGAATAATATAAAACTTTTCCTTTGACAAAAAAACAAGAATCTATTTATGGTTCTGTTGAGTTTTAGTTTTCTTTCTAATTATTATATTTGCCTGATCGGGAAAGCATCGTTGATGAAGGCACTGCCGCACTGGTGTAGAAAGGCTGACTCTATTATTACCTTAAAAAAAATCAAGCTAATTATTTATTACATGTCGCATTTTTTGTTAACTTGGGTATGAAAGTTTTGCTTGTTAAGTTACCAAATAAAGAACGACATCTTCAAAACTTTTGTATCCAATTCAGTTTTGGCGTTAACAAGGAATATTAGATAAGTAGATAAAAGAGATCACCGATAAATCTTTTTTTGCAGAAACCTTTTATTTTGGGGGGGACAAATCTTTATTGGAGTCTTTGGGTGGAGTCTTTTTTTTTTTTTTTTAATATGAATAGCATCAACTGCATCATTAAGAAGACGTACCCAACTTGTCTAACTATAAACAAAAAAAAAAAAAAAAAAAAAGAACCTTTAAAAGTAAAGGTGTACACCTTGTGTAACCCAGTTGGTTTGTTTGTTTGATTGTTATGCATTATGTGAAACTGTGGTCCAAGTCCAACGAGACGACGGTCGACACAGATTAAACATGAAACCTGTGGTCCAACGACGGTCGACACACATTTAAATAGGATTAGGGAAAAGAGTTTTCACTACTTTCTGGGCTTGGGCCGTTTAAAACGACGCATAACGATAACTTTGTCTAGAATTTGATTTTCCCACAGTCGAATACAAAATTCGCCTTTGTTTTAATGGCTCAACAATCCATCAGATCTAATAGGTAAGTATCGTCCAGTTACTTTTGGTTTTCTATAGCAATCTTCTAGATTCACCCACAGATGTGATAATCAAGAGTTAAGTTGATCTATATTCCATACAAAAAAATAACAATGTATCTTCGTATTAGAGCTGCGTTATTCACTCAACCGCTAAATTTTTTTATATTGACTAGCGCAATATATACTGGTTGGTTCTGAAATATATACTAGTCAATTCCAACAACAAAATTAAATGGTCCATTAATCGTTAGAAGAATAATAATGACAATCAAATCTCAAAAAGTTGAACTTAAGTAACTGTCTTACATCTTAAAGTTTCACAAACTTTACATGTGTTTATATGCATCTTCCGATCTTCTTCCAATACCACATGTAATCATCACGACACAAATAGGTTTTCTATGTAAATCATAACTTACGGATAATTCTGATTAATATTATATCGCTAAATGATTTTAACAACTTTTCATGCTCAAAAATTCTTTCAAAAGATAAATCATTATGGATATTTTTCATACACTTGATTATATACAATTAAACATGATTAGTGATAACTTGTTGAATGACTAATTAACATTTTTTATATAGGTGTTCTTTGCACCTGTTTTAAAGCAACAAAAACAAAACAAAACAAAAAAAAATATCACAAAAATCACATATAAAGGGATTCGAAGAGTGAAGACCAGTTTGATCAGACAGCAAAGTTACTTCCCGATACCAAGACTGACTTTGGCTAAGTCCCAAGTATGTGCATGCGCATTTGGTTTGACAATTTAACTATAGTGAAGTGGATAGCTACTATTTATTTTTCGCTTTTTTTGTCAACAAATAAATATAAAGTATACAAATAAATTTTTATCATGTGTATTTTATGTTTTTAGTTTATATTATATATTAATATTAATACACATAAACTGTATACGTATGTGTGTAATATACATATATATATATTACTATTTGCTTTGTTTAGAGTTATCATATATACAATAAATTTGGGTTCTTATTCTTATGTTTTGAAAATATTATCTTTCTTTTAATTGGTTTAATCATTTTGAATTTCCAAAAAATAGAAAAATGATAACGATTGGAAACTGATCTTATGGACAATTTGCCCAACTCAACTTAACGGGTCACGTCGCCACATTTCTCAGTTATAGATTCTTCTTTTCATATATATTTTTGTTTCATTATTATCTTGAGATTTTTAATAAGATAAGGTTTGCAAAACCAAATTTGGCAGTTTCTTCCTTTTTCATTGTTCAAAAGATATATAGCATGATTAAGAAAAGATAAAAATATAGTATAATGTTTGTTTTTAGCTGGCCATAAAAAATGGTACTACCTCCGTACAGAGAGAACTTAACCATGTGAACGTGGCTTGTTTGGCTCCATGTCTTTTGGGAATGGGTTCCACCACCACTTCTAAAGGATGAGAAAGTCAATGTATCGTTTTACTGATACAAATAATGATTTCGTCATTCGATCGGCTAGTATGCAATTTTGTAATAACCAGCACAGCTTATTGATAAGCCCTATTGACTATGACATGACCTTTTGGTTTCCCCAACAAGTGGCTCAATTTGGTGGATGATGAGCGGAGACGATGGGCAACAACTCTTGTAGAGAACCAATTTACATATTTTAATCAGACAGCGTAACAATGACTTTTGCATGAGCGAAATATTAAACGATAGCTATATATTTACATTTTCGCCTCATTGTACGTATGCATTTGTGCGTTAATATATTATAATCATACACACATTAACTGACGTCAGTGCATCTATCATATTTTATTACAATTGATCTTTATTAATCTTCACTATGTGTCGACATATTTGACATTTTAAGTAACCCCAAACTAGATTTTAATGGTGATCAGGATCGCTGTCAGCAGTTCATCATGCTTATCACTTTTTAAATGTAATAAGCATATCAAATTTTCAGGTTTAGACGACAAACATTAATTGTTTCTTTCCATCTCTTTCCAACTTTGCAAGAAGTCTTTTTTTTTTTTTTTTTTGCTTTTGTTAAAGGGCAAAAAGAAAAGTCATATATTGTATCTTGAAAATTATAAATATTTTTACATGATATGTCTCCATCTTCAAAACTATAATTAATAGTTATAAATTTTATTACAAAGTAATAGCTGAACTGTATTTGTGGTATTTTGAATACGATTTACATAGAACTTTCAAATTCGAAACTTTGTGAAACAAAGTGTGTAAGAATATATATATCAAAAAGTATATAAGAATACAGAAATCACACAACGCATAACCACCGTAGGATTAGTTTTGCTCCGTATGAATGGCGTAATGGTACAAACACATGAAAAAAAAAAAAAAACACATAGGGAAGAAGTAAGCAACAAGACAAAAGCAATTGGTAAACAAGAAAGTTCAAAGTCAACGCTTTTTTTAGGGGTTCAACGTCACAAACACGCAAAGTAAACAGACTCATTTGCTTTGCTCTATCTTGGCCTTCCTCTTCTCGTTGACAAAGAAGACGAGCAAAGCCAAAACGGAGAAGACACTGAAGCAGACGGAAGCAATATCTAGGGACTTGTGGCGACCACTGATAGCCTGAACGCTGAAGAGGCTGGTCGTCTTGGCTTCGTTCGTGCTTTGTCCAAAGGCAACTTCATGGTCGTGTTCATCAACCGCGTAGGCACGAACGAAGTAGGTTCCGGTGGGGATGTCACGCTCAAGGATCCAGTCAATAGATTGAGTGGTTTTGTCATAAGGCCTGGCCACGATCTTGTGTGGGCAGGTCTTGTCTTTGAAGAGCTCGTCATGGGTCTTGCGCCATGGTCGGTCAACTTGGCTGGGTGGAGCGTAGCATAGCTTTACTTTAATGGTTTTAAATTCAGCCTCCTTTTTAGACCCCGTCGAGCTTAGCTTCCATGTAATGCTTATCTTGTCTATTCCGGCATCCAAAACTAAAAACCACCACATATCCAATATTGATCAGCCTTGATGTATATTAATATTCTTATAAATTAATGTCAGGTTATATCATTATTATTCACTTATTTCTAAGTAATTACAACTAACTTTTTCAACACTAATGATCATGAATGTCTTTTTAAGATAATTATACTTACCGACACCAGCTCCTTCTCGGCTTGGTTTAGTGGTGACCTCAAGTGAACCTTTCTCAAGCTCGGAGAAGAGCCTTTCTTTTTCTGCCCCATGGCTGGATTGGATCAGTGAGCATATGAGAAGTGAAGCGAAGAGGATCTTTTGGATCGCCATGGATATCCTTGAATCTGAATACCAAGAAATTAAGGCTTATGAAGAGAAGAGGAATATGCCTTTGTGTTTTGCTGACTTTTATGTTTGATAAGAGAAGTGGGGTGCACATTTATGTCTTTATATAGTGATTTAAGGTAATATCCTTGGATCAAATATCTTGGGTTTAGAATAAACAATTAATAAGGACAAAGTCAACGGTTTGGTCTGAGATTACCCTTTGGAAGACTTGGGAAGATTGTGTTCCCTCTCTGGCACAAGTGTCTGTGTTGTCTTCGTCCAGCTGAGATGGCTCCTAAACATGCCAAAGGATGAGATATGAGTTTTAGTTTATAATTTGGCAACTGAATAATTCAGTTTCCAGATTCCAAACAATTATATATTCCATGACAGATCGCTATAAGATACTCCACATATTCTAATTATACCCGCTTTTTCTATGAATCCTCTAGAAAATCTACTAATCGTTTAGAGAATGATTTTTTACTTTTCGAAATAATGTGTGGAATGAGCAAGACACTTTGGTTTAAACGAAACTTATTTTTTGTGACCAACCGCTTTTACTGTGTACATATCATAGTTGTGGATTTTTCAAAAACTACCAAAACCAACCATCATATGTGGATAATGTTTTGCTGGAGTTACGTGTTATTAGAAGATCACAATCAATTTGATATTCCAGACATACTCCAGACAACATGTCCTACGTCCGTATATGCTAGTGATATAAGTGTGAAAGATGAATTGGCCACAACACAATCCAACAAAGAGAAAGCCCAACAAGGAAGTCTAGTCAAGACTTTCAAGTCAAGACAAACTTTCAAGTCAAGACAAACGCTGTACTAGCACCCTCTCTGCTTCATAACCGATTTGATGCTTTGCAAGATAAGGAAGAAGAGTAGAGGACAGATCACAGCTGTCAAAATGACTCATCTATTCTAGATTGTTCTCTTTGTTTCTATATAAGATAGAACTCTTGTAATGTGAAAGATATCTTGAAATCATAATAAAGAATCAAGCTTATTTCAGAGTTCTTTCTTTACTTTCATGGTATCAGAGCCTTGTAAACCTTAACAGGTTCTACAATAGCGACCTCATACCCCTTTCCTGACAACATTCATGTCACGAGTACAGTTACAATCAAACTTAACCACACCAACTATCTTCTTTGGAAAACTCAACTTGAGTCGCTGCTATCATATCAAAAACTCATTGGTTTTGTGAATGGCGCCGTCACAGCTCCTTCTCGCACCATCTCAACAACAAACGGCGCAGAGGCTCCCAATCCACAGTATGAAGCCTGGTTCTGCACATATCAACTCATCAGATCATGGCTCTTTGGTACTCTGTCTGAAGAAGTTCTCGGGTACGTTCATAATCTTACCACCTCTAGAGATGTCTGGATTTCTTTGGCTGAGAACTTCAACAAGAGTAGCATTGCTAGGGAATTTACTCTACGACGTAGCCTTTGGGTTTTAGAGAAAATACATGTCTTTTGCTGCTTATTGTCGAGAGTTCATTGCCATTTGTGATGCCTTGAGTTCTATTGGTAAACCAATAGATGAGTCTCTGAAGATATTTGGATTATTAAATGGTCTTGGTCGAGATTATGATCCAATCACAACTGTTATTCAAAGCTCCTTAAGCAAGAGCTCTCCACCTAGCTTTGGTGATGTCGTTTATGAAGTTGAAAACTTTGACAATAAGATTCAGTCATACAGTGCTCCAAATGCGGTTAAACCACATCTTGCGTTTCATATCCAACAAAGTGGCTATAGCCATCGGTCGAGAGGAGGCTATTGTGGCAGAGGAAGGTCTTCAGGACAGAAAATAGGACATGGAGGATACTCCTCACGTGGCAGAGGTTTTGCTCAACACCAAACAACTCAACAGTCCTCTGGTGAACGTCCTATTTGTCAGATTTGTGGTAAAACAGGCCACCTTGCGACTGATTGCTGTAATCGTTTTGACCACAACTATCAGAGGCCAAATATAGCTAAAGTGTTTTCTTCTCTGCAAATCTCTGATGGTAATGATTGGGTTACAGAATCTGGAGGTACAGCTCATGTTACTTCCTCAGCCAACAATTTGCAGTCCGCAATCACATATAATGGGAATGACACGGTTCAGGTTGGAGATGGGACTTATATGCCAATCACTCATGTTGGATCAGCTACCATTGTCTCTTCTATAGGTAAAATCTCGTTAAATGATGTGTTGGTCTGCCCAGATATGCAAAAATCTCTCATTTCAGTATCTAAACTATGTGATGATCTACCTTGTGGAGTTTGGTTTGATTCTAATAAGGTCTGTGTTGTTGATATACCAACTCATAAGGTGGTAGCAAAGGGACCACGAAATAAAAGATTATACTTGTTGGAGAATGAAGGATTTGTGGCACTGTTCTCTAATCGACAATGTGCAGCTTCTGAAGACACTTGGCATCATAGGCTTGGACATACAAATTCTCAAGTTCTCTAACAATTCAAGAACAACAAGGAAATCAGTATGAATAAGAGCAGAACAACCTCCATTTGTGAGCCTTGCCAGATGGGGAAGAGTAGTAGGCTTCAGTTTTTTTCATCAGATTCAAGAGTGTTTTGTCCCTTAGATAGAATACATTGTGATCTTTGGGGACCATCTCCAGTTGTATCTAAACAAGGGTTTAAATGTTATACAGTTTTTGTGGATGACTACTCAAGATTTACCTGGTTCTATCCTATGAGAGCAAAGTCTGAATTTTTCTCTATATTCAAAGTCTTTCAGTCAATGTTTGAGAATCAATTCAAGACAAAGATAAAAGTTTTTCAGAGTGATGGAGGAGGAGAGTTTACAAGCAATGTTCTTAAACATTTTTTGTCAGAACATGGAATCATTCACAGGATCTCATGTCCCTATACTCCCCAACAAAATGGGATTGCTGAAAGGAAACACAAACATATAGTGGAGCTCGGTCTATCAATGCTTTTTCACAGCCATACACCTCTGCATCACTGGGTTGAAGCGTCTTTTACAGCGAGTTCCATCACTAACCTTCTTCCCTCTACCACTCTGAATAACTGCAGTCCGTTTGAGATGATGTTTAAAGAGAAGCCTAACACGGATG
This sequence comes from Camelina laxa, assembly GCA_024034495.1. Taxonomy (NCBI): domain Eukaryota; kingdom Viridiplantae; phylum Streptophyta; class Magnoliopsida; order Brassicales; family Brassicaceae; genus Camelina; species Camelina laxa. The sequence continues at coordinate 17,931,258 of CM043885.1, read as the reverse complement.
TCATTGCTCACTAGCTCCTTTCGTCCCTTCCAACGCACCATCAACAAAAAGAAAGAAGAATTCTGAATAAAATGGTATGTTATGAGTTTTTGGCTCAGCATGCTATCCTTGTCTCAGACCTATGACAAGTCACAAGTTTGATCCACGGTCCCTCCAATGTGTTTTTCTGGGTTACCATACTCAATATAAAGGTTATCGATGTTTATATCCTCCAACAGGCAAGGTTTACATCTCGAGGCATGTCATTTTCGATGAGAGTTGCTTCCCATTTCAACATCAATACAAGCATCTACTTCCAACCTATCAAACTCCTCTACTTCAAGCTTGGCAAGCAGCTTCACCATCTCCACAATCGGTTCCTACTCTTGTTCAAACTCCAGTCTCTCTACCTCAAGGAACACAAAACACATTAGTCACTGAACCTGAGAATATTTCTGCAGACACTGGTGAGCCTGAGCTTTCGACAAGTGAGAATGCAGACTCGACAAGTGAAGACACTGAGAGCTTGGTTGCTGATGATGTAGACCTTGAGAATCTACTAGAAGATCCACAAGTGGTCAACACTCATCCCATGATTACGAGAGCAAAAGATGGGATACACAAACCAAACCCACGATATGCACTCCTGACTTCACGATTTGTCCCTCAAGAACCGAAAAACATCACTGCTGCTCTGGATAATCTAGGATGGAATGATGCTGCTCATGATGAAATCAGGACAATCCACATGTTACATACTTGGGATTTAGTGGAACCTACAGAGGATATGAATATTTTGGGCTGCAAATGGGTCTTCAAGACCAAACTCAAGCCTGATGGTTCTGTTGACAAGCTCAAGGCTAGACTCGTTGCAAAGGGTTTTGATCAAGAGGAAGGATTGGATTATCTGGAGACATTTAGTCCAGTAGTGAGAACAGCAACTGATGTAGTTATTTTTGTATCAATTATTTTATCAATCCACAATTTTCATTAATCAACACACTAAGAATACACAAAGATGCTTAATCTATTCTTAAACAAGAAATATTCTTTTGTTACAATCTTATCTAACAAACTGATTAAAAGAGAGAAAATAAGATAATTCAAACAGAGCAAATTCTAAAAACTAAACACAACTTGCAATAAACTTTAAATCAAGATTAAATAAATGAACCTTGGGCAAGGTTATTGATTTGGGAGATAGCTAATCAATCCTAGATGTCTAAGTAACAATCAAGAACAATCCTAAGGCTAAGAACACTTATGCAAATCAATCCATTTCCATGATAGAGATTCCTATGCTAGCTAAGTGATAATCAACAATTTCCAAATGCAATCACAAAGCAAACATGCATTAAGATCAAATCCAAATGCCACTAAACACCCTAATCATCAATTTCCATTGGCTAGGAATGCAAAACTATTGATTAATTTGGTTCAGGAATTTCATCAAACACCTTATGGGCATGGAAATCCTAACATCTAGATTTTAAGCATGATCAAAGCTATCTAACATTATTAACATTAATCAAGATAGGAAACATAAAAATAAAGCCTTAGACATCAAAGATCAATCATCTATATCCCTAATCTACCTAGCCCAAAGTTCTAAGGGATCTACTCACTCATCATCATGATCACACAAAGGAGAGAGTTTGATCTTTGTGAAATCATAATAAGAGTTTATAGATTAAGAGAATTTGAAAGAGAAATTGCAATTAAAAACTGGGAAATCAACCAAAGATTCAATAAATCAAGAGTAGACAAGCTTAAGAACCCTAAGTGGCTGCTAAACAAAAGATAAGATAAGAGATTGGATAAGTCTCCTTAATAGGTTTAGAGTATTTATAGGAAAGTAGAAGAGAACCTGGATCAACCCAAAACAAACTGGGTCAAACCCGGTTCAAAAATAAAACAAGTGTGGTGTTAGCTCACTCAGCCATGGCTTGGCCGAGTGGTGTGGCCGTGCGTGTCTTCGGATCCTGGTCCATCTGATCTCCAGCGGCCAAGGCTTGGCCGGGTGGTGTGGCCGCGTGTGGCCGCGATCTTCCTCTGGCTGTATATACGCTCACTAAAACAGATGTAACTCCTTACACACACATCCGATTGTCCTGAAATCACCTCCATTACAAAGCTTACTCAATTTCCAATAACTTTGATGAAGAACGCTGGAGCTAAATCCCAAGGAAAGATCTTCATACGAGTCGATCTTTGAGGGACTGCAGACTGGTCCCGAATCATCAATCATCTTGTGTGTATCCAAATGTGTGTCTTCCATTATATTGCTAATTCTTGACTTATTTAGCTCCAAAGTACACTTTCCTTGTACATCTCTACTGCAACACCTGAGATACCAAACTTGATGCAAAATGCAACCTAAACAACCTAAATGCTCATGAATATGCACAAAACAATGAATAATTAAGCTTTAAAATCACATACAAATACAAGATATCAACTCCCCCAAACTTATCTCTTGCTAGTCCTCAAGTAAGAACCAAACAAAAAGTGAGAGAGAGAGGTTTGAAAAAGGGATTAAGAATCAAAAAGTATCATCAAAGGATTCAAACCACTGTCCTTAAATGTAATTCAATGGTGCTAAGATCAATCAAAGTGCTTACAAATATTTTGCTAAAGCTTATCACAATGCACCACTCTAGTTCACTTTCTATCTATTGGCAAAGACTTGCAATCCTATTGAACATCTCTTTCACATTCATTAAAGTGTTTGGTGTGATCTTGCAAATGGAACATGAATCAAGCTCAATTGGTTTAAGGGTAAGGCTTTTGAAGGTGGGCTAATAATAGTGTTTTTAGGGTGGCTAACTCTCAAACAAGGAGGAATACTAGACAGTCGTGAAATCAATCTAAGACTGAGAATAATTTAGGCGTACAAAGCTTAGCTCTTGATGTTCTACCCACCTAGAAACTTTGCTACCCTTTTCTCAATCCTCTTTTTTTTCTTATCAACCCCAAAACTCAAATTTTGATATCTTAAAACCCTTCCTTTTGTATTTACTTCTGGCTTTATTCTTTTTGCAAAACTCTAAGGCTATTCTTTATTTTAAACATTAGCTCCCTTTCTTTCTTAATCTTTCTTTGCTATACCCCCTTCTTATTTAATTTTCCTTTACTTTTCTTTTTCCTTTGATTCTAAGGGACTATAACAAGACTTTTTAACCTTTCTCTTTGTTACTTAGAGCTTATAACCAAACTTAACCTTAGAGATTTTTTTTTTCTTTTCTTTTAACCAAGTAAACCTTTCTTTCCTTTTTCTTTGCTTCTTATTCCCAAAACTGAACCCAAATCAACATTCTAACCACATACTTCTTTCAAAACCAGTCCTATTAGCTAGTTAAAAAGATTCCAAACCTAGCTAAAACAAGAGCCAGTTCTTTGTCATTCTCAATACTCTCAAGATTTCACAACCTATAGCATTATCAACAAAGAGGCCTCACTCAACAAATCAACACAAGGCTTGGAAGAAAAGGTTGGGGTTCAAAGGTATGGCAATAGATTGGGTTAAACAAAATAGAGTGGCAAATAGAGATAGTTAACCCAAATGAAAATTCCATGAGCAAGTATTCATAGTCCATAAGCAAGATAGTTTATAGATCAAATTAAAGTCCAAATAATATAGAGATGCAGCAATGATCATGCAAGCTTTACACTAGAAGAAAATGCTTTCAAGTGACACAATGCTTTAAGCTTAGACTCTTCATTTTTTCCCAAAGATTAAACAAGCACCAATGAACTATAGATGAGGGCTGTGGGTTCAATCCTAAAACTTTACTTTTACAAGGTAACTTCATTATTATCCCCAAATGCAAATGCAAATGCATACCAAATGCTTCTAGACTCAATCATAAACACAAGAATGAATATGCAAAGCTACATGCATTTGTTTTTGGTTTTTGAAAATTTTCAAAATTTTATTTGATTTTTCTCCAAAACATAGCTATTAACAATGCATCACACAAAACATGAAAATCAAAACAGAACACAATGTTAGATGGCTAGTCCCTCCCCCAAACTTAATTCACACAGTCCATGTGTGAGGAAAGTCCAAGAGAAAGACTAACAAAATAAAGAAAACAAGACTCAAATGATATATACAATGGAAAGTTAGGACCATACCTTGGCCCTAGTTGTGAACTTTAGGGAATAGAGTGATAGGAGGAGCTTTAGTGCTCTCTTGAGATCTTGTTGAATTGGTGGAAGGAGATTGGAGGCTGATAGTAATGTGACTTGAGAGAAGTTCATGAAGCTTATCCTTGTCATAATGATACTTGGGATCCAGCTTGGCTTTGACACTTGCAAATGGTGAAGAAGGACCTTTGTGCTTCACTTTGTACTCTATTGCTCCATCAACAAGCCCCAAGGGATGCAAACACAAAGTCATAGGAGAAAAAACAATGGTGGGAAGCTGGTTTTGTTTCTTCTTCCTCTTCTTCTTGTCAACAACTTTATTTGCTTGACCCAAATCCCCTTCTCTAGAATCTCCTTTGAGGTCATCAAATAAAGAGTCTAAACACTCACCATCCAAAATGTCTTCATCAAGTTTTGTAGTCTCTTTAATCCCCACTTTATCAATTTGGAGCACTTGATGTTGATCATTCAAGTCTCTATGGGCTTCCTTAGTTGCCTCTTCTTCACTAGTTATTGTTCCACAAAACATTGTAGGGGAATGTTTGATAGGATAGGATGTGTTGGGATCCACATGAAGAAGAGTTACTCTCTTATTTGGGAAATCAATGCTTGCTCCCACAGTGTTGAGAAAGGGAGTTCCTAGTATGAGAGGGAGCCTGTTGGTTTCTTTCATCTCAACTACCATGAAGTCTGTTGGAACTGTGCAATACCCAACCTTGAGTGGATAATTTTCAAGCAAACCAAGTGGAGAATTTGAGGAAGCATCTCCAAACATGATGGAAGAAGAGGGCTGCTTCATGTCATTGATCCCAAGACTCTTTACCATCTCAAGTGACATTACATTGACACTTGCTCCTGAATCACATAGGGCATCATCAAGTTGTAAAGCACCAAGTGAGCAAGGTATAATAAATCTGCCTGGATCCTCAAGCTTGGAAAGTGTTTTTGGACTGAGTTGTTGTTCACTTGATGAATCAAAAATTCCCATGATTTCTTCCACCTTCTCTCTGTTTGCTAGAATAGCTTTGATGAACTCTATATGGAGAGGAACTTGAGATAAGCTATCCACATAAGGCAAATGTGCTCCAACTCTATTCATATTAGCTTTGAAACTTGAGAGCACTTTCTTTTTGGCCTTTGTAAGAACCCTTTGTGGAAATGGAATTGGAGGAATATAAAGAGGAAGAGCAACACTTGGTTCATCTTTCTTAACAACCTCCTTGGCAACTATCTCCTTACCCCTTGATCCCTTCTCAGATTTCTCAACTTTAGCAACCACCAAACTCTCAGCAGCAGAACCATATAAGAGAGAAGAGATCTTTTCAATAGACCTTTCATTCTCATCAGCATGGCTATCCATTTTTGATTTTTCGAAACTCATACTGGTAACCCTGTTCACTTCTTCCTTGAAGATGGCATTGCAAAACGCCTTTGGGGTTTGTTCTGATTTTCCTAGTAGAGAACCCATTTGTTTTGTTGAAGAGGAAGAAGCTTGTCCCTGGACTTGTGTTTGCAACCTTTCAAACTTAGCATTCAACTCACCATAGAAATTGTCAACCTTGTTGTGTCCTCTTCCTTGTCCTTCTAGTAGTTGTCTAAGTAGAGCATTTGTGTCATCTACTTGACCTTGAGGATGTGGTGCAGTCAGTTGTTGTTGAGGTTGGGAATAGCTTTGAGGCTTGGCTTGGTAGTTTCCTTGAGGTTGAGGCTGATAGGAGGGTTGGGAAGGAAAACCAGGTGGTTTTTGTGGTGGATAAGTCTGATCTTGTGGGTTCTCCACATTGGTGCTGCGGTAAGAGAGGTTAGGGTGGTTGCGGTAATTAGGATTGAACTTGTTATAGCCTTGGCCACCAACATAATTGACCTCTTCTTGTCTCTCAACACAAGCTTCCATACCTTCTTGATAAAGTTCACATTCATTGACAAAGTGGCCTGGCTTTTGAGTGGCAAGAAGCATCTTATCCATCTTTTCATTCAATGCTTTGATCTCCTTGAGGTGCTGCTCATTCATATCAGAATAATCTCTTGAGGTTCTATCATAATCTTCTCCGTAGTTCCTATCACTTTGAGCAAGATTCTCAACCAACAACATCCCTTGTTCTGCATTTTGGCCCAAGAAGTTTCCATTGCTTGCTGTATCAAGAAGCATTCTATACTTAGGCAAAACTCCTCTATAGAGTGTACTCAACTGTGACTCTTTTGAGAAACCATGATGTGGACATTGAGAGATGTACCCCTTGAATCTTTCCCAAGCTTCACAAAAACTCTCATTTCCTTTTTGAGCAAAGCTTGATATCTCATTTCTTAGTCTTGCTGTTCTGGTAGTAGAGAAGAATTTGGATAAGAAAGCCTTCTTGCATTGATCCCAGGAGGTAATTGAGTTGTGAGGCAGATTCTTTTCCCAAATGTGAGCCTTGTCACCTAGAGAGAATGGGAAGAGGCGCAGCTTGAAAGCATCTTCAGAGATACCATTGATCTTAACAGTCCCACAAACTCTATCAAATTGATCCAAGTGATCAAGAGGGTCTTCCATTGCCAAACCATGAAATTTTGATCCTTGCACCATGTTGATAAGACTGGCCTTGATCTCAAAGTGATTGTTCTCAACTGGTGGAGCTCTAATACCAGTTCTATGTCCATTGACATTTGGTGCATCATAGGCTCCAATGAGAGGGGCTTGTCTTGGCACATGGTTTGGAACTCTGTCATCATTGGGCTGGTCATTTCCATTATGACCAGCATCAGGAGGAGGATTGTTGTCCATAGCTTGTCTTGCTAACCGGCGATTCTCTCTTTCAAGTCGGTGAATGTCTTCAACAGGCTCAAATAAATTGGCTTGGCCTTGACTTCTCAAGTTCATACACCTTGCAAAAGAAAATTCAAAACACCAAAGCAAAACAAGTAAGTAACAATGCAAAGTAAATGAATAGGCTCAAGCAAAGTTGAAATCCTAGTGGTTAAATTGAATGCAAACGGGCAACGGCGCCAAATTGATGTAGTTATTTTTGTATCAATTATTTTATCAATCCACAATTTGCATTAATCAACACACTAAGAATACACAAAGATGCTTAATCTATTCTTAAACAGGAAATGTTCTTTTGTCACAATCTTATCTAAAAACTGATTAAAAGAGAGAAAATAAGATAATTCAAACAGAGGAAATTCAAAAAACTAAACACAACTTGCAATAAACTTTAAATCAAGATTAAATAAATGAACCTTGGGCAAGGTTATTGATTTGGGTGATAGCTAATCAATCCTAGATGTCTAAGTAACAATCAAGAACAATCCTAAGGCTAAGAACACTTATGCAAATCAATCCATTTCCATGATAGAGATTCCTATGCTAGCTAAGTGATAATCAACAATTTCCAAAGGCAATCACAAAGCAAACATGCATTAAGATCAAATCCAAATGCCACTAAACACCCTAATCATCAATTTCCATTGGCTAGGAATGCAAAGCTCTTAATTAATTTGGTTCAGGAATTTCATCAAACACCTTATGGGCATGGAAATCCTAACATCTAGATTTTAAGCATGATCAAAGCTATCTAGCATTATTAACATTAATCAAGATAGGAAACATAAAAATAAAGCCTTAGACATCAAAGATCAATCATCTATATCCCTAATCTACCTAGCCCAAAGTTCTAATCATGATCACACAAAGGAAAGAGTTTGATCTTTGTGAAATCATAATAAGAGTTTATAGATTAAGAGAATTTGAAAGAGAAATTGCAATTAAAAACTGGGAAATCAACCAAAGATTCAATAAATCAAGAGTAGACAAGCTTAAGAACCCTAAGTGGCTGCTAAACAAAAGATAAGATAAGAGATTGGATAAGTCTCCTTAATAGGTTTAGAGTATTTATAGGAAAGTAGAAGAGAACCTGGATCAACCCAAAACAAACTGGGTCAAACCCGGTTCAAAAATAAAACAAGTGTGGTGTTGGCTCACTCGGCCATGCCATGGCCGAGTGGTGTGGCCGTGCGTGTCTTCGGATCCTGGTCCATCTGATCTCCATCGGCCAAGGCTTGGCCGGGTGGTGTGGCCGCGTGTGGCCGCGATCTTCCTCTGGCTGTATATACGCTCACTAAAACAGGTGTAACTCCTTACACACACATCCGATTGTCCTGAAATCACCTCCATTACAAAGCTTACTCAATTTCCAATAACTTTGATGAAGAACGCTGGAGCTAAATCCCAAGGAAAGATCTTCATACGAGTAGATCTTTGAGGGACTGCAGACTGGTCCCGAATCATCAATCATCTTGTGTGTATCTAAATGTGTGTCTTCCATTATATTGCTAATTCTTGACTTATTTAGCTCCAGAGTACACTTTCCTTGTACATCTCTACTGCAACACCTGAGATACCAAACTTGATGCAAAATGCAACCTAAACAGCCTAAATGCTCATGAATATGCACAAAACAATGAATAATTAAGCTTTAAAATCACATACAAACACAAGATATCAGCAACAATTCGTATGGTGCTTGATGTTGCGACTGCAAAAGAGTGGGATATAAAACAACTTGATGTCTCTAACGCTTTTCTACATGGTGAATTAAAAGAACCGGTATTCATGATCCAACCTCCTGATTTCATAAACAAACAACGACCCTCTCATGTGTGTAAACTCACAAAGGCTCTATACGGCCTCAAACAGGCTCCGAGGGCCTGGTTCGATACTTTCAGCAAATACCTGATTGAGTTTGGATTCACCTGCAGCAAGTCTGATCCATCTCTCTTCACCTATCACCGAAATGGTAAATCTTTGGTCTTACTCATGTATGTTGATGACATGTTTCTTACAGGGAGTGATAAAAGTCTGGTTAACACTCTGTAGGAGTCTCTGAACAATAGATTCTCCATGAAAGATCTTGGAGCACCTAGTTACTTTCTTGGTGTGGAAATTCAAAAGTGTGCAGGTGGCTTCTTCCTTCATCAGACAGCATATGCCAAATAAATCCTCTATCAAGCTGCCATGTCTGACTACAACCCGATGCCAACTCCACTCCCACAAAATTTGGATAAGTTGAACTCTGAACTCTTCTCTGAGCCTACCTATTTTCGAAGTCTTGCAGGGAAACTTCAATATCTTACAATCACGAGGCCTGACATCCAGTTTGCAATCAATTTCGTGTGTCAAAGAATGCATGAACCTACAGTATCAGATTTTGGATTACTGAAACGGATTCTTAGATGCATCAAAGGTACGTTACATATGGGTCTGTACATCAAGAGGAGCTCCAATCTATCTCTTTCTGCTTACTGTGATAGTGATCACTCCAGCTGCAAGAAGACTCGTCGCTCTACGACCGGTTTCTGCATTTTACTTGGTCCAAATCTGATCAGTTGGTCTGCGAGAAGGCAAGAAACTGTGTCTCACTCGTCGACTGAAGCAGAATACAAGGCACTTACAGCTACAGCTCATGAAATCACTTGGCTCTCATTCCTCCTGCGTGATCTGAAGATTTCACAACAGTTTCCAACTCTTCTCCAATATGACAACTTCTCTGCAGTGTACCTAAGTGCTAATCCAGCGTTACATAAATGATCCAAGCACTTTGACACTGACTTTCACTACATCAGAGAACAAGTGGCATTGGGACACATTGAGACAAAGCATGTACCAGTTCAGCTTCAACTAGCCGATATCTTCAAAAAATCATTGCCAAAGCGAGAGTTTGAGAGTCTAAGACACAAACTTGGTGTTGGCTTTTCACCCACCATAAGTTTGATGGGGAATATAAGTATGAAAGGTGAATTGGGCCACGACACAATCCTACAAGGAGGAAGCCCAACAAGGAAGTCTAGTCAACACTCTCAAGTCAAGACAAACTCTCAAGTGAAGACAAACGCTGTACTAGCACCCTCTCTGCTTCATAACCGATTTGATGCTTTGCAAGATAAGGAAGAAGAGTAGAGGAAAGATCACAGCTGTCACAATGACTCATTTATTCTAGATTTTTCTCTTTGTTTCTATATAAGATAGAACTCTTGTAATGTGAAAGATATCTTGAAATCATAATAAAAAATCAAGCTTATTTCAGAGTTCTTTCTTTACTTTCAAGTGAAAGGGTCTTGAAGCTGCAATACTATATATGCTCACCTTTTGCATTCTCTCGTACGACGGAGGAACATGCTCATTTCTGTAAGGCAAAGCGTACGCTCCTCTGACCAAAAGGATGTGAGCGAAAAGTCTAATGAGATTACATCCAAACAATTACATAACATATATGATATATCATCCAAAAGCACTATTTAGTTGATATCCTAGCCTACGATCCGATCCGTCTCGACAACACAAAATTAGTTGACTCTTAAGAGACCATCGAAGGGAAGGTGAATATATATACCAAAAAACACGCAAACATGATCAATATGTAAAAGAAAACCTCAAATATATCTAATTTAAGCCAATTTTCAGAAAAAATAAAAAGAAAAGGAAAGAAACCAGGTTTGTGTTGACTGAGTGCCAATTTAGATACAAAAAGTCAACTTCAGTTATCTATTAATCTGACATTACTATGTTTCTTTACTTCTCGATTTCACACCCTGATATCCCATATAATTCACACAAAAGTCTAATTCAGTCATCAAGAACTTTAACCATCAGCTAAGCCTGCCGACTATGCTCATCGACTTGTCTCAGCGTTGCTTTTGCCAATAAACAGCGACATAAAATATGATACTCAAATATTCATAAATCTTGAGGGCACTTCCATCTCTCATTTGCTTTTTTTTTTTTTTTTTTTTTCGATAAAGTTTTAATACTTATTTTTTAGCTCAAATTAAATTAGCTTTTCATATATTTTTTAGTTCGTTTTCTTGGCATTTATCAATTTTGTTTTAGTTTTGATTTACATAACTAAATGATTTTAATTTGTTTTAAATTTATTTTTTTCAAAATCTTTTAATAAGTTTCACGAAAACATATTTGACAACCAATTAAAAAAATCATATCCAATTAAATTGGTTTTTAATCATCATATTTCACCTTCCATCTTGTTTTGAATTTTTTTTAATCATTACTTAAATATATTTAACTTCTTTTGAGTTAATCAAAAAAAAGAGAACTATAAAACCTCGCAAACCAAAAAAAAAAAAAAAAGGAATAAGATTGATGTTAGGAGGACACATTTATTTAAGAGTTGATTCATCAAAACATGCAAAACATCTTAGTTTGACACATGGAATGTTAAATAGGACAACATGTTTCGTTCCCTTCATTTTAACGCCCTCGTATAGTCATATCTCATATGTGCATTTTCATCGATATAAAAACAATAAACCACAATTATAATTGAAAAACTCTATAATTAATTTGCCTACACATAAATATTTTGTAAATTGCAGTTTTATACGAAACAATCACAATTATGAGATAAACTGCCCATTTATAAAGTATTTATTAAAAGTAGATTACAGATGTATGTAATTAAAGAAAGATGAAAAGGCCCTTTAATTTATATGACTTGGGTACGCTTTGTCACACTGTCTCTGGTGACTCTCTATCTTCCAGACCCAGTGCTCCAAAAATGGCGTATTCTAAGTTACTTCTGTTTCTGTTACTCGTACCTCTTCTCTGTTATTATTATACACCGATAACGAAGAAGCTTCTTGCTCAGGTAACGGTTCATTGGATTTCATATGAAGTTATGTAAATGTTTCTTGGTATGGTTTCTGAGAAATTCAGAAAAAAAAAAAAAAAAAGAGTTTTCTTAGGGTTTAATATATTTGCAAAAAGATATCACTTTGTAACGTTATGCTTCTTCCCAAATTTGAAAAAACTTTACAATTACTCAGCTGCATGTATGCATCGTGTTCGTGTATAAGATGTGGTTGTCTCTTGAAGTGAGATTCGGATTCATCTCTGTTTTTGATCTATTTGTTTAAAATATGTATGTCGAAGAAACTTATTTACTTATTAATGCTCTATTTAGACTGAGAATCCAGTGAAGCACGCAAGTGAAGCAGAAGGAGGAAACAATTATGAACTTCAGAAACAGGTTGGTTTGTAGTTTGAGTTGTGTATTATTTCATTCTTGTTTTTTGTTACCTCAGTTCAGTTCTGCATTGGCAGATACTTGAACTACGACAAAAGGTGGAAATACAACGCAAGAGGAGTCTCGAAGTGGAAACTCGAGCTGAAATCGCGGATAAGAAAGTTGCGGAACTTAGCTCAAAGCTTGAAAATGTAAGGAACATGGTGTCTTTGGGATTTTTATGTATATATTCAAAAGTTTACTATATTTTTTTTTGCCTTGTGTTCAGATCGATGGGAAGTGGCTCTTATCTAAGTTTGGTCTAGTCCCAAATAAAACTTTGGTAATTCTAAAACAAGCCAACAAGGTGCATGACATCGATACAATCTTAGTGATTAATCTTCATAAGATCCTCTTTTTCAATGGTTTCAGGCATATATTATGACTCTATGGAATCAACATCTTAGCCAAACTCTTCAAAAGGTTAGTGTTGGACTCAGAATTAACCCTGGAAGTTTTTCGTTTCCGTTAGAAGAGAAGCTCTTTGTTTTTTATTCTTATTAACTTTAGAATTCACAGAAATGGATTCCAAGCATCAAAGATGCGTATGTGACATTAACCATTTATTTCGAGCCAAACGTTCAATACTTAACCGATAAGTCCATCAAGCTGTTCCATACGTGTAAGCAGGTTCTGACCCCACATCTCATCCAAGCATTCAACATTTCATACAATCTTGAGGTTAATATGTTTCCATCTTTATTCAATTCGTCTGCTTTCTTTTGACATTACATAAAACATTGTTGTGAGTCTTCTGACCATGCATTGTCTTGCTTTTCTAGGTAAGACAAGTTATGACCATAGGGAAACCACACTTGGAGAAAGTACAAGTTGCCTTGGAGGCATATCTCGAAAACGCAAGACATGGCTTCGAGAAGTGGGTTAACTCGACCAAAATCTTTGGGAAGACAAAATAAGGAAAAGCTTTGCAGTGGGTAGTATATTTTTCTTCTTTAATTTCAAGACTGAGGGAACAAATTAAATTTCATTGCAATTTTCTAAAACATTTTTCATGGCATGCGTCTACTATGATCTTTAATCAAAAATTTCGAAAACATAAATCATACTATTGATTTAGATTTGATTAATTATATCTACTGATTTAGAAAAATAACCAATCAAGTAAGATATTTCTTACCAAAAAAATAAAGAACTGAATATATTACAAGAGAGATTGTTTTTTTTCCTTATTTTTTTTTTGAACAAACAGATGTTATTATTCATTAACGAAAGAGTAGCATACAATAGAAATATGATAGTTTAAAGAATACCATAAGAGGGGACTTCCAATAAATTAAAACATCCAAGCAATAAAGGTAGATAAGAACAACATAAATTAGGAGTTCGAGAGCTATGGACCAAAGGCTTTATAGCGTGCTGGAACCTATGAGATCAAAGAGTATCGTTGCATCTTCCATGAGCAGGTCAAGGGAAGAGAGGATGGCCATTGTCTTGAAACAAAGACTAATTGGCAATGGAACGGCCAAGGCTGGAACTCTCGTAAGAGCTTTGCCAAGGGAGCGAGCAAGGTTGGTGTTGCTCTGAAAATTGGCCACTACAATGGTGGTTGCGATTCTGTGCTTGGGTGAGGGTAGCTTGTCGAGGTTGCGGTAACCACTACTTCTTTGAGCAGAGGTCATAATGCCACTAAACTTTAGGCTTGACTGAGGGGACTTCAAAAAGTTGATGAAAAGCCAAATGGAAACCATAACCAATAGGCGAGGTAAAAATAAGAGGTTGATGAAGCAGAGGTAACCCCCATTCCGTAGAGGTGGGATCATAATGCCAATCTTCAACAAGCTATCTCCTTCTAGGGGGTCATCCATAAGTGACTCTAGTAACAGGGTTCTTAACAGACTCTTGGACCATTTAGCAACAGATGCTGGTTAAGGTTCACTAGCAGTCTTCGAATTAGCATTATCCTCAAGCTAAACAACCGTTGACTAGAAAGGGGAAGAGTGGAATTCAGACTAAACCTAGTTACAAGTTGACATTGAAGTAGTTGAGCTATTGGTAATATGTAGGATAAAAGATCAGGGAGAGCAAGCAACCTTCTTCAATGTATGAGGAAAGAGAAGAAGAACCAATGAAGAGAGAGAAAAAGAGAGAGAGACGATTATATATTCAATTGTTGTATCCTATATCCTAATAATTTGTTGTGTTGCAGTGGTCAAAGAGAGGATAGTAGAATTAAGCATTCAGGTTCAAACCCAGCTTGCTATTTTATTTTTACACGACTAAAACGAAGTCGTTTCACTCTGCAGAGATATTAACAGAGTTAAGCATTAAACACATTTTTGTATGTTTACGCACAAAATTAGAAGTTCGGATATGAAATTCAAATATTTTGAAAGTAAATGTATGTTTGAGCACAATCAATAGTCGGATGTATGAATCGAACATATTGTAATTGTCTAGGTATGGAAAAGCCATTTTTCCGTCAAAATCACTATCAAAGAGCAACATTGCAAACTTCCAAACCAAACTATTTAACTGGCCTTGACACAAAGAAGATTCGACCACAACCGAAGTATCTAGAGATCTGCTACCGAGTGTAATTCGACTTGACCCAGCAGGATACAAAGATACTAACTGATTTGGCCTTGCTATGAAATTAAAACCAGCGGGTCTAAGGCGTTTCCAGGTCAGGGATGACTTATAGTTTATCCACAGTAAACTATCTTCAAGGGTTCGGAAATAAGAGTGGGGAAGAGATCTGGGACAGAGGATTACCGAGAGAGAAGTAGAGGTCACCAAGGAGGAAGGTTTCTTCGTCAAGCGGTTTACCGGTCCCAGCGTCAAAACAGAGCTT
This sequence comes from Camelina laxa, assembly GCA_024034495.1. NCBI lineage: Eukaryota > Viridiplantae > Streptophyta > Magnoliopsida > Brassicales > Brassicaceae > Camelina > Camelina laxa. Next base: position 17,916,258 of record CM043885.1, on the reverse strand, counting down.
CTGTCCAGCTGAAGCCAAGCAAAGCACTTGGTGAGAGGATCTAGATCCGAGGAGCAGAAAGATGTTAAAGTTGATGGCTTAAATGGGCGGTGAGACAGACAAAAACTGGGCCTAGAGGGACACTGATGGATCTCTGGAGCAGTAACAAGGGGGTGGGAACTCGATGCGATAGATTCACCGAGGGGAGTAACCCGATGCAGAGGAGGAGAAAGTGGCCTGTTGAAGCTGACACATGGCGAAGATGAGATCTGGAATCTCAAAAGACCTCCTATAAAACTAAAACTAGAAGCAAATAGACTACATGGGAAGAGGAGGCCACAGAGATGAAGAAACCAAGTCCCGACGATGCTGATCGGGCTCGGCGCCGCCGGGGGAGCAAATCTAGGTGGTTGTACCAGAGAGGAAAGGAGGCTAAGACGAACTCTAATTATTTATATTACAAGAGATTATTAAAAGCATCTATTTATTTACAAAGCTTAGCCATTAAAGAGCTACTTCCATGAGAATTTTGAGGCAATAGTGTGTTATTTGAAGCAAGAATATGTTGTGGAATCACATATCTCGAAAAGATCCAATCTTAGAGGGATAGTTAAGTAGTAACTCGATGATATGTGTGAAGTTGGGCAACGCATCAGGATCGTCATTCCAACAAGACGTTACTATGTTGGCAAACTCCTCTGGTAAGCTCGCTGCATTAGGGAACATTCTGTAAAAGAAATATGTTAAAAAAAATAAGTATTCTTTTTATTTTTTCAGAGGTTGAAATCTTGGTGTGACGACCAGTGCCAGTATGGTGATGACAACCAGTGTTGGTCTGGTGATGGCAACCACTCTCCAAAAGGTTACAACAGCCATTCAGTCTGTGGGCTACATGGACGAGATTCTAACTTTTCATTAGAATCCTAGTATGACAATTCACATTTAAACAATTTTTTATTTCATTTTGTGCTTGAGTGTTTTGTAGATTTTGAAAGAGATTTTGGTTTTTGTTTTTCAAAAGCTCATTTTTATACCAATCAAGATTTTAAAATTTTGGTTTTCCTAAAATTTAGGGAAACAATTTTGTTTCAGTCTTCCATTCACGATTCTAGATTTTTAGTTGTTCAATAATTTAGAAAATCTACTTTTTGGTTCTTTATATTATTTTTTTTTCAAAAACCAAGAACCATTTTTTGAGATTTTTCTTTTTAAAAACTAATACCAAAATCTAAAAATAAAATCTAAAATCTAGGCTCTCAAGGGGCAAAGGAGAAGAAAAAAAAATCTAAAATCTAAAAACTAAAAACTTGGACATCACACAAACGATCAGTTGTACAAGGCTTGTGAAGGGAACAATGTTGAGGTAGATGGAAAAAAAATCTTAGTCAGGCTATGTAGTTTTTATTCACTTCTTCCGTCCAACTTACTGTGGGTGCTGTTCTTTACAAGAAGGAGACTGACAGATCTTATATTGGAGAGAGAACATTCGAAGAAATGGTCTTCCTTAGAAAAAACTGAAGGAAAATATTCAAATGTTTGAGTCACATAAAAAGATTAAAAATGACGCTCCTGTCTTTGTTGCATCTCTCTGTAACGTTCATTTTATTATATTACCATTAGTCAACAGTCTTTTAGATTCATACAACTCTTTCAATGTTGCTTCGTGATATTTTTAGGTCATCATTGTCTACCCAGTTGGAGGCCTATCGTGGATTTTGTTAGCAGAAACAAGAATATACCAAACGAAAGAGATTTTTCCATAGATCACGCAGTTCACAATTTCATATGTAAAGATAGACATCAATGAGATGTTATTTCAGGGAATCATAAACGGCGTTACAGCGCCAAATAACATGATGGACAAGTTGGAGTTGATTACGGTGTTGGATTAACATGATGGCCATAACACAGTAAAACAAATTCTAAAGAACAATAGTTGGTCAAAGTTTGCTGGAATTGACTGCAATTTTATCAAATATGTTAATGTTATAACGCTGCCGTAGCATTGTGGTTAACCTACTGTAAAATGACGTAGAGATAAACTTCATTTTCCTGTATAGCGTACAACTTCTCTATAGCATAACTTAACCTATTACAAATTGGTTTTACTAGTTGAGAAATAATTTATACTTAAATATATATAACCTGACGTAGCCCGACTTAAGCCTCTAGTAAACTACAAAAGTGGGTATTTTTGAAAAAGAGAGCATAGTAATCGGAAACTTTTTTGTGAATATAATTTGGGGTGGTTTATGATTATGAATGAGGTATCTGAGCCTTTTTCTTTGGAGCTTTTTGAGATTTTGTTCTTCTTTCCACTGCGATCTCCATCTTCCTCGTTAGCTTTGATTGATTGAGGTATCGCCTCGGTGCATTTGATTTTGTTATTTTTTTCCTTTGGATCATGACTCAATTCCAATAATCTTCCCTAATTCCTATGTTGTTTGGTTTATCTCAATTTTTGTTCTAGGGTTTCTATTCATCCGATGGAGCAAACTCTTTCTCCTTCAGGTTAAGGTATCTCGTATAATCCCGATTGAGCTTAAGTCATATCATATTGTTGTTTATCTCAGTTTTTTGAAGACGATTGATTGATTTAGTTAGTTCTGGTGGGTTTTTTTGAACCATGCTTTCGCAGTTGATTCGAAGGATACACATGAGCTTCTTGAATTCAATACTTTAGATTCTCCCAGTCCCAGTGTTATCGATGTAATTCCCTTCTTTTTTTTAGTAATTGAAGTTTGTGGTCATTGGATATTTTCTTCTAGTCGGTTTATTTTCTTTTTTTAGAAAGAAAAAATATATAGAGTAAAATTTGTACAAATCTTGTGATGTAACAATGAGTATATGTGATTACAAATATCATAGTGAATTACTTGAAGTGTGTGATTATAATCTTTTTAAAAAAATTATCATCATCATTTCACATTCTGAATTCAAACTTTTTAAAAGTTTTTTGTCTCATTTCTTTCATTCATATTGATTTTTTATTTTTCATTCCATCAATTTCAATGTTCGAAGTTATTGAAGTAATTCAACTACTGATGAGATATTCTCGCAAGATGAACTTTTATTTTATTTTTGTTTTTGTTTCATCTTCATTTCCCGTGTAATTTAAACACTAATGCTCTTTATGTTCAGTCAATTGGTGTATAAGAGAGAAATCCTGCTCACACAATTAAGTTAAAAAAAAAGTAGAACAATATATTGGAGATAAGCCCTCAACTCTTTTACAGTACTTTATTTTAGAATTTTTTTTAAAAAAAAAGAAGAAGAAGATTATTGAACATTATAGATAGTCTTAGTTTAGATGAAATAATATGATTTTTAGTTTTAAAATTTAAAGTGGATCAAATTAGATATGGTTTAATCGATTACTCTTCTGTCTAAGTTTTCTTTTCATCAATTGTGTAATAATAAATCTAATTAAGACATCTTTTATTAGGGTTTTTTTTGTTGTTGTTGTAATTTTATCCTTCAGTTTCCAAAAATACATGTCAATTTCACAAATTTAAAAAGACATAACATGTCGTCATCACCGACAAATTGTTAAACATTGATAAATTATATATCAAAGTGAAAATCTAGCGACGAGTAATTCAAGTCCACTTTTACAATTCTAAAAAATTAATACATATTATTGTAATTTTTTTTAAGAAATGCAAATAAAATTATATTATGTATTATTTTTGATTTTGTATAATTGATTTGCATTTTTTTTTTTTTGAAATGAATGATAAAGTTACAAGAAATATAATTTGATGGTTGTATATTTTTTTTGCATTTTGCTTTTAATATGCTTCATAGTCTGTCTGAATCTGACCTACCCTTAGTTGGGAATTTGGGATTATTAGTTGTTCATGCCTCCATATGGTAGCTTGTTAAACTTACTTTCCACTGATTTGCTTAACAAATGACTAAATGAGGGTCTGAAAAACTTCTCTGGCATCTGGTGATAAACAAGATGAACAAGTCCCCGAGAGAAGAAAGCATTGCTGATTGTATTATGAAGCACACGACACATGCTTTGGCATAGCCACATAACCTTCACTTGTTTTGGTAGCATTTGAGATAGTATCAAACTTTGGTTTACCGTTTCAAAAGTTGACATCTTGTGATACTAATTGATGAAAAAACTTTAAAAGTTTTAGAAAGTTTTAATTTAAAACAATTAGAAAGAAGTGGAAAATGAAGAGTTGACTAAGTTGATAAGAGAGGGAGATAAAAAAATACGAAAGGGGGTACATTGATTTAACAGAAGTACAAACTTTCTTAGGCAGGAGCCTCTTCTTGTGTGCAGGAGCCTCTTTAAGATAACTTTTTCTTTACTTCAACTTTAAATTCATTACAATTATTAACTATTTTATTTATATAAATGAACTTTTTGCTAAATTCATATAGAGTTTATATGGGATGGAAAAGGCGTTATTACATCAATAAATTTGAGTGATGTCTACCAAATCTTTGGTCCTAAACCACTCTCTCTGTAATAGAAACGTTAATAACATTGATTGAAGCAGAAAAACAAACCTTTTCGTTTGTCTTCACTTTTGGCCTTTGGAGTTTCCCCACATTCATCAAGCTTAGCCATCAAAGAGCTAGTTCCAGGAGAATCCGGTGGCAATAGTGTGTTCTTCGAAGCAAGAATCCGTTGTGGGATCGCGGATATCGGAGATCCAACCTTAGAGAGATAGTTAAGTAGTAACTCAATGATATGTGTGAAGTTGGGCCGAGCATTAGGATCCTCATTCCAACATGATGTTACAATGTCCCCCAACTCCTCCGGTAAGCTCTCCGCGCTTGGTCTCACATTCTGTAGAAGACATATGTCAAAAACAAAGAGAGTAATGTTAAGCTAAAAGAAGCAAAACAAGACAGTGCTACACACTTTAAAGGCTGCTGCATATGCTGCTTGGAGATTCGACATTCCCTCAAACGGCAATTTATTGTGTAAAAGCTCCCAGAGAACAATTGCAAAGCTATATGCGTCGACTTTGTGGTTGTAATGCTTCTTCTCTCCCAACCGAAGTGTTACCGTGCTGTACAACTGTAATATCCCATCAAGATTGTCTTTTAAGTAACCAAAGAGAAGCACAAGAAACTAACAAAGTTTTCAATAATAAAGCACCTCAGGTGCCATCCATCGGTATGTTCCTGTCTCAGCCGTCATCATCTCAGTCAATGACTCTTCCCTTGCTAATCCAAAGTCTGCTAGTTTTACTGTTTTGTGGTCTGCAGTTAAAAGCAAGTTCTCTGCAAAACAGTACAAAAGATCCTCCTTTAAACACCATCTTCTGAAAATAAGGTCTTCACAACACTTAAAAAGGTTAAATCTAATCCTAGCCAGAAGAATATTAAAAGAACTTGAAGCGTGTGTGGTGTCAGACAATTATAAAAAGAGAGAAAGATTCTTTGTGATTGAGATCTGATGAGCATGTGGTTTCCATGAAACAAGGTGTTGTTTTCCAAATATTTTAAGCAGATCAATAAAGAGAAAAAGAATGGTATTGTTTACCAGGTTTGAGATCACGGTGAATGATCCCATGGGAATGCAAGCATTCCATACCACGAGCAATATCAAGCGCAAAACCGATAGCCACACGGGTCTCCAAACACGCAGGTCTCAAGTTTAACAGATACTTACGCAGTGTACCGCCTTGAAGAAGTTCTGTAACTATCACCATTACAGGCTCCTTGCAAGCACCAATGAACTGTGATTCAGAGAAAAACGACTCATGTTAGACCCTTCAGCCCATTACTGATAAAAAAAAAAAACAATAAGAAAAGAAACCAAAGTAGCAGCCATAGATCTCAAAAGAAGAAAACAGAACCTTGACTAAATTCTTGTGTTGAACTCGTGAGAGCATTTCTACTTCTCTTAGGAATCTTGAATCCCTCTTTGCAATCTCTTCTGGTGTTTCTCCTCTGTGAACTATCTTTATAGCAACTGTCTGATTCTTGTATCTGTTTACAGATCGTACCAACCAGAAACAGTAGAGATCCATTAATAAAGAAACCCAAACTTTTGCATAGCCAATTTCAAACAAATCTAACTAGGCAACTCTAGATAGATGAGTCTACCAAACAAGCATTCTCTTCATACCCATATAGAACAAACACTATACTTCACTTACCGACAAATCAAAATTCAAACTTTCCTAATGATCTCATCAGCTAAGAGTGAAACTAAATCAAATCCAGAAAGTGAGAAAGAAGAAGAAGAAAGGAGCTTACTTTCCCTCATAGACTTTGGCATGAGCTCCTTCACCAATCTTTGGTCCAACAAAGAGAAGCTGAGGATCAATTTGCCATTTGTGTTCCATTCTCAATCCAGTTCAAGAATCCATATACACAGATTACTTCAAACCTTGAATCAGGGCACAAAGCAGCCACATTTTTTTTTACTGATCTCTCTCTCTCTCTCTCTCTCTCTCTGTAATCTGAAACTCCAAAAGACTTGTCCTTCTTTTTTTTTTGGTTTATCACTTTCTTGATTTGTTGTATCTCTGAAGATTTGAGTTAAGGGCTCAGAAGAGAAGAGATAAGTAAAATAGCTATAACATGGCCTTTGATGAGGCAAAAGCAAGTATCCTCACATGTCCGTGAATTAAGCACAAGTCTTACAGAGAGAAGAAGACGACACCAGGCAAGCTCTCCCCCAACTAATAATATATATATATATATATATATATATATGTGTTTTTTATATATTTATAATATTAATAAATTGAGAAAACTCAATGGATAAGAGAAGAATCGTTACAAAACAAAGAGAGGAGCAGAGCAAGAATCAGTTGTGGATCTGTGTTAGTAGAACAACACTGAATCGCTTTGGTTTATTGGGTTTTGTAATAAGGAACTTGAGGGGGATTTCACTTGTTGAGTTTTGGAGTTTTGTTTAGTTTATCTTTGATGGTGGCAGTAGCAGAGCCACTGTCTTGATGTGGTGAAAGAGAGAGAGAGAGAGAGTTATGAATATGGAGTGGTGTTAATGAATGATAACAATTAATTTTGTTTCTCAAAATATCATCTAGAGCGGTAATTTTGGAAATATTTTACCTCTACTATCCTTCTTTCCAAACATTTCAAATTGCATATACTATTAGTAATTATTAAATATATTTGCTTACCAAAATTAAATATATCATCTAAACAATAAAGTTTTAATTTAAATTGAATACATAATACTTTTAAATTAGATTATGACCCGCGTTATACCGCGGGACAAGTTTTATTTTTGATTTCTCTAATGTATTATTTTAATATTAATTTTGCTAATATACTTTTTGTTAATTTTAATGATTAAATATATAATTTGTGGTTATCCACACAACAATTTTTTTAATATAATTTTAATTAAATCAGTTTGATTTGACATATTTTATATTGGTGTTGTTAAAATAGTAAAATAAGGATTTAACCTGTATTGAAGTATCATATTAATGATATTTTATTTTTTAATATCATCAATTCAATCATGTAATATCATATAACCGGTCATGTAATACAATTCTTTTGTGTTATTTTAAAATTTAATATGTTAAGATATTCTTAATTTTACACTTTTAATTTAAGTTTAGATATATCAATTATAAATTATAAACTTCTTAAAATTCTATAATTTACGATATATGTATATTGAACACATATTTTTTATATTAATTGAGTAATATATGTTCGTTTAAAAAAATTCAAATCACAATATATGCTGTAAAAAATATACATTTGTATCAACTTTATGTATTAGATGATGATTCACTATATTTAAATTTTAAAATAAAAAAAAATGATAGGAGAATAATTTTTTTAAATATGAAATAAATCTTCTAAATATCTATATTAATTATAGAATATTATATATATGGATACTTAAAGTATTTTAATTCTGTTTGATTATAAGGATAGTAGAGAAACTTAACTAAATTTGTTTAAATATGAATATAATTATTAAATGTAAAAACTTTCCAAAACCGATGTTTGAGTAAAAACTGCTGCAAAAATACTAGTATAGATTATAAAATTATATAAGCATATATTGAATTCATTTTAACTCCAAAACAATTCTTTCATATATGAAAGGTGTTGCAGTAATAAACGACTTGATTTCTTGGTTGGGTACTTGGGTTACCTCTACTATCTTTCTTTCCAAACATTTTAAATTGCATATACTAATTAGTAATTACTAAATATATTTACTTACAAAAATTAAATATTTCATCTAAACAATAAAGTTTCACGAATAAACAACCTGATTTTCTGGTTGGGAATTGAAAATGGAGGCTTTATAGTTTACAGTGTGTTCCTCTTATGCAATGTTGTCATATGATGGCACACCTAAGCCGTGCATGGAGCAGTTTCATAAACGTGTGTAATGTCGGAGCGGGTTTGGATGTTTCTATGGTTAGTAGGAGTGTAGGACACCAGCCACCAGGTAATTATGACAAACGTCGAGAGGATAAGTCGTCATATAAGAAAATGAGGTTTTCCAAGTATGTAAAAGAGCGGTTGAAATGATCATGCATGTTTTGAGGGACTGTCCTACAATAGCTGGGGTTTGGGTAAGGTTGTTCCACGGAATAAGCGACAAGTCTTTTTGAACAATCATTGTTGGAATGGACTTTTTATAATTTACAAGAGAGCCCCAAAAGAGACATAAGGCGATGGCAAACTCTGCTTAGTATCGCGGTTTGGTGGGGATGGAAATGGCATTGTAAAAACGTGTTTGGGGAGAGTGGAAAGTGTCGAGATAGGGCAGGAAAACGTCCCTAACATCCTGAGATACGTGAATCTCTCTTCTTTTTCTAGGGCAGGAAAACGATTGGGAAGGGAACCCCTATAGAGAGACGTCATCTTTTTATAGGGTTCTTCAACCCCCACCAAACCGCTTAAAACCGTAGAATAAACCAAATTGCAACCATAACCGGCTTATGGTGTCGAGCGATATACCAAGTCCCACAGACGATTCTTGGTTCACGAGCGTTACATGGGTTTCTGAGAACAGGGGTAAGCGATGTTCAACTGCTATCTTTCCTAGTACGTTTGTGATATGACTTTATCTCGATGAACTGGTGAGTCCGCACAATCATGTGTATATTGAAAATTTAAAAACAAATAAATAAATATATTGAAACGAAAATCATTAAAAAATATTAATTTAGTTGAATCCAAACTAACACATAATCTCGTTTAATTATAAAATCTAAACCTAGTTATCAGTTAGAAACCCAAATAAATATTTAAACTCATTTAATATTATAAAATCTAAAACCCTAATTTTCATTTAAAGTTTAGATTTTATAATATTAAACAAATTTCTATGTCGTTAATTAATACTTTATATATGATATATTTTAAACCCTAACTTAATACTTTATATATGATATAATTAACGGTTCGACTAAATTACCAAATTAATTCGATACAAGCTTTTAAATTTGGATGCTTATTAAGTTAAGCTTCCTGCTCACTTGAGTTCTGATTAAATTTAGTCTTATTTACAATATAACTTTGAATCATTATCTAAAAATTTAGCTGATATGGAAACGTTAAACATATTTTTCCTTAATTATCCATTTTTAAAATTTGAATAAAAAAATTATGCAGCAAATAATTTAGATTTGTATTAAGTGAAAATCAAACAAAAATGATAAGAGCATCATAATTTTAAAATTTTCAACTATATAAGCTATTTTTTGGTCAAACTGATTTTATTTAGAAAAATAAAGCTTAAACAGAAACAACTCCAACAAAGGAGGAGGAAACAACTAGATAGGCTAGAGCAGTTTTTGCCACAATATATAGAAATGAAAACAAAAGAAATTGCAGAGAAAGAAAAAGTTAGGGATATTATATGCAAGCCATTAATTGTTAAACTGAAATTTTTTTAATTTTTTAATTAATGATAAAATCTTGTAGTTGTGTTTGGTTATATGGATAGTAGAAAATTAATTTCAAGGGTTGTTTGGATATATGAATATAAGTATCTATTTATTCAATATTTACCTTTAATAAATTTTCTTATATGTATTTAAATCAATGACATGTTTTATAATATCTTACAAACTAAAGACTTATCTTAAAAATGTGGCACTTCAAAATATAATAATGGCTCTGTTCTTTTGTTAAACGCTGCGGCTGCGGCAGCGACAAATTGAACCGACGTGTCAAGCGGAGTAGCAGCAATGTTAAATGACACCGTGGGCTTAAAAATTACATATCTATATGAGTCGCCGATGGCATCCGTTGAGTCACAACATCATCACATCGATCGCTAATAATAACAGCGACACATCAATTATCATCGGCATTCATCATCTACGATACTTCTCTCTCATCTTTGTGTATTCTTCTCTCCGGCGAATCTATTTTTCTTTTTTTACCTGTCGCTGCCGCAGCGTTTAGCAAAACAACAGGGCCAATATAGATTCAAAAAAATTGGAAATAATGTCATTCAACATTTTATATCACCACTCTACCTTTGTTTTGGAGGTTATATCAAATGCTTACCATTTTCATGTAAAAGAGTTTATTAGTTTCTATATCATAATTCACATATCATCTAGAACTGCCATAAAATAAATAAATGCATGCTTATGTGCAATTTGTTTCTATATCATAATTCACATATCACATAGTGCGGGAATAATCGATTTAAAAAAAATTAGTATAAGTAAATTATTATTTTAGAACCAATATTTGTTTGTGTCAAACATAATATGTAACTAAAGTTTTTTATTTATTTATTTAAAGCTGCGTTTTTCGTGTAAAAAATATGTTTCACCCGTAAAATCTTTAAATGTGAAAGAGAAAATATTGATTTTTTTTTTAACAGAAAATATTGATAAAATGTTACTATTTATTGCAAAATGTCTTTTGTGTGGTTTAAAAATCAAATTCATATATTTTATGTTTTATTTTGTAATCATAACAATTTTGCATGTTTCTTATGTAACATTAACAACATATACTAAATTACGTGGTAGTTTAATTAATTAATTTTATTATATGTTAGTAACAATCGGATTCTAAACTAAATTTTCTGAAGATAATCTAATTTATTGATTTAATATTTGTGATTAGGCTATTTAAATATTTTGAGTTAGTCGGTTTGTTAATATTTTCTAAAAATAACGGATTACACTATTACCAAAAAAATCATTATGAAAAATTAATGAAATTTCAAAATCAATGTATTCGTGTAGGAATACATTTCACCCGTGAATTATGTGAACATGGTAAAAAAAATATTTATAAAAAGTTACAATTTATGGAAATATATATATTTTTGTGTGTTTTAAAAATAAAATTTTTATATTTATGGTTAATCGAGTAACTATAACAATTTTTCATAATCTAATAATCACTCATTTTAAATATATTACGATTTTCTTGGGTACTAAGTTTATTTATAATGATAAGGGTTATTGTCTCATTCTTTTTTAATAGCACATAGATTAATGTACAATTATAACGTATATTCCTATCTGGTTATCAATATTTCCATTTTTTAATGTATATATAATCACACTAAATGTTGAGATTAATTAGTTTACATACTTAGATATTTATAAATAATCACACATCATGATATCCCCTAATTTGTTGTCATTTTTATATTTATTTATGAATATATATATAAATCTATATTTATTGGGAATTAAATTTCCTTTAATGAGTTGGAGATAATTCAGGGGTAATATATTTATTTTTATAATTAATTATAATAACTATTGAAAGCTTGTTATTTAAATTATTATGGTAATAATACTAACATAAAAAAATAACATTTTTTATATGATTTTGTTAATAAGTTATATGTTTTTTTTTTTGATTAACTTTATCTGTTTTTATAGCTTTTTTAGAATATTTTACTTTTGATTTTAAGAAATCAATGTTTTATATTTATTTCTTAAAAATAATATAACTTTGACTTGTATATTTGTAAGTAAATTTTAGTGAAATTTTAACTTAAAATAGTATGTAATTATTTAATTAGTTTTAATATGTGATATTTAAATTTGTGTGATAATTGATGACATATCTAATTATTATTCAGTTAATTGTTTTTTTTATAATAAATATAGTGGCATGTTAATGTAATTAAGTAGAAAATTTAAGGGTTTTTTTTGCTAAATGTGTCTCGAGCTCTCTGGCGACGACACATCAGCTTTTTCAAGAGAATGTTTCTCTGTTAATATATAGGGGATGTATTTTTTATAATAAATATAGTGGCATGTTAATGTAATTAAGTAAAAAATTTAAGGGTTTTTTGCTAAATGTGTCTCGAGCTCTCTGGCGACGACACATCAGCTTTTTCAAGAGAATGTTTCTCTATTAATATATAGGGGATGTATATAAGGCGCAATTTTCAAACGATTAATGACAAGAAAACCTTTATACACAATTAGGTTTCTTGACATTGTATCAGAGCTAGGATACAAAGTGGGACAAGAGTCTCCTTCGCCAAAGCATCACCTTGGTTGTTCTAATTACCAGAGACAAAGAAAATGAATAGTGATAAGATGTCGTGGAGAATCCCATAAAATTTCTTGAGGTGGAGTTTCTTGTTAAGTGATTTGACAAGTGCGAGCGAGCCAGAAGCGAAAGAAGTGACCTTATAGTCCGACCTTATAATCCAATTGAATTATAAAGGATTGGTCCAATTCAATTAGAAATAACCTTGGACTATAAATCAATTAGAAATGACATTGACCTTGAAAATTATAACCGAGGGATTTGTTCGTAAGTGTATTTTAGGCATAGTTTGTGAATGCGGATGAAGCAATAATAGAGTGTAGAAAGTAAACAACACAAGAACTTTGTTAACGAGGCTTGGTTTTTCCTATTCTTCGGGACCACGTCCAGATTTTGATTCCAGTAGAACAAGAAAACAAATACAACCTATTCGAAAATGCGTAAATCAAGCACAACCCTCTTAATTCACCGCTCTGTTCTAAAATATAAAATCTTAAGGATAAATCTCTACCCTTAACTAAACTCACACCAAGACTAGATTTAAACCAAGATAACCTAACTTTGGGCTAAACTTCCCCTGAGCCTTGAATTCAGATCTCCAATTCTCTGGAGCAACCTTCACACACACGTCAAACCGACGAACAAAGAAGTTTGATCACACAAGCATCAAACCGCGAAACTAAGCCGCACACAATGAGAAAGCTCTCTAGGGTCTTTATTCTTTATGCCTCAGCTCTCTTGCCTCTCTAGGACGTGCCCAACACCTCCTTATATATCCATCAAGACTTGCTAATCACCATAATAGAAAATTTCTAAATTCCATAAAAAAAGAAAAACATTTTTTCTTTTTGCTATTTTTTTTTCCTTATAAAACTCTAATATAATCAACCAGTAAAATAATAGTTTTTCTCTTCAATTTATCCTTAAACCATCATTTAATTATCTTCTCAAACTTTCTAAAAACTTTTCACACACATAAAAACAATAACAATCTTGAATCACGTCTTGTACACTACTTCAGACAAATCACACATATACATTATATATATTATATATATATATATATGTAAAATTTGATTCCGTATATATAAATACAAAAATGGAAAATCATTCACAAAAAGACATATATTTTGGTTGTTATATACAAAATGGGATATGGAAAGTACTCTCTAACAACGAAGAATCAACCATCAAGAGACTAACCGCGAGAATCTGCCTCACTAAACAGAACCCTGAACAAGCACAACGCCACATCCGCGGTGATTGTTTTACCTCTCCGTGCCAGAACACGTCGGCGTGTACCCGAAAAAGCCAACAGAACAAGTACCGTTATCCAGGCTACCATGGTGGCTCGGGCCGCCGCGACCAACATAAGAAGTGACAAGGCTGCAGCGAGAAAGAAGGTGGTAAACTGAAGGAGCTGGTACGAGAGCGGATAGGTGGTGGCTGATTTCGCGGTGGAGATTGTGTAGAATGAAGAGACGAAGAAGAAGAGACATGAGAGAGTAACGGTGGTAGATGCTCTGCTTTTGCAAAGATTCATAGCTAGCCCTGTTGAATGTGAAGTCAAAAGTGGTTGTTTAAATTTGTGTGTTAATAACAACGCTTAAATGGAATTAACAGGATAATTATTTAATTGAGTATAGTGTTTCATTGGAATGCATGTGAAGGCACATGGGGGAGGTTAATTTATATGGGTTGTGTTATGGAAATGATTCATGAAGGTAGTTTGAAGTAGGAGACACATAAAGGCATTGGGTGTCTATTTTGGATTATAATATAAGAAAAAAAAGATGGGTGAAGACAATGAACAGACAGACACATGGGAATGGTGCAAGTAAGGATTCCCCATCTCGGGGCAAAAACTGAGGAGCAGTGTATGTTCGGCTGCTAATCAGTTTTTGGGTGTGTTTCTGAGGCAGCAACTCGAGGTCTAAAGATTGGCTATAAAATTTTTATCTAAGATTCTTTTAGAAACGCAATTTATCAGAAAAATAGTTTAATTTTCAATACGGATCTTGTCACAGAAATTTCAGTGATAAAAACTATAAACAAAACGTAAGAAAACATAATTACATCCGCGTTGCTATAGTATTTTTAAATTATAGATTGTAATTCTATTGCTAAGTAACCGTACATTATTTTCAAATAACAAACTGCTGCATTCAATATATATATTTACTTACTTTTCAAAAATAATTTTCAATAATAGTAGAATAACATGCATGTTACACAATGCATTTCATCAGTACAATAATAGAACGCTATACTATTTGTTAAACATATAGATTTTCATTTTTCTATTCAAATATATAATATTTTCAATATAACCTAGGAGATATCCTGTGGGATAAAGCACAGATCAACATTTTCTCTAAAAATTATAATATAATAAGAAAAATTATTGTTAGAATTGTTTTAAAAAATTATTTTGTTTGAGATAATATTTACCTTTAATATTGCAATTGTTTGGTAAATTTACATATATCTTTTTAAATACTAATTATTTTATAATTTTATAATACTTTAATTTGTTTGATATATATTATCATTTTATATTGTTTGTTGTATTTGTATCATTATTTTGTGAAATATTTAAAAATATTAATTATTATATTCTAATTGTGATAAAATAAAATTTATTAATGTATCAACATCTTCGTTTTTTAAAATTCAAATCACAATATATGCAAAAAAGTCTACATATTAATTATCATATATAATATACAATAATTTAAATAATTTGTAAATGAAATAAAAGAAAGATGATAGGAGAATGATAATTTAAAATCTTAACAAAATCTTCCAGATATAGCTATTAAAATAATAATTTGGATACTTAGATAGAAAATCTTATTTTAAAAAATTAAACATTTGTCTTAAAACCAAATGGCATGACTATATAATTTCTTACACTTTATATATAATGTTAGTTTCATATTTGTATTTTTAAATAATATAGTAGGATATGACCGAAGATTCTATTTGCTATTTTAGAATTCCATAAAATATGATCTATATACAGTATAGAAAATGTTATAATAAAAGCGGATCCGTTAGTTCAACTCCAATAATCATTGACCACAATTAACTGAACCGACGGTTATTATTTCAATAATTTTTTAAAATTTAATACAGGTTTGTTAGATAA
Source organism: Camelina laxa (assembly GCA_024034495.1). Taxonomy (NCBI): domain Eukaryota; kingdom Viridiplantae; phylum Streptophyta; class Magnoliopsida; order Brassicales; family Brassicaceae; genus Camelina; species Camelina laxa. The sequence continues at coordinate 17,900,654 of CM043885.1, read as the reverse complement.
AATATTCCTCTTACAATTAATTGAAAAGTAATCACTCTGGAAAAAAAAAAAAATCATATACATGCAGAGGCATAGCTAGTAAATTTTTACAAGAATGAACAAATTGTTGTTTAATTTCACAGGATGAATCCTACTTTCACTGTTTGCAGAAGTAGATAAAATTGATGCAAATTGTGTAGCCAAGGTTTGTCGTAATGAAATGGTTTAAGGTTTAAATTAGTCAATGTACACCTTCATGTTCAATTCCCTCAAGCGAATCACGTGCAAGCCACATGATTGGATCAAGTGAAGGTGAACATATGTATGTAGTCAAGAGATTCAAAATTTCGACTATGAGAAGAGAGATCTAAGAAGACAAGTTTATAGTTTTATTAGTCAGAGAAGTGTCAAAGATGAATTTGCTACAGACTCTTTCTGGAACAAATCAAATATAACATTTAATCGAGTCCTAAATTTCTCCATTATACTTTTGCTAATTCTCTGTTCAAACTTTATAGTTTTGAGCCACCTGATCTTCAGATACACTTCGCATTTACTTGTTTTACAATCAACTCCTGCTTTTTTCACCTCGTACCTTAGATGAACCTACATGATCAATCATATTATCATTTAGCGCAAACAGATTGATTCTATACGCCACTATGTTAAAGCAGTTGAAGAAGGAGACTTACGCGAAAATGATCTCCGAATGGAACATCATGGAGAGCCACAATCTCATTCAAGATCCAACCATCATCATTTGGAGCTGGAGATTTCTGTTGTGCACAGGTGACTCCGCCTCCAAACACAGACACATAGTGATTGTACTTGTAAGAAAGCCGTCTTTCATAAACCCCCGGGTTTTTAGATTCCCATGTTGTACTCGCGTAATTCAGACATCCAGATTTCTCCATGACCTTACGCTCTAGTTCTCCTCCACCAAAGATCTTCATTACCAATTCGACCTGTAAGAGAAAATCTTTTGAGATCAAGTTTCGGGAACACCATCTTCAAACCGATCCTCAATTAAACTCCGATATTGCATAGCCTCTATTAAATGGAAGTAGCATAAGGGAGGAGTGAAAGATGGTTTGTACATCGCAAGGTAGATCACATGTGTACACTTTTGACATCTTTAATGCATCCGAATCTGAAACAACTGCAACATCTTCAGGCAAAAGGAAGGGATCTGACAAATCTTGTTCTTCTTCTGCTATTTGTGCTCTATGATATACACTTAACGTCCTAGTTTTCCACAAAGCCATGATTGTCCTGCCATATTCATGGACAATTCAAATTTCAATAGCTAGAGGCAGTAAACTAATCGTTCTGGGTTTGGTCAGCTTAATGATCACGTAAAGGAAGTTTCTTCAGATACCTGCTAGTCGCATCAAATGACACAAAAGACTGAAAATAGAACCAAACTCTTCCTTCATCATCCTGAGATTTAGCCCCATGCTTTGCATCAAGACCACGGTTCTTTTTCAGAATAATGAGCAGCAAAGGGCTTCCTAAGGAAGCAAAAGTTGGGGGAAGCACTTGGATGTCATCAATATCTTCCCAAAGAAAGTAAAACTTTGTCTTGTGTCCAAATACATTTGAGTAGAACGCCACAATTCTAGCAGACAGATAGAGCTTTCCCTGTCAACATTAGCAGCAAGCATTTCTTAGATTCTAACATCAGTTCCACTCCATTATAATGCGTGTTTTCATAATCTACGGGTACGTCCACCACACTTTCAAAGATATTTCTTAGGTGTTGAGTGGAAGATAGTTCAAGAATTAGTCAGAGGAAAAGAAACGGAAGCAAACCTGTACAGGAAGTTTTCTCTTCAAGTAACAAGTATATTCTTTGAGAAGAAATTCTTCATGGGGCAAACCAAACAGTTTCTGGAAAGCGGAGTTCTTCTGTGGTGATCGAATGTTCAACTGTCAACACATACAACAAGAGACAGGGTGGCACATGAACATAATGAAGGCATTGTCAAACAAACAACCACACCGAGTCAGAAATGACTGGCCAATTAAATGTACTTCATTATGGTAGATGCACATGTTTACCTTCTTTCCCACTTCCTTTTCTACCTTACTCAAGTAATCCTTCATTGTTTCAACCCCGTTCTTGTTTTCCAGAAAAATTCTCAACTGTAACTTCGACTGAGACGCTTGAGCATGATGGCCAACTAAAGGAACACACAAGTCTGCAAGTTCATCGGCTGTATGTTTCAAGAAATTGATCTCTGCATGACCAAGAGAGGCCCCCTGGTCAAATGGACCATCAAAATCAAATACCTCCACATCTAATACTGATGGTGGCTCCTCCATTGCATCAAACTCGATTACCTCTGCAAGAACCACACCAAGTTAAATGGCAATGTGGCGATATATTAGGAAACAAAGTAGAAATGAAAGATAGAAAAATGAGACATAGGATTTTCACTGACGACGAAAAGATAAATAAGAACAAAAGTTTGATTACCATTCCACTGGGGATCCTGGGCTTGGAGTTTGACAGAGCTTGTTCTTGTTTTCCCATTGCAAGTGAAAACAACATAGGGATCAAAGATCTCTGTTGCTTCCACTGAAGCCAAATTTGTGCCCTTGATTAAAGCTATTGTCAAAATCCATCCTTTGCCATTTGCTTTGACTCCATGATCTTTTCCTGAAATCAGGAACGAAACGAGAAGTCAACTGGACTGCACAAGCAATACAAGGTTGAAGGTATTTTATAGAAAGAAACTATCATCCTCACCTCGATGCAATCTAGCTTGTATAAAGTGCACAGTCATCATATAAACACGCTCCAGAAGAAGAACTAGCATTCCACTACTGAATAGCTCTCCAAAACTATCAGGCAAATCAAGCCCATAGAATTCAAATCCTTGGATTTTGCTAGGCTCAATGTGCAGTATATGCACCACAACATATACAGATAAAAGAACAGCACAGATGACAGAAGAACTCCAGAAGTATAGAAAAGCTGATTTCAAATCAGTCTTTTGCTCTGACTGCACTGTTGCTATAACCTGCTCTTTGTCCAATACAACAGCCGGATCTAGAGTTTTGTAAGTCTTAGCCAGGAGATCAGAAAATTGTTCAAAGCTCTCTCTCAGCCCTTGCCTAGCACCTCCTTCAATCATACCTTTCATTATAGTACTATGACTGAACTGAATTCCCCATGATATGATCAGTCGAGAAGATTCCCCACCAGCAGTTGGCTCCAATTCAGAAAGTATCTTGTAAAGCAACTCTATTTTGAAGGTATTTCCATAGGGAACATCTGGAGTGCTTACACTAACAAAAACAGCAAACTGCTTCCCGCTAGCTTTCCGGTAAACTTGATTCTCTGTGGCTTTTACCGCTTTGACCATTTTTGTTGCAGCCCTCATGTATGTAACAACCCGTGTTAGACGAGGAGTATCTTCTTGCATGATTGTCCAAGGTCCTTCCTGTACATCTGATAAACCTTGAAGTTCAGCCAACTCATTCCTAAATTGAGAACTTGGCGTGAAAAGAAATTTGTTAAGATCGCAGGGTGAGACTAAATATTTCTGATCTACAAGAATCCCCCCTAAAAGATTCTCAGGCATTTCTTCTTTTTCACTGTCACTAGACTGCATCAGGTCAAGGCCATCCTCAAAGCCAGTACAAGTAGCAGAGCAAGAAGATTTGTCCGTGGCATCCTCATAATTCGAGGTCACGCTTTGTCCTCCTGATGAGTCGTCATGGAGTCTTTTAGACATTTCCTCTTTCTTATGAAAAAGCTTGTCAATCTGGTTGACAAGGTTCTTCATTATGTGCTTCCCATCATGGTGGTGTTTACGCCGTTTCCCATCTTTGGAGCAACTCAGATCTTTAGGCGATCCTTGGAGTTCTTTCACACCTTCCAAGTTGATATCCTGCTTATCATTTTGGACTTTCTCACCAGAGGTAATGTCCCACTTCCCTTGCAAAGACAAACTGAGAAGGATTTTCCCTGCGAGACAGAGGTAAAGTTCATATCCAGAGATAAACCACAAACAACCTCCAATAAGGGAAGATATCAAACTCAAATATTTTGATGAGTCCTGTATCTCAATCCGACTCATCTATCTTGAGTAACAGCAAATAAAGCCTATTGTTAAATCAAGGCACATTCCACGACGGTTCTTCCTCAAAAATCAAGGCAAAAAAAAATCATAGAAACAGATTTATAAGGTCACAGAAATCTCAAAATCAAAGACATTCTCATATGTGGTCTCAAGCTATATTCACTAATGGTAAGCCATTGGCTTCTAAACTAGAGACTTAAGTCATGATCAACACAACACCAGAAAACACCATTTGAAAAGAATCAAAGGAAGCAGAGTAAACACAAACAAGCAATTTCCTCTGAGTTCTAAACGTTCATACTCTAATGGTGCCACAAGTAGAAAACAAAACCAATTAAAATTCTCCAAACAAAGTAGAACAGAATTCAAAAGAGACTAACCACATTCAATGTTAACGAACTTGCCATCACTAGGGTTCTCAATCACAAACCAAGTCGGCAAGAGAGTTTGATTCTCTTCAGCAGCAACGTAACGAATCGGAATCCTAACTTTACCAATCAATCCGGTGGAAACATTGGAGTGATAACGATCCTCCTGCTCGTGGTGAAGAATCGACACAACGACGTCGTCTCCTTCGTCGACGACATCAGTAGTGATCCTGAAAACGAATTCCTCGTTCCAGATCGGTGAAGAAGTGTCTCTCGCGACTCTCGTCTTAGACCTGTGTTTCCCAACGTGAAGCTTAGCGAACGTCTCTTTCGCTGGCAAATCTTTCGCTTGGAGTATGTAGACGTAGAGCCTCATCGAATTAGAGAAACCGAAGCTTTTGAAGAGAGAGCGAGATAGCGAGAGATAGAGATGATGGTGGTGGAATCAAAAAATGTGGAATTCGAAAACTGAAGAAGGAGAAGTTAAAACCCATAAAGGCAAGTTAAGAGAAGAGAAGAAACGTGGGAGAGGAAGAGAGTGACACGGAAAGAGATGATGATTGGGATGATGGGTCGGTTTAGTTGATCACACACATTCGGCTTATTTTGTTGGTCTCTGATTTTTTTTTTTTTTACTTTTTTTTTAAAATTTTCGGTTATAGTAAAAATGTAATTAAACGGAGTGGATTACGATAACTAATCAATTTAACAATATTAATGTGGATTAAAAATATCACCAAAAAAAAAAAAAAATCAAAAGAATGTTACGAATAGTTGATTTTGGTTCTGAAATGGTGTTTAACGTGAAACTTTGCTTTTGTGTTTGTTTGAATGGTGAGCAAAGTTGTTTCACAGCTTTACAGTGGATTTTTGTGGAACACGATTCTCGAAGATAGTTTTGTGAAGTGAGAGAGAATCTTTGGGTAATTGAGAATTAAAAAGAGAGTTATTATTAGAATTTGAGCTTTGTTGTACTTATAAAGATCTCTTTTGATTGAATGAAACTACGTTTATGTCTAAACACATTGAACTTATTTTGTTTTGTGTTTAGTTTAATGTCTCTTACTCCAAGATTCTGTGGATTTTAGTCATTGAAGTGCGTCGTGATTTATTTCTTTAACTAAAGTGTATGTGGTGTAACTATGTGTTTATGTTTTTTTCCTTTTGATAAACATGATATCTATATATTTATGATGGTTCAAATTAAGCTGTAAACATAGAAAAATGAATATAGAAACTTCATGAGGTTTTTTATTTTTCTTGCATCAACTAATTGTATTTCATAACTTTCTTTTTCTTGTTCAAGAGTTGTATTTCATCAAGTAAGTAATATAGCACTCATAGCTAAATATTGATTTAAACCATAATTAAAGAAGATGTAGATGATCTAACATAATTTCTGGAAAGAAATGACTCTAAGCATTTAATTCTATACAGAAAATATACTATTTTTAAATAAAATTCAAAATTTTTAAGTTATATAATTTTATTTCTTTATTATAAATAAGATATCTTTCTTTCAAATCTTTTGCCTTCCTTTGAGGTATATTTGTAAATATATGTGGTGTGATTGTGAATACTACAGAGCACAGACCAATAATCTAGTTTGGTTATTATATAACAAAGTGTTTCTTAATATTTTACATGTAAGTATAGCTTTTACATAATTGTTTAACGTAAGATATCTCCTCTCTCTCTCTCTATTCAATGTATACATTGCCCAAAACGTAAGATTGGTATTATTAGGATCTCTAATACACTAATGCAAATCTTATACGTAAATCGTTTTTATGTCAAAGAAAGAAAAAAAGAAGGAGAAATTGTTTGTATATTTTATATTCAGTCCATAAATTCTGAATTTCCAAGGCAGCTGTTGGGTTTTGTATGTTGACGTAAGTCACAGAGCTGCACCAAAACTTCCATACGAAGTAACGCTATGTGTCAAAGTCATTTGTGTTGCACAACACACTTGCACGTATTTTGGGCCACAAATTTTTCCATTTGTTTCTAAAAGTTGGCCGTATTGTTAGGAAGCTTGCTTAAATTTGTATTAGAGAGCTTCTACTACAGTCGGTTGTTTCAAAAAAAAAAATTAAAAAAAAAAAGAAGTAAAAGCATTACAAACCCAAAGATAATACAACTTAGAAAATGCTTTTGGTTTAAAGGTTGAAATTAAGAGAATGAAAATTAAGATTCATCTTCATATGTTTTTTTCCTGAATCCTCTACTCCACAACACTGAGGCCGCCTTTGGCGACACATAGATGCCACAGCTTCTTTCATTGGCTCTGGTCCACATACCAGCACTCCTACACTCGACCATCCTCTCAAGTTCTTCTCAAACTCCAACAATATTTCTGTGTTACAAAAACAAATACAAGGAATCTTATTAAGACATTATAATATAACAACTTATGAATGTTATAGTTTTATTAAGAAGTACCTTCGAGTTTCGGCCTTCCTCCGGTATGTATCTCATGTTCCTCAATAGGAGCAATTGGTATTAACTCGGTTAAGTTTCTCTCCTCGGGTTTTACTTCTTCTTTAGAAATCCCTGGTGGTGCCTCTCTGTGTTGTCGTCTCCATTGTAGAATTTTTCCAGCCAAACCACCAATTGTGATAGCTTTAACGTAAGAGACAATGATGATCAAATCTGGAACCCATGAAGGAACCTTTTCTTTAGCTGTCTTCATACCTCCTGAAGTAGCTAATTTCATAGATTGTGAATGGTTCTTGTGTGTAGAAGGTATAAAGAAATGGCTTAAACCTATCAAGAAGCCGAGAAACATAAACATGGTTATAAGGACTAATGTGGCAAGCCATATGAAACTTTCCGGCCCACGAATTGGGAATCTTGAATAGTCCTCGTCGGTTCCGAGGTGAATAGACTGAACTTGTGACTGAGCCAAGAACTCTTGTAATGTTCTTGATTCATTCGAATGCTTCTTTTCTTGGGTGACATAAACTTTTAACTTGAAACTTAAGTTGTTGATTGGGTTAAAAAGTATAAAGGATACTGGAAGCAACATGTTAAGTTCTTGGAATGTCCTAACCGCAAACACAAGCTGCACCCTCTTGGGAGTTTTGAGTCGGTTTTTGCACGCGAGTTCCTGCAAAATGCTTAGAAATGGCGTGATCCCGATTCCTCCCGCCACAAGAAACAGATTATCATACCTGCCAAAAAAATTCATTACTTTAAATTTTATAAAATAATTTATCGAAACTGAGCTAACGTAGAGAGTGTGTTTTAGTAACCTGAGGAAGTCTACCGAGGTAGGTCCATAAGGACCTTCTACTCTTACGGTTATGTTGTTAAACTTCTTTTCAGAATTTGCAGCCTCTTCTACAATGTTATAAACAGAATTTGTCCATTTTCCCTCACATTTTATCATCAGAGCCAATGTGTGTTTGTCTACTCCCGAGCTCGATGTGATACTAAACGGATGCCACTGAAACTGCGAGATCACGGGAATGTTCACAAATATAAAACTCGATGGAGCATAATTAAGCCCTGCAAAATATCAAGGTAATTCACCAAAATAAAGAAACCTTTTTAATATATAATCTTAAAAACAGAGAAAAAAATCAACCTTCTTACTTGTGTCCTTTGGCAAGACAAGCTCAACAGCTTTACAAGAGAACAGACGGGCAGAAAGAATACAACTTTTGGATCGTGATTGAACAATCCGAAGTATCTTGTCAAGTCCAAAGAGAAAGATTCCAGGGAGGACCCAATAGAAGTGACGATCACCAGCATGAAACAAGAAAGCTACAAGAAATACTATATACAAATGGTGTGTGTAATAGAAAACTTCAAATTTTTTCCTTCGAATTTGAGGAAGTGATGTGATCCCCATTAGTAATCCTGTTACAAGGCTGATCAGTCCAGCTACATATACTCGACCCGTTCTCTGCCATTTCCAAATCTGTTTTTAACCACAAGAAAGAGTCAGGACAGTAAACTAATAGATTGTTATAAGAAACTGAGTTATTAAATTTTACCTCTTCTTCAATGTGATGAGTAATAGTCCATATGAACAAAGTGCTTCCCCCATGAACCAAAGAAAAGAAGATCAAACCGGTTCCGAGCCACACATGATATTTCACAGAAGCTGCAAACTGTATGTTGAGTAACCGGAACATTGAGAGTCCCCTCAAGATAGGGAATAGAAGCAGAGAGAGACATGCTTCCGCTAATAGACCAAACCTTGTAGCAACTCTAAAGTACTTAAGTTGCCATCTGAAAACATATAATACTAAGTCAACAAAGTTTAACACCTCTATAGAAAGGTTCTGGTAGATTCTTGGAAGTGGAGAGAAACGTTACAAGTTAAAATTCATGGTTTTGACAGGCGTCAGCTTCTTGAAGTCGCTAGTGACACGGACATAGAAGGTCCAAGCTAGAAAAAGCAGGAATAAAAGAAGAGCAATGATCTCGAAACAAGACACAATCCCAATGAAACTATTGATAATGGCTGGTCTTGAGATAGTAATAGATGCACTCCTCCCTCCTCTACAGATTCAGTATTATAACAAGTTGACAGAATAAAACATCAATTTTTATCTTTATATATTTTTTTACTTTTTAACCGTGACTTAAAAGATTGAAATCGTATTAATTACCTAGTTGGACGATAATGTTCCGGTAGTAAACTCAAATAAATGAGTCCAATAATGGAGAGAGCAATAGGAGGGAATGAGAATACTGCAAAGTTGATACCTTAACAGTCATAAATGCAAAAAAAAATCAGAGATATATTGAAGTAAAAAGAAGAGAAGAGTGGTGGCTAATTTGAGGGTTACCGTAATAGCCAAAGAAAGTGTGTTTAATGGTATCTTCAGCTTGACGCCAAGATTGTATCCATAAAGTGGTGGGTTTTATGATCCAGAGTGAAATCCAACCGATAAGTAAGAGATTCATGAGTATTCGAAGAACAAGAAGTGTCAACACTTTTGCCATCCTTGTTGTGTTCACTATTTTTAGTTACTTCCAATGTTTGAGGGTGGTGTGCTTGAATCTTTTTGATCATGCTTCTTCCAATATCTCTCTATATATGGACTCAAAATAAAGAACACAAAATCAAAGGGCCCTACCACCTTATCACTACTCACTTTTTTTAATATCAAGAGATGTAGATTTTAGTTTAACTGTGCTTTCAATTATTTGATGACTTATTTATTTATTTTAAACACTCTTATGGCATTAATATATTTTTTTATTGCTTTACCATAATATCTCAGTTATTCATGCTTTCTCAAAAATGTCTTATTTGCTAATGCATTCCAAAGCATTTCTTCGTTTTCATCATCTATTTTTTCTAAAAATTATTTTATATTCAGTTTAGTTATTGGTTTAGAAACAATTTTTTTTTTGTTTTCTTGAACTTTTCACTATTTTTTTCTTGCTTCATTACAGGTTATTATATGATTCACGTTTTTTTAAATTTTCTTATAGGTTAGGTTTAACTTTTTGTGATCTTCTGTTTATTTCTACAGAATTGCTCCCTACCCTGTCTTCTCATGCATTTTTCATGGTCCAGGTCTCCAGGACACTTCATGGCATTCGCTTATTTATATTTTTCCCAATCTATTCACAATTTCTGATGTGATCATGAGACCATCCAAAAAGACCCTTGAATCTTGTTCAGCACGAACAAAGTTAAAAATCAATTCTTCTAAAGACCCTTGAGTCTTGTTCAGCACAAACAAAGTTAAAAATCAATTCTTCCAGCCAAACAACCATTTTTGATACATTTCATTTGCCAAAGGAGGTTAATCTAGTTCTACACTTGAAGAGTATTAGGTCCTATTGGTTTAGGAGCTTCCAGAATTACATATAGCAACGAGGAGTGTTTTCTACTAAGCCCAAGATGAAGAAACTATACAGTCCATGTTGTTTCTCATCAGTAAATTGGATCAAAAAGTCAAAGAGCTAAGAAGCTAAGGAATGCACTAAATGAGCTTATTCAAGAGCTTATGGCCAAAGAGAGCATGGGAAAATCTATTGGGGATGATGTCTATCAAGTCCAGCCCACTTTGAGCCTAATTCAAGTCCAAGAAAGCCCAAAATAATCACTTAATTTTATGGTCAAAAAAGAGTGACGAAAATATAGATACATGCACCTTGGGAAGAGATACATGCACAAGAATTGGGTCTTCATTCAACCATCTATCTTAATTGTTTTTTTTTTTAGTTTCAAGACTAGTTAATACTTGGCTTTGTTACCAAGTTTTCTTTTCTATATAAACTCATGTAAGATCATTGAAATAATCAATCCAACTTTTTATAAAAACGTATTCTTTATTTGAGAGTGATTCTCTTATGTTCTTTGTGAACAAAACCGATTGCTTGGTGTGATTCCAACAATCAAAACCGACTGCTTGGTGTGATTCTAACAGTCAAAACCTGATTTCCTTGGTGCGAGGCTGAGAGATGCAATCCTTTTGGTGCGAGGCTGAAAAGATCAAACCGGTATATCAAGAGTCTTTCCGCAACTCTTGTGTGACCATTCATTCCACCATCCTTGTTCTTGAGGCTTCATTGTCTTTTGACTAAGGTGTATCTATCTACCAACTCAAAGGTGCCGATTCCTAGGGAGGATCATATCAAGTGGTATCAGAGCACACCCTTGAGTTTTGGTATTCTATCATTTTATCATTTTTTGTCTTTTCATCTTCTTTCTATCTTTTCATCTTCTATCTTTTCTTCTTCATCTATTTAATTTTGTATTCAGTCTGAAAAAAAAAAGCGAAAAAATAAAAAATAAAATAAAATAAAAAATAAAAAAGACAAAGAAAAAAAAAAGGAAAAAAAAAACAGAGAAAAGAAACAAGAAAAAAAAGACAAAAAAAACAAAAAAAAAAAACAAAAAAAAATGTCTAGTGATCAAGCACTTATGGGAGAGATGCGACGGTTGTTGAGGAGTGAGATGAAAGTTATCTATGAGAGAATCAATGAAGTGCAAACACTAGCGCAACAAATTCAACCATGGAATTTGCCTAGTCGTAGAGAAGAAGACCAACCTATTTAATCATCAAGAAGAAGTCATAGGAGGCCACAACATAGAGATGGCATGGATCAAATTGATGACAACACTGGAGGTATTAAGTTGAAGATTCCATATTTTCAAGGGAAAAGTGATCTAAATGCATATCAAGAGTGGGAGAAAAAGATTGAGTCGATCTTTAGTTGTCAAAACTATTGCGAAATGAAGAAAGTACGATTTACAGTCACTGAATTATGTGATTATGCTTGGTGGGATCAGTTGGTGATAAGAAGGAGAAGAAATGGAGAACATCCCATTGAGACTTGGGCAGAATTGAAGTCTATTTTGAGGAAACGATATGTTCCCAGCCATCACCATCATGGTACAAATCATATTCTAAGGAGGACTTCTAGACCAACTGATGGAACGTCAACTGTCACGCATACTTACCAACAAGCAAGGATGTCTCATGTTTCTAAGGAAGAGAAAGTTGTATTTGATTTGTTACCATCACCAAAGGAGCATAAGGAACTGCTGGTTCAGAGGAATCTGTTGGAAATAAGAAATTCACTGAGTGAGAAAATGAAGCCGAGTTACCAGAGCACAAATAGGTCAGCAAATATCAGATTGAGGAAGCTGCGAAGGAAGGCATGATCATCAACAACCATGTCAGTATGGATGATTCAGCTAATGCACCAATAAAGAGGTATCCAATATTATCTATGCCTGAAGAATCACTTCAACACTCTCCAACCCATGGCCTTACAGTTTTGAGGACGAAACTTTTTCAAGAGGAGGGGTATGATGTGATCATGAGACCATCCAAGAAAACCCTTGAGTCTTGTTCAGCACGAACAAAGTTGAAGATCAATTTTTCCAGCCAAACAACCATTTTGATACATTTCATTTGCCAAAGGAGGTTAATCTAGTTCTACACTTGAAGAGTCTTAGGTCCAATTGGTTTAGGAGCTTCCAGAATTATATATGACAACTAGGAGTGTTTTCTACTAAGCCCAAGATGAAGAAACTGTACAGCCCATGTTGTTTCTCATCAGTAAATTAGATCAAGGAGTCAAAGAGCTAAGAAGATAAGGAATACACTAAATGGGCGTATGCAAGAGCTTATGGCCAAAGGGAGCATGGGAAAGTCTATTGGGGATGATGTCTATCAAGTCCAGCCTACTTTGAGCCTAATTCAAGTCCAAGAAAGCCCAAAATAATCACTTTATTTTGTGGTTAAAGAAGAGTGACGAAAATATAGATACATGCACCTTGGGAAGAGATACATGCACAAGAATTGGGTCTTCATTCAACCATCTATCTTAATTGTTTTTTTTAGTTTCAAGACTAGTTAATACTAAGTTTTATTTTCTATATAAACTCATGTAAGATCATTGAAATAATCAATCCAACTTTTTATAAAAACGTTTTCTTTCTTTGAGAGTGGTTCTCTTCTGTTCTTTGTGAACAAAACCGAATGCTTGGTGTGATTCCAACAATCAAAACCGACTGCTTGGTGTGATTCTAACAGTAAAAACCTGATCTCCTTGGTGCGATTCCAACAATCAAAACCGACTGCTTGGTGTGATTCTAACAGTCAAAACCTGATCTCTTTGGTGCGAGGCTGAGAGATCTGATCCTTTTGGTGCGAGGCTGAAAAGATCAAACCGGTATATCAAGAGTCTTTCCGCAACTCTTGTGTGACCATTCATTCCACCATCCTTGTTCTTGAGGCTTCATTGTCTTTTGACTAAGGTGTATCTATCTACCAACTCAAAGGTGTCGATTCCTAGGGAGGATCATATCAATTTCTTCTGCTTTCCTATTCAGTCTTCACGATATTCTGATAGATTTTTTGCACTAACTTTTTGTATAAAATTCTAATGGCCCGAATTCATGGGGATAACACGTTCTTTTTATACTTTTTTCAAGCCTCTAGCCTGTGCCGTGCTTAAGGTGAAGAGGAAAGGGCATTTGCCTTAAGCCACCAAAATTTTGAAATTTATTAGGCCACATGTGTTTCTAACCTAGGCTTATATGTATTTAAGTTGAAAACATAAATGTGCATGTAATAATGTAAAATGGTGTTTTGTTTGAGAAGAGTATTATAATAATAAAATAAAATAAATACGTTTTATGTATAAAAAAATTTCTGCACATAAAATAATTATGTTTTATAGTTATAAGTATAGTATAACTGTATAAGAATACTAATGGAAGACAATTGATAAAAGAGATAATTAAGAATAAAAGAAATGTCTTTTGGAATTGTGTCTTTGAATTTTTTCAGGAAAAAATAAGTTTTGGCTTATACTATTTTTGTTTTTATCTTATGATCATTATTGTCTTTGAAATAATTTTTAAAAATATACTTTTAATAACAAAGGCCACAATTTTTTACCCGTCCTAAGCCACAATTAGTCTGAGCACCGTACTACCTCTAGGATTGATTTAACTTTAGTCTCTGGTCAGTCAAACATGAGACTTATCCTTGACTTATGGTCGTTAAGCACTTCGAACTAAGTAAAAGATGCTTGTTTTGGATTGAAATCTATCGGTTTATGAAGAAAACAAATCTTATATGAAGATATGTAAGTTCTCAAAGAAATGTATCAGCTAAGAATCATATCACTATATTTTTTATTGGGCTTTCACTTATGTGTACAAGGATATATACGTAGAGCTAGCTAGCATCCGGCTTAGCTAGGTTCCCTTAGGAAATTTTATTTTTCTTATGATTTATTCATGTTAAGGACTATGTAAGAGGGGTGCATGCATATACTTGAAAAGATTTTCCGATGTGGATAGAATACCTTACTGTTGTGAACTTTTATAGCCATCACCGTTGAAATAATGATAGTTAAAATTCGAAATGTACAACTTGTTAGTTCTAAAGTAATTACAAGTTACAACTGCCAATGACAAGAATCAAATACATACAAGAAAAATAACAGAATCTAACGTCCTACATTATGTAAAACGTTTTGTTAATTAGCATTTGATCATCATATAACCATGGAAAAATGAAAACTGTAAGATTGTTGTGTGTATCTAAATTAAAGTGTAATTTGTTGAAGGAAGAAAACTTGACATAGTTTATGGTTTTATAATCTTGGAAGTCAATATTGTTGGGATGCAAACCAACGTCCTACATCGAAAGATTGAAAAATAAGTTTATGATATATAAGTTAACTCCAACTCTACTTAGTAGATGCCTTTTGGGAAGGAGCCCAATAACAAATCTGTATGGGCTTTACCATCTCGACCTAAAGCGAACAATAACATACTAAAAGGGACTTGACTTGGGCTTATAAAGCCAATAATTGGTAGCAGAGCCTAGGTTGAAATAAGTGGACCTAGGAAGTGGGTATGTACTAGTGGCCAGTGTGAGAGAAGTCATGTAATGTGACATGATAGTATTTCAAGAATACCTCACGAATAAAGGCCTAGGATATGTGGTCACTGGTTTGAGAGAGAGTATTGTTGGGATGCAAACCAATGTCCCACATGGGAATACTGGAAAAAAAGTTTCTAATACATAAGTCAAATCCAATCCTATTTAGTATAAAGTCTTTTGGGAAAGAGCCCAATAACAAATTTGTGTGGGTTTTGTCGTCTCGACCCAAAGCGTACAATTTTATACTGTTGAAGACATGATTTGGGTTTATAAAGCCAACAAATATATATATATATATATATAGTTTTCTTTGTCCACTAGATAAAGAAATCTAGGTAAAAAAAAGCATGAATGAGGTTTGACAATTTCATCACGGGTGTGTAGGATGTGGATGAATTGGTGGTAGTCGCGATCCTAGTTCTTCATATACGGAAACTTGGTCCCCTTAGCTGCGTAGTGGATTGATGGTCCATCCATACATCAATCTTACCATTCGGTGATTAGCTAACCTATAGATATCAGTCAAAATAAGATAATTATCAATTAAGAACAAATATAAAAAGAGAGATGTCAAAGATCGTATCTTTAAGTGTAACTAGTTACAATTTTAACTTATTAGTATAGTGGGGTTTCAACGTTATATGACCAAATTTTCGGGCAAGACAAATAAGCTTTTTTGTTTTGCTTTCAGTTCAATCAAATTGTATATATGTAATGTATCTCAGTCTTATTTTTGTAATTATTTTCCATCTTTTTCTATATTAAAAATAGTTTATTTTTTGTTAAATTGTAGTTGATCTTTTACTTTATTGAAAAAAGATTAGTAACGTTAGCAATTTCTTGATAGTAAGTGAAACGACCGACCCTTTTTTTTAAATAATAAATAATAAATATAATATAATAAAAATAAACTACAACTAGTGGTCCCATATCCACTAGCCACCTAACCATAATCACAACCAACAGCGGAATAACAATACCAATAAATAATATCCAGTGATCCAAACAACATAAACCAGTGAACCAGCAATCCTAAGCAACATTCTAGGACTCAACTCTAGCAACCTAACAAAAGCTAGACAACCAAGCGAACCACTAGAACATCCTCCTCTTCATTGCCTTGATTCCACGGTCACACTTTGCCTTTACCTGCACCACAAACACAATTGAGATGCATGAGTATTTGATAAACACTCAGTAAGGCAATCCTCCCATCTACTGGGCTATACACACAAGCAATAAGATCTCTACATGCCACAAACAACAATCAATAAAACAAACCAGGCAATATACAAAGCATGCAACATCCATCGTAACTGAACAAGGGGTGTCGACCGACACCAGATGGTGTCGATCGTTACTGACTATCTGGTGTCGACCGACACCAAACTGGTGTCGACCGACACCAAACTGGTGTCGACCGACACCCTGCCCGACACTCCCGAAAACCCTAGTTTGTGTCGACCGACACCTCCTCATGGCATCGATCAACACTCGCCAAAGTCCTGAGCCGTCCTCGCGTTGGTGTCGACCGACACCCCAACTGGTGTCGACCGACACCGATACCGAGCAGCGATTTCCCTCGATCAGAAACTCTGAATCTCGCCTCCAATCTTCTCCAAGCCGCTCCTTGCACTCCCAGAAGCCAAACCCAGCCCAGATAGCAACGAAATAGCATAGAGAACTCAAAGAAACAACCACATAAGCACCAAATCACATAGAATCTAGAAATCTTAGCTTAGATAAGCCATGGTCATGCACTCACCTCTTTGCAGGAAGTTTCTGACCAATAAGAACGAATCCCTCACTCCTAGCAAGCTTCTAGCACCTTCCCAGCCTCCAATCTCTCAAGAACAGCCAAGAAATCTCCCAATCTCACTCACAGTCTCAAGAACACTTGTTTTCTCTCTTTTCCTCTTTTTGAAACAAAAACGGCGACCACAACTTCTGGAACACGACCTAGGTCGTTTCCTTCCTTTTAAGACCCCGGTTCAATGGTTTCCTTAAGCCGAACCGAACCAAATCGATTAAAAACTCATTCTGATCGAACCGAAAATAAGTGGTGTCGACCGACACCCCTTTGGTGTCGATCGACACCCATCCCCAAAACCAATTTTTGGTTTGCGGATGTTACAGTAAGAAGTGTTCTTTTTTGTCAATAAAGTGTTTCGTCTTTTTAAGACACAAAATAGTTATTTTTGTTAAATGGTACAGAAAATAGAAAAATCTAATTTATTTTTAAGATAGATTAATTCTAGAAATATGCTTTTGTTTTTCAATTTCTTATAGATTAAGGACTTATAGTCAGACTTACAGAAATAGGGGTTTTTAATTGAACAAAAATACCAAATCACCCCTCTCAATTATCATTCTCTCTTTCACTGAGTCACAAATTTTTACGATTCTTAAATCTCCAGTGTAAATTGAAGAAGACTTACCGACCACCAATCGCCGGCCGCCGACCACCGTGACTGATCCTCGCTTAGCCGGTGCACCAAGGTCTAGTCAAGGAAGATTTCGCATCTTCTCCTTAGCGAATCTATTTCTTCTCTCTCATTGTAATCTCTGATTTGAAGGTTTTAAAAGAAAAATAAGCTTTCAATTGATCAACAATTACAAAGAATAAAAGAAGAATTACAAGCTTTTGTCTTGGGTATGTGTTAATTGGTTATGATTACATCATCTTCTCCGATTGAATCGATAAATTTCTTTCACCTTCTCCAATTAATATCCAAAATTCGATTATTGATTAGATCCATTGGGTTCACTAACTAGTATCCTTTAGGGTTTAGATTTCTTCATCCGAAGTAAAATATATTGAATCCACTGAATTCACATGATCAAAGATGGTGGATTCAAACAAAAAAATAGTGATGATTGTCATCGGGCGAGAAGAGCGAAGAAGAAAGTAGAAAGGACAAGGCTATAATCGTAATTGCGTCTGTTACAAAAAGGCCTAATACTAAGAGTCCGGATAATCATACTTTATCTCAAAGTTTTGGGCCAACAACTACTCTTTTGAGTAAATATCCATTATTAAGATAGATGAAGTTGTTTAAATGTTTGTGTGAAAGCTGTTGGTTGTTTGAATGAGAAGTTCTTTGCTAATGTGAGCTTCAATTTATATAAGGAGAAGAATAAACATTTTACATGGGCTACTCTTAAAGTTTCCATATCTTTTTATAAGTAGAAATCGGGATGGGATAAATAATCCAACCGAACAAACCAAACAACTTAGGTTTGGTTCGATGTAGTTCTCTTTGCCTAATCAATCTGTAGGGTTCTAAATTTCTAATTTTGGTTTGGTTATCCAAAACTTTATGGTTTAGCTTGAACCTATCAGTTTTTTGTATAATTATTTTTTTCACGGAACTGGATATTACCAAAATTGGTTTCTCCAAATTTAGACCGATTTTAATAATACTTAGATCGAACTAAATCAAATTTTATCAAAAATAATTTTAAATTTAGCCATAATGTTTTGTGGCTCGCGTAAAAACATCTCAATGTCCTACCAACCACATATTCCCTCACTGGAATACCTCATAACCACACAAGGATCATATACGCCACAAGGGCCGCCACAAAGGCCAAACAAAATGTCCTAAAGAGGACCGCCACCAAGGCCAAACAAATGTCCTAAAGAGGACCGCCACCAAGGCCAAAAAAATGTCCTAAAGAGGACCGCCACCAAGGCACTCTGGCTAAACAGCCCGCCACAAGGCCATCTGTCCCGAAGGACCGTCACAAAGACCATCTGTCCCGAAGGACCGTCACAAAGACACTCTGGCTAAACAGCCCGCCACAAAGGCCATCTGTCCCGAAGGACCGTCACAAGGACACTCTGGCTAAACAGCCCGCCACAAAGGCCAAACAAACGTCCTAAAAAGGACCGCCACCAAGGCCACACAAATGTCCTAAAGAGGACCGTCACAAAGACACTCTGGCTAAAAGCCCGTCACAAAGACCCCACAATGTCTAAAAAGACCGCCACACACAGGCACACTGACTCAAAAGTCCGCCACTAAGGCCACACCTAAGCCCCCTTTAAGGCTCTCCACCGCTAAAATGGACAAATTCTAACTCCCATAAAACTTTCCATATTTAGCACTTTCCATCTTTGGAAAACTTCTTTTTCAGGAAACTTTCTTCCAAAACCCCGCCTCACAGAAACTTTGTACCCCGAACACCACCTCATCTTGTTACTGAGTCGCACAACCAACCACCCCAAGCGACCGAGTAACAAGAGAGATGGGCTGGAATACTCCATTCCCGCTCCAGCCACGGATACAGATGGGACCCGGCTAAACAAGCTCAAGTCGCGGCTTGCTTCTCATACCACTTCTTGAACCTTGCCTTCATCTTTGCCTCCAGCTCCCAAATCTGCTCCTCAACACCATCACAGTCCCAAAGGACTCTCATCAAAGAAATCTTCCTCTTCCGAAGTTCCTTGATCCTCCTCTCGAGAACCCTCACTGGTCTCGCCTCCAAAGTCATGTTAGGCTGAAGATCCTCAGGAATCTTAGCCAACACCTCCTCTCCCTCACGGAGACACTTCCGCAACATAGACACATGGAAAACCTTATGGAATGGACGCATCACCTCAGGTAACTCCAATCTATATGCCACTGGTCCAACCCGCTCAATCACTCTGAATGGACCCATATACCTCGGACTCAACTTAGTCACTGACAATGACCTATTCGGACCCCGCAACATGGCCATCTTGAGGTACACTCTGTCTCCTACCTGAAACTCAAGATCTCTCCTCCTCCTATTTGCATAATTCGTCTGCCTATCCTGAGCCTCCTTCATGTTCAGCTTGAGAACCCGAATCTTCTCTGAGGTCTTCTGAACAAAACTAGCACCAAACATGCTCCTCTCCCCCACCTGAGTCCAGCATAATGGTGTACGACATGGCCTCCCATACAAAGCCTCATAAGGAGCCATCTTAATACTTGCCTGATAGCTGTTGTTGTAAGCAAACTCTACCAGGTTCAGATGATCTGCCCAATGGCCACCCCAATCCAACACACACATCCTCAGCAAATCCTCCAGCGTCTGGATCGTCCTCTCTGACTGTACTCATATGCACCTTAGTGCCCATCTCTGCCTGAAATGCCTTCCAGAACACCGAAGTGAACTTAGAATCCCTATCAGACATAATGCTCGCTGGCACCCCATGCAACCTGACTATCTCCCTCACATACTTCTTAGCCAAGACCGCTGCTCCATCAGTCTTCTTAATGGCCAGAAAATGTGCTGACTTAGTCAACCGGTCCACAATGACCCAAATAGCATCAAAGGTCCGTGACACTGGCAATCCTACCACGAAATCCATAGTGATCATATCCCACTTCCACTCAGGAATGGGTAAACTCTTCAGTAACCCGCCAGGAACCTGATGCTCAGCCTTCACTAGCTGACACACATCGCACCTCGAAACCCAACTAGCCACATCCTTCTTCATCCCGACCCAATGATAGTACCTCTTGAGGTCACGGTACATCTTGGTCGCTCCTGGATTAATGAATAACTTGCTCGCATGAGCCTCTCTCAGAATCTCCTGTCTCAACTCCTCATCCTTGGGCACACACACACGACCGTGCACCAAGATAGTACCATTATCTGAGACCTGATACTCTGAACCCACATCCTTAGAGGCATTCACTAGCCCCAAATCCTTCTCCTGAGCCAACCGCACTCTACTCAGAAGATCTGCTCTATCTACTGCTTCCAAACCCAACGGTTCCTGTGAAACAGCACATAAGCTCAAAGCACTGATCTCCCATACCAGAGACTCCATCTCCTGCTCCTGAGCCGAAGCTACCCTCTTCCGACTCAGAGCATCTGCAACCGTGTTAGCCTTACCAGGATGATAGGCTATCTCCAAATCATAATCTGCCACAACCTCCATCCACCGCCTCTGTCTGAAATTTAACTCAGGCTGAGTGAATATATACTTCAGGCTCTTATGATCTGTAAACACCTGTACCTTTGCACCATAAAGATAAGATCTCCAAATCTTCGGGGCAAAAACTACAGCACCCATCTCCAAATCATGAGTAGGATAGTTGCCTTCATGCACCCGCAACTGCCGCGAAGCATAAGCAATCACCTTCCCATGCTGCATCAGAACACAACCCAACCCAACTCTAGATGCATCTGTATAAACCACATAGGGTTCTCCCTGCTCAGGCAAAGCCAACACTGGCGCAGTAGTCAACATCTCCTTCAGGCTTGCAAAGCCTTCCTCACACTCTTCTGACCAGACAAAAGGAACATCCTTCCCTGTCAACTTAGTCATAGGACGTGCTCTGCTTGCAAACCCCTGCACAAATCTCCTGTAGTAACCTGCCAATCCAAGGAAACTCCTGATTTCTGTGGCATTCTGCGGTCTAGGCCAATCTCTGATAGCCTGAATCTTCTCTGGATCTACTGAAACCCCCTCAACAGAAACAATGTGACCCAGAAAGCCCATCTCACGCTGCCAGAAACTACACTTGCTCAGCTTGGCAAACAAATTCTGCTCCCGCAGCTTTTCCATAACTGCCCTCAAATGCACTGCATGCTCCTCAGGACTCTTAGAATAAATCAGGATATCGTCGATGAAAATGATGACAGATACATCCAGAAACTCCTGAAACACCCTGTTCATCAATCTCATAAACGCTGCTGGTGCGTTAGTCAACCCGAAAGGCATCACCACAAACTCATAATGCTCATACCTCGTCCTGAAAGCAGTCTTCCTCACATCTGCCTCATCTATCGGTATCTGATGATAACCCGATGCCAGATCCACCTTGGAGAACCAAGTAGCACCCCTCAACTGATCCAACAACTCGTCAATCCTCGGGAGAGGGTACTTGTTCTTCACAGTGACCCGGTTCAAACCCCTGTAATCAATACACAACCAGAAACTCCCATCCTTTTTCTTGACAAACAACACCGGCGCTCCCCACGGTGACACACTTGGATGGATGAATCCCTTACTCAACAAATCCTCTAGCTGCTTCTTCAGTTCTGCCATCTCTGCTGGAGCCATTCTGTAAGGAGCCTTGGATAACGGTGTCGTCCCCGGTTCCAGTTCAATGGTAAAAGGATCCGACCGAGATGGTGGTAATCCCTGCAAAGACTGGAACACATCCTCAAACTCCTCCACTACTGGAATACCGCTAACCGTAGACTTCCCCACTGACTCTGGCATAGATATAGTAACCAAATAAGCCTCACGGCCCTTCTCGATCATCTTCCCAGCCTGAATGGATGAGATCACGAGACTCCCTGAAGTCGGTCTAATACCCTGAAAAACCAACTTCCCTCCCGGACGCTCAAACTCCACTCTACCCCGATAGCAATCTAAATGCACCATATGCCGATGCATCCAATCCATCCCGAGAATAACATCATACAGCTCCACGGGACTGATAAGCAAATCCGCTGGCCATGACTCTCCTGCGATCTGAATATCAATTCCTCTAGCTCGTCCAATAACTCTCAGGAACTTGCCTCCCGCAACTCTAACAACTCCAGTACGCTCTCCATGATCCCTGCTGATCCCCGCACACTCTGCACACTCTGGAGTAATGAAGCTATGCGAAGCTCCAGAATCAAACATAACGTGGGACTTAAACCCGCCCACCAACAAGGTCCCTACACAAACCTCATGTGTTGAGAACCTAACACTTTATCACAGGAAAACATAAAATCTGACCCTACTAAAATTCACAAAGATTAAGTACCAGAAATTATACCTGTGATCGACCCGGCACTGGTTCCAACAGTCTCCACTGTCGTGTAAACCCGAGGCCCCTGCTCAATCCGTGCCACCTGCTGACCCCCAGGCTGCACCTGCTGCAACGCTGCCACTGCTACTGGCTGCAGCTTGGGACAAAAAGGCCTGATGTGCCCTGTCTCCCTACAATGATAACACACCCGAGGTCCTGCCGTCGGAACACTCCTCTTGGGACAACTAGCAACCCTGTGATCCCTGCTCCCACAACCGAAGCAACCCGCACCACTCGGCTTCTGCGTAGCCTCCCACTTCCTCTTGGTTCCCTGAGCATGCCTACCGCCCCTGCTAGAACCACCCTGCTGCTGAGCCTTACTTGGCTGAACTGCTGGAGCTACTGCCACTGACTGTGCCCGGATATCCTCCTCAATCTCTGCTGCCGTCTCAACCAGCTCTGCACGCGTAGCATAACTCCTCCCTCTACAGTGAACTCTCAGGTCATCACGTAGAGCCCTCAAGAACCTCCTGATCTGAGCCTCCTCAGGCTCCATAGCCCGACCTCCATAACAAAGAAGTCGACTGAACTCCAAGTCCAACTCCCGCACTGACCGTGACCCCTGAGACAACTGAAGGAACTGCACCTCCAAACGATCCAATGCCTCTCTAGGAAAATACTTGCGGTTGAACTCCAAAACGAAGTCAGCCCAAGTCATCTCCCGCTGCACCCTCCTAGCAGCCACAGATCTCCACCACAACTCAGCATCACCACTCAAAAAGTAGACCCCTATGTCCACCCAAAACTCCTCAGGACATCTCAGAGTGTGGAAGTTACGTTCCACTCTCGTCCTCCACGCATCCGCAGCAGTAGGATCTACACCTCCTGAAAACTGCTCAGTACGCAACCGACCCATCTCTGTCAACATGCTGAGATAACGAGCATGGACCCCGCATCCGCAGCCACTGGCTGCCGCTCCTCCGCCACCACTGGTGGCACCACCTGAGCCTAAGCCGGTACCACAGGTGGTAACCGCTCTAACACCTGTGCTAGCAAAGCCGCAACGTCAACACCATGGACTCCTCCCGCTGGGACCCCCACACCCGGGACCCTAGCATCACTGTCCACTGGAGCATCAACACCGCCCCCTCCTGCCACACTCACGGAATCCCCCGGAACACCCTGCGACTCGCCAACACCCTCAGCTGTCACACTCTGGTCTTCGGTCTCACTAACCACTAGGGCTCTGCCCCTACCACGACCACGTCCGCGACCACGTCCGCGTCCACGACCTCGACCAGCCACAGCACCCTCTCTAACCATCTGCACTACCATGAACAGAAGGCTAAGCAAACAATTTTTATTATAACTCAGAAACATAAACTCACCGTGGAATCACACACTCGGCTCGAAGAGGATGTTCTGGGACTCCATACCACACACAATTGACTAACTCACATAATCAATCAAGACATGCAATCCCAAACATCACCACAGAAACCTACTGAACCCCAAACCTAGAACCGTAAGGGCTCTGATACCAAAATGAAACGACCAACCTTTTTAAATAATAAATAATAAATATAATATAATAAAAATAAACTACAACTAGTAATCCCATACACACTAGCCACCTAACCATAATCACAACCAACAGCGGAATAACAATACCAATAAATAATATCCAGTGATCCAAACAACATAAACCAGCGAATCAGCAATCCTAAGCAACATTCTAGGACTCAACTCTAGCAACCTAACAAAAGCTAGACAACCAAGCGAACCACTAGAACATCCTCCTCTTCATTACCTTGATTCCACGGTCACACTTTGCCTTTACCTGCACCACAAACACAATTGAGATGCATGAGTATTTGATAAACACTCAGTGAGGCAATCCTCCCATCTACTGGGCTATACACACAAGCAATAAGATCTCTACATGCCACAAACAACAATCAATAAAACAAACCAGGCAATATACAAAGCATGCAACATCCATCGTAACTGAACAAGGGGTGCGACCGACACCAGATGGTGTCGATCGTTACTGACTATCTGGTGTCGACCGACACCCTGCCCGACACTCCCGAAAACCCTAGTTTGTGTCGACCGACACCTCCTCATGGCATCGATCAACACTCGCCAAAGTCCCGAGCCGTCCTCGCGTTGGTGTCGACCGACACCCCAACTGGTGTCGACCGACACCGATACCGAGCAGCGATTTCCCTCGATCAGAAACTCCGAATCTCGCCTCCAATCTTCTCCAAGCCGCTCCTTGCAATCCCAGAAGCCAAACCCAGCCCAGATAGCAACGAAATAGCATAGAGAACTCAAAGAAACAACCACATAAGCACCAAATCACATAGAATCTAGAAATCTTAGCTTAGATAAGCCATGGTCATGCACTCACCTCTTTGCAGGAAGTTTCTGACCAATAAGAACGAATCCCTCACTCCTAGCAAGCTTCTAGCACCTTCCCAGCCTCCAATCTCTCAAGAACAGCCAAGAAATCTCCCAATCTCACTCACAGTCTCAAGAACACTTGTTTTCTCTCTTTTCCTCTTTTTGAAACAAAAACGGCGACCACAACTTCTGGAACACGACCTAGGTCGTTTCCTTCCTTTTAAGACCCCGGTTCAATGGTTTCCTTAAACCGAACCGAACCAAATCGATTAAAAACTCATTCTGATCGAACCGAAAATAAGTGGTGTCGACCGACACCCCTTTGGTGTCGATCGACACCCATCCCCAAAAACCAATTTTTGGTTTGCGGATGTTACAGTAAGAAGTGTTCTTTTTTTGTCAATAAAGTGTTTCGTCTTTTTAAGACACAAAATAGTTATTTTTGTTAAATGGTACAGAAAATAGAAAAATCTAATTTATTTTTAAGATAGATTAATTCTAGAAATATGCTTTTGTTTTTCAATTTCTTATAGATTAAGGACTTATAGTCCAGACTTACAGAAATAGGGGTTTTTTAATTGAACAAAAATACCAAATCACCCCTCTCAATTATCATTCTCTCTTTCACTGAGTCACAAATTTTTACGATTCTTAAATCTCCAGTGTAAATTGAAGAAGACTTACCGACCACCAATCGCCGGCCGCCGACCACCGTGACTGATCCTCGCTTAGCCGGTGCACCAAGGTCTAGTCAAGGAAGATTTCGCATCTTCTCCTTAGCGAATCTATTTCTTCTCTCTCATTGTAATCTCTGATTTGAAGGTTTTAAAAGAAAAATAAGCTTTCAATTGATCAACAATTACAAAGAATAAAAGAAGAATTACAAGCTTTTGTCTTGGGTATGTGTTAATTGGTTATGATTACATCATCTTCTCCGATTGAATCGATAAATTTCTTTCACCTTCTCCAATTAATATCCAAAATTCGATTATTGATTAGATCCATTGGGTTCACTAACTAGTATCCTTTAGGGTTTAGATTTCTTCATCCGAAGTAAAATATATTGAATCCACTGAATTCACATGATCAAAGATGGTGGATTCAAACAAAAAAAATAGTGATGGTTGTCATCGGGCGAGAAGAGCGAAGAAGAAAGTAGAAAGGACAAGGCTATAATCGTAATTGCGTCTGTTACAAAAAGGCCTAATACTAAGAGTCCGGATGATCATACTTTATCTCAAAGTTTTGGGCCAACAACTACTCTTTTGAGTAAATATCCATTATTAAGATAGATGAAGTTGTTTAAATGTTTGTGTGAAAGCTGTTGGTTGTTTGAATGAGAAGTTCTTTGCTAATGTGAGCTTCAATTTATATAAGGAGAAGAATAAACATTTTACATGGGCTACTCTTAAAGTTTCCATATCTTTTTATAAGTAGAAATCGGGATGGGATAAATAATCCAACCGAACAAACCAAACAACTTAGGTTTGGTTCGATGTAGTTCTCTTTGCCTAATCAATCTGTAGGGTTCTAAATTTCTAATTTTGGTTTGGTTATCCAAAACTTTATGGTTTAGCTTGAACCTATCAGTTTTTTGTATAATTATTTTTTTCACGGAACTGGATATTACCAAAATTGGTTTCTCCAAATTTAGACCGATTTTAATAATACTTAGATCGAACTAAATCAAATTTTATCAAAAATAATTTTAAATTTAGCCATAATGTTTTGTGGCTCGCGTAAAAACATCTCAATGAATTACCAACCACATATTCCCTCACTGGAATACCTCATGACCACACAAGGATCATATACGCCACAAGGGCCGCCACAAAGGCCAAACAAAATGTCCTAAAGAGGTAAAAAATTGGCAAAATCTGTTATGTTAAACGTTTTATCTATATTAACATTTTTGAAGTACATTTTGTGTTATGCCCTTTAAGTTTTGCTTATTTAAAATTTTATTTACAACATTAACCCCTAAAAAAATTCCGTAAATAACATTGCAGAGAAACTCAAATACTAAACTTTCTTAAATCGACCAACATTTTTTACATTTATTGCCGTAAAATCTTAACAATATCTATACATTCCGATTTTTCCAAAAACAGTTCCACCCATTAAAGTTTTAATCCCTTAAAATCACCAAAACTATCTTTAGAGATTTTGTTTGTATAGACTTTCTATAGAAATTTTTGCTTTACATATTTTGATTGTAAAATGTAGATTTAGTCATCTAAATTACTTGATTTGAGGTACTTAGGGGTTGATTCCTCAAATTTCTCACATTATAATAAATAAAACTAAATAATTATCCCGTGGTGTTTCTATAAATTGAAGAACATTTGGTGTCCTTTAAGTTATACTTATTTACAAAGTTAATCCTTAAAAAATTGCACATAGAAACAGAATCAATTAGATTCCTAAAATGTCTTTACAAATTTGGTTTATAATTTCCTAAAACAATTTATATATTAAGAAACTTCTTACACTTAATAACATATGCCAAAAATATCTATACAATATTTTCTTCTTTTAAAAACTTTAATATTCAGTAATAACTATATTGTTTCATATGAACAATTAAAACTTTAATGGTTATTAATATGCTGATAAAAAATGCAAAATTAATTATTTCACGGGTGAAATCTAATAATTTGAAGTATTTATAATATAAATTAATATGTGGTATATTGCATAATAATTTTTATGGATATAATTCTTTCACGGGTTAAATCTGAATAACTTTAAACTTATGGATTAAATTTAAATATACTAAAAATTTAAAAATATAATAATGTAAGAATAATTCTTTCACGGGTTAAATCTAAAAAACAGTAAAAATTTCTATTTTTATAACAATAAGAAATTCTATACGGTACAAATATAACATTAGTATAAATAAAACTAAATAATTGTCACGTGTCTGCGGTATACAACTGATCAAATTTTATAATTAACAATTAAAATACAATTATACAATCTTAAATACTAAACAAAAGAAACAAAATTAACAAATAAATACAATTTTTAAAAATTTAAACTTTTTTATTGTAACAATATTGTCCCGCAGTATACCGCGGGTTAAAATCTAGTAATAATCATAAAACAACACAACATAAACTCAAAATGATTTATTACTCCCAGCCCACTTTGATATTACTAAGTGGACCAGACAACTTTCTATAGACGGAAGCTCTATGTGCAATTGTGTATGCACTAGTCTTCAACAACCATGAAAAGAGCATTGCAAATATGTAGTCCATTCGGTGAGAAGAAGTTTATTTTCATAGTGGATATATATTATACCATACATCAACTTTCTTTTCTTAAAGGAATATTATATCTCCTTTGTTGGTGTTACGTGTTTACTAAAAAATATTTCTTTCATTGAAAGAAATAGTAAATTATTTTCTAACAAGATTTATATAGTTTTTTCTTGTGGCAAAAGAAAAACTATTTCAAAAGGAATAAATTAATTATTGGGCATTATGGTTTCGTTTCTACTTTCTACCAATCATGAAGTGAGGCCGAGAACCTTCTAAAATGTTTGTTTTGTTTGAATCACACATTTGTTAATTAATTAATTTGTTGTAAGGAATTACTTTTGGTAGAAGGCTCCGTCCTCACCCCATGATTGGTAGAAAGTAGAAACTAAACAAATGAATATAACGTCTTAATTTATTGTCGTAACATCAGTATTCCGAAAAAATAAATAATTTGAGTTTATGTCGGGAATTAGAATAGAACCCGTTTAGGCTGGTTGGTTTGTGAGGTGTTGTTGTTAAACCAAATTTAATTTTGTATATTTTTATGGTTTACTTAAGCTTTGTTCATTAAATCAAAACTAAACTAATCTAAACCAAGAACCCTAACTTTTTCTTTAAAAAAAAAGGTAGAACAATGGATGGGGGTTCTTCACCACGTTCGTCCCACCATGGAAAAGAAAAAAAAAAGGGAAGTTCAGTTATGGTGAGGGAGAGAGGGAGAGGAGTTTGTGGTTAGAAGAGATGGCTTGGTTGGTGTGTCATCGTCGAATTTGAGAAGTACGGTGAAATAGTTTGTAGAAAGGTTGTTTATTCATGTAGAAGTAGTCAAGTATTTATACAAGTAGATGTACGTAGAAGATAGAGTCAGAATCCTAATATGATAATGAATAAGAGAAGTAAGTAGATAAGGAACAACATAAGTTTAACATTATCTAAATCTATTGTATAATTATCGTAATACCCTCCCTCAATTTGGAAGTGTGAGATGCCGAATACCCAACCTGGAAAGAAGAGCTTCAAATGCGGGACTAGGCAATGCTTTAGTGAGGATGTCAGCGAGTTATTATGTGTCGAAACATGTTCGAGAGTAATGAGCTTGGTGTCACCACATGACGAACTTGGTGACAGTCGGATTCCACATGCTTAGTTCGTTCGTGAAAGACATGATTGGTTGCGATGTAGATCGCCGATTTGCTATCACAAAACAACCGCATAGGTGTGGTGCGTGGGATGCCTAGAGAAAGAGCTAGCTCATTAAACCATTTGAGCTCACAGAGGGTAAATGCCATAGCCCGATATTCAGCCTCTGAAGAGGAGAGAGAGCTGGCGTCCTGCTTCTTATCCTTCCACGAAATTGGAGAATCCCCAATGAAGACAATATAGGCACTTAGAGAGCGACAAGAAAGAGGACAACCATTCCAATCCGAGTCATAGAATCAGATCCTAGTAAGATGCCCTGGCCCGGACAACCCTTGAGGTAGCAAACAACACGAATATCAGCATCCCAATGAGGTTGGAGAGGGTGTTGCATAAACTGCGATAGAATATGAATGGCATAACCGAGTTCAGGACGAGTATGTGTTAGATAAATGAGGCGGCCAACAAGACGAGGGTACCATGGAGCATCGGCAGGGAAACCTTTGACAGTGAGAAGCTTGTGATTGATTTCCATTGGAGTAGAGACAGGTTTGGCGCCCAAAAGACCGGTCTCAGCAATGATATCCAGAGCATACTTACGCTGTAACAAGAAGAATCCAGAGGAACTGCGAGCGGCTTCAATACCAAGGAAGTATTTGAGGCGTCCTAGATCCTTCATGTGAAAGCACTGATGGAAATAACCCTTGAACTGTTGAAGAGTGTCTTTATAGTTGCACGCGATCACGAAATCATCCACATAAACTAGGATATGAAGACAGATGTTGCCACAAATTTTAGAGAATAATAAGTAGTCTGCATATTTCTGAGAGAAACCAAACTTAATGAGAGAAGTAGACAACTTAGAGAACCAACACCTAGGAGCTTGGCGGAGACCGTAGAGTGACTTGCGTAAGCGACAAAATTTAGTCAGATCAGAACATGCAAACCCTTGAGGTAGCTTCATGTATACTTCTTCCTCCAGGTCACCATGGAGGAAAGCTTTATGAACATCCATTTGGTGGACTTCCTAGTTATGTGCAGCCGTAAGACGAAGAAGAAAACAAACTGTCTTGAGCATGATAACTGGAGCAAAGGTTTCGGTGAAGTCTGCACCCTCGGTTTGATTGTTGCCAAGAACGACAAGGCGAGCCTTGTGAAGTTCAAGCGAGCCATCAAAGAGATAATTATTCTTGTATATTTGTTACCAATAGCTTTCTTACCCGGTGGAAGTGTTGTAACATCCCAAGTCCATTGGCCATCAAGGGCAGAAATTTCTTTAGACATGGCATTATACCAAAATTTGTGTTTAACATCCCAAGTCCTTGTAGTACTTTGGTTGATTTGAATGGAGAACAGCCGCCATGTATACCCAATGTGAAACAGAGAAGGCAACATCAAATACAAAATTAGCAATAGGATTCGATATGTTACCTGAGGACGTTGTAGGAGAACCATGATTAGGTGGAGAGAGACATGTGAGGGTTTATGTTGAGTAGAGTTGGTGACGTAGTCTTTTAGCAAGATAGAAGGAAACTTTCTGCGGTGTCCTTTGCCAAGTAGTTCAGGAAGTCCTGGAAAGGAGGTGTAAATTTCAGAATCCATAGGAAGCAGACCAGATGGTTGCGGGCCGAAGGAGCAATAGGAGATGACAGAGTGGACATAGAATCTGGTAACGGGGTAACCAGACTCTGTTCAGTAGCAGAGTCAGAGTCAATTGTATCTTGAGTTTGTTTAGGTGGTGGTGTAGCTGATAGTGATTCCGGAGGAAGTGCCTCTGGTGATGGAGGAACACGCGGTGCCGACGGTGGAGGAGGAAGAGGCTGAATCGCCCAAGAAGGAAGCGGATCAAGAACAAGCCAATCACCGAATTCAGTGTCATAGTTATTCATCGGAGGCGTAATGTAATTATCCTTGCCAATACCAGGAAATGTATCTTCATAAACACAACGTCACGTCTGGAAAAGAACTTAGTATGGTCAAGTTCATACAGCAGTCAAGCTTTCTTGCCAAAGGGGTAACCGAAAAAGATATAGCGACGGCTTTGATCTCCAAATTTTTCTTTATCACGTGAGCAAAGCAAAGGCAACCAAAGACACGTAAGTGGTCATAATCCGGTTTCTTTTTGAAAAGGACTTCATAGGGTAACTTTGGTGAGCAGCCGTTAAGACAATTTGGACCCCAAAAAGAGACTGGTAGACGAGCTTGGAAAAGGCATGTGCGAGCTACATTTAAAAGATGTCGATGTTTGCATTCCACATGTTCGTTCTGTTGTGGAGTGTCGACGCAGGATGTTTGATGCTCAACACCAAGTTTCTTGAAATAGGACTTGAGATCCATGAATTCACTACCATTATCAGTTCTAATTTTCTTGACTGGTTTGCCAAACTGTTTTTCACTAAGCGCAAAAAATTGTTGAATAAGATTTGCTACTTCAGACTTTTCTAGCATCAAATAGATCCAAACTGCTCGAGAGTAGTCATCAACAGCAGTTAGAAAATATTGTGCACCACAAGAAGAAGGATGTCGATATAGCCCCCAAACATCACAATGAATAAGAGAAAATGGTTCAATAGCTTTATTAGAACTCTCAGGAAAAACACCACGCGTTTGTTTAGCGTAAAAACAAATCTCACAGGAAGTAGATTGAGTAGAATCAAAAGATAACTTGTCTAAAACCGGTATGTAGATAAAATACGAAAAGAGGGATGTCCAAGGCGTCGATGCCAAAGTTCCGATTTAGCGGCCTTTTCAGTATCAGTCTGATGTACCCGTGCAGGCGAGACCCCCGTAAAGTAATAAACCCCCTCACGTTCTTCACCTGCCATAATCAAGGTCCTCGTAAGACGGTCCTGCAAGACACACAAAGTATCAGTAAATATTGCAATGCAACCAGTTTGCTTAAGTAGGCGAGAAACAGAGATCAATGTGCAATTGAAGCCTGCTCGTGGAGCTTCCCATCAGGAAACGCAACAACAGATGGAAGAATGTCGATGACTTCGGTTAGTAAAGCAAGGTTTCCGGTCATGTGATGAGAAGCCCCTGTGTCAATAATGATATTAATGAATTGTGCTTTACCGGACAATTTTTCAGAGGATATCGTAGTACGAGGTGTTTGGAGCAGTTGAACTAATTGTGTTATCTGATCAGTGCTTCAGGAAGTGGCGGGTGCTGACGTGTTGGAGAAGTTTGTGCGAGCCGGATTGCTTCGACCTCTCCCACGAGTCCCTGAACCAGAAAACGACCCCCACGACCACGCTGAGTAGAGACAGTGCTAGGATGAGACGTAGAACGTTGTTGATCATACCACCAATCAGGATAACCGCGAAGAAGAAAACACTCTGTATTATCCTGTCCCTTGCGAGAACAGTGAGTGCAAAAATTGTTGGGATCACGGGAACAAGCCGCAGCAGCTACAACAAGAGGAGCATGATCTTTTGTGGAATCATTCTTCACAGAAAAACCAACAGCCTCTGCTTTGAGTTCCTAGGATCGGGCAGAGTGGATGAGTTGTTCCTCATGAATAACACGGGAATAGACATTGGCCATATCAGACAAAGGGTCTTCATCAATGATTTTAGAACATATATTGCGGAAATGTGATTCATCAAGACCGAGGAGGAATTGATGCACCTGGATGTCTGCTCGTTCTTTTTCAATATTTGCATAAGCGTCACATAAACAAGAACGAGAAGTCTTCCGGTTGTCAAGATCTTCCCAAAGTTTAGAGAGCCAGCCATTAAATTCAAGAACAGTTTGCCCATCTTGACGACAATTGCTGATTTCATCACGAAGTTGATGGATACGGACACCACTTTTAACAGAGAAGCGGCGTTGAATGTTGTCCCAAAGTTTGTGTGCATCGGGAACAAACGTGACAATAGAACAAATTTTTGGATCTATGGATGTATGGATCCATCTGACAATCATTGAATTTGTGGCCAACCAGCGAGAAAGTTCCGGATCGGTTGCAGGTTTAACCACGGTTCTGTCTATGAAACCAAGTTTTTGTTTAGCCTGTAACGAGGAAAGTTATGTTGCCCATTTGGAATAATTGTCACCACAAAGCATCATGGAGGTGATTAATGCACCAGGATTGTCAAATGGATGACGATTTTATGGAGAAGTCTCCATAAGAATGGGATTTGCAGTAGTAATAGGTGCCGGAGGAGCAGTACCATCGGTGGGGATGATGGTACCATCGTTAGAAGTAGACATATTTTAGAAAAGAAAGAACGTGTTTGTAGAAAAAAATTTTTTGCAGAATTGAGTTGGCTCTGATACCATGAAGTAGTTTGTAGAAAGGTTTTTTATTTATGTAGAAGTTGTCAAGTTTTTATACAAGTAGATGTACGTAAAAGATAGAGTCAGAATCCTAATGTGATAAGGACTAAGAGAAGTAAGTAGATAAGGAATATCATAAGTTAAGCATTATCTAAATCTAAAGTATAGTTATCGTAATACACGGTTCACTGGACGTGGACGTAGTGGCGATGGATCATCTTTGAGGGAGAATAGGAGCGCGAGCTGTTGCGTCGCGTGAGAGGTGAGGGGTGAGCTGTGTGTTGATACACATGTATATGTATACATGTAAGCATCTCCTTCTCCGTGGAGATAATGAAAATTCCTTGCTGCTCTTGTTGAGAGGAAGGGCTGTTGTGATCCTTATCACCGTCATCATCTTGTACGTGTCTCTATCACCAAATTGACTTGATCTGGAAATTTGAGATCAAGGAGCAGATTGTAAAGTAGAGAAAGGGAGAGAAGGTGACGGAGAAGAAGGAGAACCAGATGCGGGGGAGGTGGGGAAGCCTCTTGTGGGTCTGGTTAATCATGTAATGGATTTGGGAAAGTTTATTGGTGTTGGGAGAACATAGTTGAAGTGGAGAAAGAAAGTGAAAGAAGGTTGGAGATAAAGGCAGTGTGGCAGAGCCGACTTTGGAGACTCATCGGCATCATAGCTTATATTGGTTCGGAAAGACGATTATAATGGCGTTATCTCCATCAAGCCAAGAGTCCATAGCAACTGCCAGAGCTTCATTTAGGAGTTAATCTCGAGGATTTATGAGCGTTGCTTCCTGGATAAGTAATTGCTGGAACTATGAAATCTGGGCTAAGTATAAACCCTAGAAACTGTTCTGAGATGGCTCTTTTTAGGCGGCGTTTGGCGGTTTAAAACTTGTCTGATCGAGACGAAATTTGGTGGAGAGACTCGTGATAGTACATGCTCCATATCCAACGGTGGAACTTCGATTTGAACGGTTAGTTTGTGAATTATTCAAGTGTTTATATAAGCTTTTGTATGGATTGAATTGTGCTAAGTTGTGTTGTTGGTTGAACCATGAAACCTCTGTAAGCTTATGGAGCAAGGTCATGGTGGTTGTAGAACCAAGTTAGAGCTCAGAAGCGTCGGGTTAAAGCTAAGACGGTGAATCGATGGATTCATCGGAGAAGTGTTTATGTGGGACGGAATAAAGTATTCCAGCCCACCTCTCTTGTTACTCGGTCGCTAGGGATGGTTGGTTGTGCGACTCAATAACTAAATACGTGTTTAAGTGGCTTGTTTAGGTGGATCACATAGTGGTTAGTTGGAGGAGGAATCAGAGTTTACAAATGTAAAATGCTTTTGGAGCTGAAGTATGTTTGTATGATTGCTATTTGTAGGTATAGAGTATGAGTTAGTTTGATGTAGCTAGTCTTTGTGGAAGTTTTTGTAATAAGCAGTTGACGCCGGTTGTATCGTCGAAATTATAGAGTTTCGGTGAGAATGTTTTTCGTGTGTCCGGTTTGAAGATTGGGAATTCGGGTGCGGTTGTTTCAATTGTTAACTATCTAAATTGATTCAAAATGCTCACAGCCTTCTATTACTTAGCATGCAAATTTGATAGTAACCCCTTACAACCGAAACAAGCATCTCGTTCGTTTATGAAATAAATAAGCTTAAAGCTATATAAATATACCAATGATGAATAAAATGGAGATGTTCAGTCTCTTGATGACGACACATCAAATACCAAACATAATTCAGATCCAAGCTAATTAAGGTATAGTTCAAACCAAGTATAACACTTTCAAACTAGGTTTGATTGTTACCGGTAACTTTCATGAGTACCACATATTATTTCCTGCAAATTTATTATTGTGCCCAATGTATCTCAACTCCGTCCAAACATGTAGAAAGTTCCCCATTGTTGTATGACACAATGTTGGGGTTGATTGAATTAACTATGAGATTTGGAATGAATTGCAGTTACTATATTCATTTGTGTTTGATAAAACTACCACCAAACACAATTAAATCATGAGTATGCTAAGTCCTCAATCTAAATCAAACTTTAAGGCACTTTGCCAATTTGGGATGATAGTTATACATCACCATTTTTTTTCTTTGCATCCAAATGTGTGTCCTCTATTTTAAATATAATGATCTATAAGACACACAAAAAAACCTAAATTAAATGAAAATAACAAAGAAAAATGGTCAAAATAAATGTTTAAAACCGTTAAAATACCAAGGTATCAGATTTGTATTCAAATTCATCGACACGAAAAGTTCATCGAAAAATTCTAACTGACAGAAGATAAATGATAAATTACCAAGTCCAAGACCATATGATCGAGCCCAAATAGGTAAGTTCATATCAAGTCTATTTTTATTATTTTTGGTGATTTGAAACTAGAAGAGTTTTTTTTTTTTCGTTCCAATGCAAACGTGAATGTTGTCTCCCTTTAGATTATTAAAAAAGCAAAATTCAATTTCTCTAATTAATGTTTGTGGGTGCTTGGTTTGACTAAAAATTACACTCTAGAGATCGGAAACTGCTTAATTTCATATCATATTTTACAGTGTTAGAGATGTTGAAATATATATACCTCCCAATTTAAGAAAATCCTTCCAAGAAAACCTTTAAAACATATGTTCTTCAGCCCAACTAGCTAGTTTATCACACCAAGTAATGATGCTCTTAGCTAGTTAAGGCCTTGATAATGATAAGTTTTTCTTTTTATTATTTTTAGCAACTATTTTCTCAATAAACATTTGTATTGTTAAAATTTAGTTACTACCAAAATACCAAAACATTAGATTATATTTTGTTTATTAATTTTTTTAAATAACATTAAGAAGAAAGCCATATGTTAAATTTTAGTCATAGCCTCTAGAATTGTAGGCACGGCATTGTCCGGGTCGGATCTAAAAATATTGAAAAAGAGTGTAGAGATATGTTGTTAAAACCTAATAATTACATGGTACCAAGATTGTCAAAAGTGGAGAAAAAAAAAAGTTGGGATTTGAGTGCTCTAACTACTTGATTAGAGTTGAAGCAACATCTTCCATTAGCCAATCTCTAAAACATTTCTCGTCCGGAAATGTTGACCGACGATTTAGCGGAAGGACATATGCTGTAGTTCTTTTTTTTCCTTTCCAAAAGCGTAATAATTACAAAAGAGTTATGCTTTTTATTTGCTACAAAAATTCAATAAAATTAGTGGTAACTTTAATGATGATCGACCCCGCCTCATTGGTAGATCAAACATTCCAAAAGGAAAGACAACAAAAACGAGAAACAGTATATTAAAATCATGTTTAGTCCTTTTGGTAGTGACACCAATTTATGTAAGCAATTTGGATTAACAACAAACTCTGTTCTCTTTTGCAGACCATTGTAAAGCAGACTTTATACATTCGTTCGATATAAAGTAGTCGGTAAGCACGTGACAGTCAACAACACCAAATATATATATGCCTGCCTCAATTATGTCACTTTTCATGTATAAAAAGTTGATGCTTCTGTTTTTCATAACAGTTTTACCATATATCGAACTTCAAATCTATTAAGGTTTTTCAAAAATGTTTTCTGGCGGAATTACAGATTTTGAATTTTTGAAAGAGGAAGTAGTTCTTTAAATTTTGGATCTGTGGATGAAAGGATTCGATCTCATGCGTGGAGCTCTCTCGCTCAAGTCAGCTAGTGTAAATGAACTTTAATCATACCACCATATATTGACTGTAGTTTGCTTCTATATATTCTCATCTGAAAGACTGAAAGCTTTGTTTGATTACACTGCGGATAACTAATACTGTATGTGCATATACTTTATACTGAAATCCTATGACATAAAATTTAGTCAATTCTATATAATATTTAACTAAAGCACTGAAATAATTGAAGAAAAAGACCAAGCACATGGTCTCCATATTAAAAGTTCAAAAAAGCAAAAGAGGGAACCTAATGATCTTCAGCCATCTTGGTCGCCCCAGAGTTGGCACCAAATATCTTAGTAGGAAATATATATACAGGCATAGATAATGTATTTGAGTGCTCCATTACAGCCAGTTGTGATGTGGTTCAGATAAGCAATATAGATACGTCACCAGTGTGTAAGAAAAATATCATCTTCGTCTTTCTTTCTGTTTGTAAGTACGTCGTGGCTCAGCAATTTTTTAAAAGGAAACAATATCATGGAAAACATGGCTAATATAACTAAGTTGTTCTTAATTTCTTTGGCCTTAATTTATTCAATAATGATATTATTGAGGCATTTTTCAAATTAATAAATAGATATATGAAACACATTAAAAATTAAAAAAAGTTTCCACTAGAGAAAATTTTCACTTAGGAACCCACATTATACAGACATGTTTAACTTTTTCTAATCTAATTTATAAAGAAAGTTTACGGCCTTCGACATTTGCCCTCTCTCCTTAATATGAGGCATGGTTCTAAATATAGTTTAGTTTTTTAATTTATGTATTTATTATATATATATATATACACACAAACATTTCCAACAAATCTATTCGCTTTCTAAATTTTTAGAAAAAATATTTCAAGTATATGCTTTTAATACTATACAATCTTTGACAAACTAATGAATATATTGCTTTTGTTTTGTTAAAACAATGGACATATATATTTTTTATTTGTGAAACAATGGATATATCGTTTTCTCCCTTATTAATTATTTACAGTAAATTATATATCAGCTAATTACAAATGTAATTTTCCACCAAAAAAAAAAATCATATTTGAAATAATTTACTGAAAAAATTTAGAGACTATGTGAAAGGAAAATGGCAATGAATTGTAGGGTTACGCTGTGCGATTTCGACGAGGGAGGACGGGGAGTTAGTCTCTCGCGTCTTCTGGTGGGTGTTTGACATCAGAGATGGATCGAAAATTCATCTTTGGTGGGGTGAGTTTTTTTCTCCATGAGGAGAAGTTTGTGTCAATTGGATCTTATTCGGCGATGTTCGATGAATCCGATGGGTATTGATTTTGGAATGAGGTTGATTCGATTCACGATCATGGAGATCTCGGTTGGATATTCTACAATGTGTCGAGAACGAATAAAGTTATTGATTGAGCTGGCTATGGAAACTCTTGAGGATCTTAAGGTGAGGTTTCGTTGGTCTGGTGGTTATGAAAATTGTTGGTGCGTTGCCCTCAAGTTTTTTGGTTTGGAGATTCTAAGAGATTTGGTTTTTATAGTTGGTTTTGGATTTGCAGGGATCCGATTCATGAATATGATAGTCTCGGTAGATTCTTCTTCACTGAGTCGGGATTTGGTTGGTGTATTGATTGCGACAGAGGTTGAATGTATCAAGGTGAAGATACGATGATATAGCTGTTATGGAAATGGTTGTTATCTAGCCTTATGGTTTTCCGATTCGGGGATCCTCGATGATCTGATTTTAGCGTTGGTTTTTGGAATTGTGGTGATTTGCATATTCCATCTTTTAAATTATAGAATTTGGGAGGTTAAAGGATTATATATTCTGAAGGTTGCGATGCTGAGATGCATCCTATTCATATCTTTTTGTAGTCGGTTTGTTCTTGAAGACTCTAATCTGATTAGTGTTTCTCTTGTTTACCACAGACTTGTAGTATTAGTGCAATCTTCGTGTCTTGGTATCATGCCTCAACTGGCACTCAACAAGCGCAAGGATTTTCAAAGGATTCAGCAATTCTCCTTGACTCTTACTGGACGGCTGATGAACCCTTCTGTTCAAAGGATGGAGTCCTTAGTGGCCAATCTCCCAAAGATCTGGAAGTTGGAGGATAAAGTGGTGGGAGCAGATTTGGGACAAAGTACTTTTCAATTCAACTTTGAAGATGAGACGGATCTCCAGGCGGTTTTGCAGAATGGGCCTTATAACTTTGATGGTTGGATGGTGTCTTTGATCAAACGTAAGCCGATCATTTCTTCTACCTACCATTCAATTATCAATTTCTGGGTGAAGGTGGCTGGGATCCCTATGCATTTATGGGAGGTGGCGACCCTACAAGCAATAAGGAGGAAGTTTGGTATTCTCCGTGAGGTTGATGAGGATTCTGGTAGCATATGTGTCATGGTGAATGGATTTAATTCTCTCTTATTTCGGTTGGTTGTGCCATTTGATACTGGCGATGAAGTAGTTGTGTCCCTTGATTATGAGAAACTGATGGGTTTTTGTGAGCATTGCTATAGGCAAACCCATGAGGGGCGTATCTGTCCAGATTTGCAAAAAGTGGCAGCTGATCAGGTTATGGAGAACCAGTCTGACAAAAGGGGTGGTCAACGACAATATCTTGTGGCTAAACAAGGACCTTTTCACAATGATGGTGGATGGGAAAAGCCAAGGAAATATGTCAAGGAGCCTTAGATTTTCAAAAGCAGGATTCTAATATGGGGGCTGGTGACTTTGGTGTATTAATTTCTCGTTAACATGATCGTTTCCAGGGTCCTGCTTGGGATCAAAAGAGACATTATGGTGCGGAGTCTAGGGATTCTGGAGAGAAGAGAGGTTCTCAGTCCAGCGGGGGGAGTTTGGTGGTCATGGTGCTACATTTCATCTTAATAGAAAGGGGGCGGTCCGGTGTGGCCTAAGCCTCTATATAGGTCTAGGAACAGTTCTAGTGAGATGAGGCTTCAGGATCGTGACTATGAGAATACGGTGGCTGAAGGGATTAGTGGTTCCAAGATGGATATGGAAGTAGAGGCTCTTCAACATACAAGGGATGGTAAAATTGTGCTGGGTTCGGACTTTGAGGAAGAAATTGATGATCTGCTTGAAGAGGGTGAGTATCCAGAGGGTGATATTCCAGGGAATGTGGTATCTGGTCAGGGTATGAGTGAAAATGTCTTGGCGGGCAATGGTGATGCGGATGTGGATGGTTTTAAGCAAGGTACCTCTCTCTCTTCTATACCGCTTGAGTTGGCTATGGGTGATGTTAGTTGTGTTATGAGTGCTGTTAATTTAGGAAAGAAAGGTGCTTTTGTTAAAAAAAGTGTTAGTGGTCCAAGGAGAGTTGCATTCTCCTTGGTTTGTCCAGGAAAACGCCTTCTTGCTAAGGCTTTGTCTAAACCTGCAGGTGAAGGTAACAAGCAGAAGGTGGTGAGGAAACATGGGAACAACACTATGAACGGTAAACCGCCTGGTGGTGGTCGTCAAGTATGTTAGAATTTATTCCTTTTCAATCTATGCTCCAGCATTGTGGCATGTTAGAATTCCCTTGCTAAGGCAAACAGTTATCGTGGAGAGATAATCACAGTAATAATCAGGTGGTTCGTTGTCATTTAGATCGTGCATTAGGTAATAAAGATTGGCATTGTCTTTTGTCTCAGTCAAAGGTAGATTATTTGGAGATGATCGGTTCTGATCACTTCCCAATTCTTGCGACGTGCCTAAAACCAATGATGTGATGTCATAGGCAGTTCCGTTTTGATAAGCGTTGGTTAGGGAAGGATGGACTAACTGGGCGGTGGAATCAGGGTGGAATCGCACGAAAAATTTTCGAACACCAGTCTTCATGGATAAGTAAAAGAATTATAGGAATTCAATGTCGTGGTGGCAAACGAATAACATGTGTACTGGCCCTTCACTCATTTTCTCCCTGAAGGCGGCTTTATAGGAGGCGAAGAAGGATGATACACTTTCTCAGAAGGAGATACAGAGTGTTGAGAGAAAATTAAAAGAGGCCTATCGTGATGAGGAATTGTATTGGCAGCAGAAAAGTAGGAAACTTTGGCTAAGAGTTGGCAACAAAAATACAAAATATTTTCATCCTTTAACTAAACAGAGGCAGATGAGGAATAGGATTGTCAGTTTGTTCTGCCCTGATAATGTTTAGGACGAGTTGATCTCGAGTATGGAGCATATTGCATCCAACTACTCTAAGAATCTCTTTTCGAAATCGGATACTAGGGGTATGTCAGAGATGATTCAGGAGCTTTCCCCACTTATTACAGATAGTATGAATAGGGATCTAACTAGGAAAGTTTATGAATCAGAAGTTCGTAAAGCTCTGTTTGCTATGCATCTAGAGAAGACACCACCTGATGGTATGACGACTTTGTTTTTCCAACGATTCTGACCGTCAATAGAAGGGGATTTGGTGGCTTTGGTTAAAGAATTTTTCTGTACGGATTGTTTCGATCCACGTTTAAACAAGACTAATATTTGCCTCATTCCAAAAAATGAAAGATCCTAGCGTATGACAGAGTTTAGACCAATTAGTCTTTGCAATGTGAGCTATAAGATTATTTCTAAAGTCTTGTGTTTCCGGCTCAAGCGGTTTTTGCCTTCTTTTATTTCAGACACTCAATCGGCTTTTTTTTTTGTCGTTTAATAACATATACTATCCTTGTTGCCCAGGATATGTTCCATAGTTTAAATACTAATCAATGTTGTAAAGCACATTTTTTGGCTTTCAAGACGGATATGAGTAAAGCTGTTATGATTAGGTTAGGTTTTGACAGGAAACATATTCCTTAGATTATGTGGTCTGTCTCCTCCGTCTCGTATAAAGTCCTTCTTAATGGTCAGCCTCGGGATCAATTTCACCACATAGGGGCCTACGACAGGGGGACCCTCTTTCACCGTATTTGTTTATATATTGTACAGAGATGTTGCTTGCTATTATTAAAAAGGCGGAATGAGAGAATTAGAATACTGGGATCACGCTAGCTTGGGATTGTCCTACTATCTCGCATTAGTCGTTTGCCGATGATAGTCTATTTTTTTGTAAAGTAGAGGCGACTGAATGTAGTACGGTATGGCAATAATAGGGAATTATGGAAAAGCTTCAGGGAAAGAGGTTTATTTAGAGAAGTCTTCTATCATGTTTGGTAAGCAAGTCCTGTCTGACCCAAGAGTTCAGTTACAATCAGTCATTTGTATCTCTAAAGAAGGCGGTATGGGTACTTATTTGGGTATCCCAGAAAATCTCCAGGGATCGAGAACTAAGGTTTTCAGTTACGTGCATAATCGTCTCGATGATCGTGTAAATGGCTGGTCTGCGAAATATTTATCGAAAGGTGGAAAAGAAGTCATGATTAAATCAGTTGTGTTGGCTCTCCCAACTCATGTTATGTTATGTTATAAATTACCGCAGGAGCTGACGTCCAAATTAACTAGTGCGATTGCACGTTTTTAATGGAAGTCTAACCATAAGGCATGTGGTTTGCATTGGTCGCTTGGGGCAAAATATGTAGGGATAAGTGTGAAAGAGGATTGGGTTTCCGTGCTCTGGAGCAATTAAATGATGCAATGTTAGCTAAGCAGTATTGGCGGTTAATTCATTACCTAACATCCTTATGGCTCGGGTAATGCGGGGCAGATACTTTCGGAATAAGCATCCCCTAATGGCCAAAAAACCATATTCTCCCTCGTTTGCTTGGCGGAGTATTTATTCAACAAAGGGTTTAGTGGAACAAGGGGCAAGGTGGGTGATAGGCTCTGGATGCAATATCTCGGTATGGCGAGATCCTTGAATACCGGATACTAAACCAAGACCAGCCAATGGTTGAGGGAAAGAGCTATATCCTAATTTAATGGTCAACCATTTAATTAATCCAATCACTAAAGATTGGCATT
This sequence comes from Camelina laxa, assembly GCA_024034495.1. NCBI lineage: Eukaryota > Viridiplantae > Streptophyta > Magnoliopsida > Brassicales > Brassicaceae > Camelina > Camelina laxa. The sequence continues at coordinate 17,857,440 of CM043885.1, read as the reverse complement.
TGCCTATCTTAGAGGAGTTCATGGATCCTAAGGATATTCAGATTATTCAGAATATGGCCATCAGTACATCCCTTAAACCGGATAGGTTGATTTGGCATTATACTAAATCAGGAAAATATTCGGTCAAGTCAGGGTATCGGCTTGCATGAGAGCTAATCACGGAAGTTGGAATCGGGTCGATGTTCTCGGCCCTTAGGGCCCATGTTTGGAAACTTGAATTTCCCCCAAAGATTCAACATTTTTTTGGCAGATAGCTTTTGGTACTCTCCCTGTGTTGGAATGGCTTGCTTATCGAGGGGTCCGGTGTGATTTCTTTTGTAAACGCTGTGATTCTGAGGTTGGAACTATAAATCATGCTCTTTTTGAGTGTCCTCACGCGCATAGGATTTGGGAACTGTCTTCGGTTTTGTTAATTCTCGATTGTTTCCCTTATGGATCAGTATATTTAAATTTAGATTTTAGTTTTTTGGAGGGCTTCATCGCAACTGGGTGTCTCGGATATAGGTTTCAGATTACCATGGGTTTTATGGTCAATTTGGAAGGATAGGAATAAAAAAGTTTTCCATGGTACAGAGGCAGAACCAATCGATATTATTAACCAGGCGGCGAATGATAGACTGTTATGGGAGGAAGCCAAATCCTTTTTTGTGGGAGTTTTGGATCCTTCGTCGATCAAGGAAGCTCAGGAACCTACATCCCGCTGTCAGGTTGATGGATCCTGGAAGGGTTCAGACCCTTTAACCGGCTTGGGCTGGTGGTACTATAATAGTTCCGATAAGACATTGCTTTTGGGAGCACGATGTCAGAGACGAAGCCCTCTCTACAAGAAACATGTACATTGTTAGCGAGAAAAAAATGTTATCATACATATTTTATAGCGTTATCGTAAATGATGTGACATCCGCAGCCATGGTAGATATCCCACATACGATAGCGTTTTTGACATGTTTGATAGATCCCCACATACGATAGCATTTTTATATTATAACACTAATCAAATGCTATAATACATTTTATTGTAACACAAAATTAGTGCTATTTTCACTATAAATTTTATAATTTGTATATTTGAATCCTGTTTTGCAGAATTTATTTAATTAGATTATATATATATATATATATATATATATATATATATCATAAAATCATCTACATACATAACATTAATATTACATTAACCAAAAGAAGTCTTACATAATATCAAGTGTTACATAACATTAAGTGCCACAGTCTTAAATAAATAAAACTAACGTCACAATTCACTCGGAGTTACATGTTTTGATTTGGGCTATGGAATCTCTCCTGGCGGCTGGTGTTGACTGCCAAATTTATGAGACGGACTGTGCAGAGCTAATTGCGATGGTGCAATCTCCAGACGAATGGCCCGCCTTCTCCAATCTGTTGGATGATTTCAGCCTTCTCCGTTCCTCCTTCTCCTCCTTAACTCTTACCAGGATTCTGCGTTCGTCAAACGAAAAGGCAGATTGTCTTGCTCGTTCTTGAAAAACTTTAGTTTTAGAATTATCTTTCGTAAACTCCTATCCTTTAGTTTGGACAATTAATCTTAAAGTTATTTTCTAATTATTAATGTTTGGTTAACAAAAAAAAATAATAATAATATTTACCAAATTTTTTTTTTTTTTTTTTGTCATTCGGTTCTTGAAACACATTTGAATTGCTGTTTTAATGTACTATCATATTCATTATTCAACAAAGGTCGAGAAACATAATCGAAACCACACAGGAATGGTCCTCTATGAATGTGAGCTTTGTTTAGTTTTATGTACTATATTTTTTCGAAAGGTGTATTTGCTTAGATATATCAAAAGGACCATTCTTTTCGTTTAGAAAATTGAATTAAATCTCCTGCCCTACTACCTAAGCATGTGTTCTTCCACTAAAGACGGCTTCGTTTCTACATACTGTACTTATTTTTTGTAGGTATACCAAAGTTTCTCTTTAAAATAATGTACCATCCTGAAGCATAAATACAATTTTCAAATTTGTACATCGACGTTATGGTAATGTGGCTTGAACAACCAAACACTTTTTTTTTTTGTTGCGCTTTTGTTTTTTCTTCCGCACACTCTTCTATCTGATGTGAGGAATTATGAGTTTTCAATTGGTTAAGAGTTAACCAATTGATGATGAACCATCTTTTTGTTTTTGTTTTTATGTCTATAACACACTTATATTACCGCGCGAGTTTAATCTCAAGTTATAACATGATAGTGTTACTATTACAAAACATTAGACTGCTTTACTTTCTACCATACTTATGGAAACTCTTGAATAAGATGATGAAATGAAGGTTGAACCATAATCTATCTTAGTATAGTGATAGATCCATGCCCCATCCTCGTCATGTTTGTAAGATGATAATCATTGGAGTATTAACTTATCACAGTCTAAGTGAAGTAAAAAATATGGTTAAGTGGACATGATGTTATGGGTAAAAAACGTGGGAAAAGGCAAAAAAGCAAAAGGGCCACCTTCTAAGCACTCTCTTTTGAATGGTAATTCGTGCCTGTCAAAGCTTAGACTCTGTCGGAAACACAACCCCAAAGCCACTTACTTCATCTCTTTCTCTCTCCTTTATTATTCTATTTATTTAAAAAGATGTTGAGGGAGAGAGAGAGAGATAAAGTGTGAGATTCTACAAACCCCAAGAAACCCCCTAAAAAAAAGAGGAAATAAAATCAAAGTGAAAACAACATTAGTAGTTTTTTGTTTGCTTGCTCTCTGTTTTGCTCTGTCTAGGACATTGGGATTAAACTAACTTCTCATTCTCATATTCCACCTTCTTCTTCTTCTACTACTTCTTCTTGTTCTTGTGTGCTAAAACAAATCAAGAAAGCACAAGGAGACAAATAAACCTATCCATTTCATTACCAAACAAGCCGTACACATTCTTTAGTTATGGCTTCTTCTTCTCCATTTTCTTCCTCAACTACTTCAACCATCACATCAAAATTTATTTGGTTTTTGCTTCTCTCTCTTCAACTACACTTGTTACACGGATCGGCTAAACATGATCTTAAAAACCAAACCTCATTCAAACCCGACAGAGAGATTCGGAAGCATAGAAGAGTGGAAGCTTATCTCAACAAAATCAACAAACCTTCCATCAAAACAATCCACGTAACCAAACCATACTCTTTCCTCGAATTTGTTTTTCTTGTTTTTTTCCTCATTGATGAGAGCATTTTTGTTATTGTGAAACTGCAGAGCCCAGATGGAGATGTAATAGAATGTGTTTTGTCTCATTTGCAACCAGCATTTGATCATCCTCAGCTACAAGGCCAGAAACCACTAGTAATGATCAATCTACTCTTTCACTTTACTTATTTCTTTTATACATGATTTTAGAAAAGAAAACAAAGAAGTGATTCTATTAATGGAAACATGCAGGATTCACCAGACGTGTCAAGAAGAAGAAATGAAACAACAGATGAGGAAAGTTTTAATCAGTTATGGAGTATGTCTGGTGAAAGCTGTCCAGTTGGGTCAATACCAATGAGAAAAACAACAAAAAATGATGTTTTGAGAGCAAATTCACTACGACGGTTTGGTCGGAAACTGAGAAGACCCATCAGACGTGATTCCTCCGGAGGTGGTCACGAGGTAACTTCTTCCTTACCTCTCGTATCGTATCGTACAAAACGATCATGCGGGAGAATAATAATGTTTTCTTATGCTTTACTTTAACTTTTTGGTTGTTGTTCAATAAAGCATATTATTCCCCAAAAAAGATATCTAAAGCATAAAATAAAATGATTCGATCGAGATGGAGAAATACAAAAGAGTCTTCGTTCAACTGATTTCTTGATATTGAAGATAAAGTGTGAACTTAGAGTTCTTTTAAGGTGTAAAAATTCATAGTATAGTATATATACTATATGGTATTTTATACTATTAATAGAGATTAAATTTACGTACATGCAGCATGCGGTGGTGTTTGTAAACGGAGAGCAATACTATGGAGCTAAAGCAAGCATCAACGTTTGGGCGCCACGTGTCTCTGATGCTTATGAGTTCAGTTTATCTCAGATTTGGCTCATCTCTGGATCCTTTGGTCATGACCTAAACACCATTGAAGCTGGTTGGCAGGTACGATCTTTTTTTTTTTTTTAAGATAAAACATAGTCTTATTTTTTCAGTGCTTTTCTGACAAAGAATGAATTATTTTATTAATCCGTATCACTAATATTTAATATTTACCGAATAATACTTCATCACTAGAGAATCAACCTTGCTATAAGTTGGATTTCGAGTCTTTATTTACATTTTCGTTTTGCTTTTATAGAGAAAGTGCGTATGATATTTAAACGCAATAGTTTTTTGTTAGCAGTATAAACACAAACGCCAAATAAGAACAAAAATATAATAGTTTTAAATCATTCTTTTCGTGTTTGACGTTTACGTTTATATTTTTTTTAAAAACACAAAGATTAGCTTTCGAATCATTCAGGAACTTAATTAGTCAACCTTCTAATTATCTAAACAGAGAACCAGCAGACAAATCAACTAGTACTAAACAGTAATGACCTGCAAAAAGAAGTGTGGTGGGGATATATAGAGATAGGGTCCAATAAATAATTAGGTTGGTGGTTACTGATTACATAGCATTTTGATCTTTTTGCAGGTTAGTCCTGAGCTTTATGGAGATAATTATCCAAGATTCTTCACATATTGGACGGTAATAAGACCAGTTTCCACTTTTTCCAAATTTTTTTAATAATTATTTTAATATCATGGAACAGAAATTGAGTTGAAAATTTTGGAAAAAGCAGACTGATGCATACCAAGCAACTGGGTGCTACAATTTACTCTGCTCTGGTTTCGTACAAACCAACAACAAAATTGCAATTGGTGCAGCGATTTCCCCGAGGTCCTCTTATAATGGAAGACAGTTTGATATCGGTTTAATGATTTGGAAGGTCAGTCTTATTTTTTCTTCCATTTATTTCCCCACTTCTAACCATACTCAATTCATAAACAAAGACAAAAATTTCCTGAAAACTTAAAATACTACAACTTATACATACGTGATATTGGTCAAACCACATAAAACAAATACTCATATCAGCATTTTTGATGAAAATTAGGGTGGAATCATTAGTACGTGTGCATGTGGTCTTTGAATCTACCGATGAAACTTCGAAAATTTTCAATTAAATGGGAATGTGTAATTTAGCGCATTAATAGGTGTTCTGTTCTTCTTTTTTTCTAGATTATTAAGAAGAAGAAGCTGACACACACACTAGTATAAAAAGTTAAAAACAGTTATGTGTAATTAATGCTTAGGCAATTAATATGATTGCTTCAAACTTCAGATTTCTTTTAGATGAGTCCACCAGCACAAAATATTGCATTTTAAAGTGTAAAAGACCGACATGTAAAGTCAATAACGCACTGGATACGCTACGCAGATGTGTACTATTAAAAAAAAAAAATCAACGGACACAATTAACATGATAAAGCTTATTCCACAAAATATTTGTGTATATATCTAAATATGAATATAGTTGTTATACGCCATACTGAAATGGAAGACTTTATTTAATGTTATGCCTACATAATTTATATTTCCCAAGAACAACTTGAAAACCAATCATTATGGTGAGATAGTCAGGCTGTAATTTGTACTTATAGACATAGCTCTCATGTCACAAAAAGAACTCACGTAATCATATATTTGACCTAATATGACTCATCAAAGAATTGAATGAAAATCACCCCCGAGGCAGTGCTTAGTTATTACAACGTGTGCCACTTTGAATACCTAGCTATAACTTCTTGGAGAAACAATAAAGAAACCAACCAACCTCGAGTTTCATAAACTGATCCAATAAAAGAAAGATGGCTTTCAGCTTTTTCGAAACATTGTTAATAAATAAAGAGGTTGGATTTGGTAAAGAGCATTAAATTTGAGGATATGAAATTGATGACAGAAACTTTCACTGCACATGTAGTAAAAGCAAATCTTTAATGTACATCTACTAGAAACCTGTATGCGGAAATTTAGCTGACCTCAATGAAACATCAGTTTATGTGGTGCAACTCAAATGAAGCTGGTTACAAGAAACTATATAATGACGGATTAATAATTAGTGTGTAGCTAAATCTATCGAAGTTAATTAAGCTATCGATGTTGGTTTGGATGTAATAACAAAAGGTTTGGAAGTCTTCCATTGTTTCATTGTCTTTAGCCTTGCTTTTATGTCTTATACGTATTTTTCCAGATTAACTCACAACTATTACATTTTATTAATTGTTTTGTTTTAAATATTAATGCAACAGCCAAACACAAATAGGGCGAAAACTTTTCCAATAGAGAACATTCTGTTTGCGTTTACAATTTACGATAATTCTTTCATCTATACAATATTCTTTTTTCGCGTCTTGAACCTAAACGTGGTATTGCCACTATTGTGGTCAATTGAAACATAATGTAGGATCCAAAACATGGTCACTGGTGGCTTGAGCTAGGAAATGGACTTCTTGTGGGATATTGGCCGGCCTTCTTGTTTAGCCACATGAGGAGTCATGCAAGTATGGTACAATTTGGGGGCGAAGTTGTGAACAGCCGATCAGGCGGTGCTCACACTGGAACGCAGATGGGAAGTGGCCATTTCGCAAATGAAGGATTTGAGAAAGCTGCCTACTTTAGAAATTTACAAGTCGTTGATTGGGACAACAATCTCTTGCCTCTGAAGAATCTCCATGTTTTGGCCGATCATCCGGCTTGTTATGATATCAGACAAGGCAAAAACAATGTATGGGGGACTTATTTTTACTATGGAGGACCTGGTCGGAACCCTAGGTGTCCTTGACTCACTCAAACAAACAAAAAATAATATTTTGTGTGAATTAGTGTTATTTTCTGTTATTAAGATTTTTTATTTCTTCTTCGATTTTTTTTTTTTTTTTTTGTTTTGTAAGGCTGTTATTAAAAACATTAACAAGCTGTTTGTACCCCCTATTGTATTTTTTGACGAGATCAAATAGATAATTTTCTATACATAAAATTCTGTTAATATACTTTATTCATTTTGTAAAAATATTCTTTTAAGATTTACAGGAAAAGAAGTTCTTTTTTTTTTTCCATTTTTGTTCCGACTTCCGACGGTTCTAGTAGAAATGGAGATGGGGATTTAGAAACGAAAAGAAAAGACACAAAACGATAAAGAACGTTTATAAATGCGAATCAAATCGAGGAAATGAACAGAGATGAAAATTACTAGTGGAAATTGGAAATGTGGTACTTGGTAGGACACTAGGGACGATGACGGGGGTGGGTTTTGGATAAAGGTTGGAATGGGCTGCGAGTTTTGTTGAAAAGAGTCCAAGGACTATGGATTTCACCTAAAGTGTAGTTAATTACACTAGGAATTGACGAATGGGTTGATTTTATATATTTTGTTGAATCAATTACGAGTCCATGATAGTTACTAAATATTATGTTATAAAGTTATAATTTTAAAACTTTAAATTATTATAGTGACAGCATTTTCATTTCAAATACATAATTTAAAGAACTATAAGACCATGTCCGGCGGTGATTCTGAAACAGTTGCTCATTTATTAAAAATAAATAAACAATAATTAAAAAAAAAATGTGAAAAAATAAGGAGAAAACTGAGAAACGGTTCTCAGTTGAAAATGTTTAGAACCAATTTTCACCACATGTCACATGAATAATAGTTAAATTCTTTTCTGATTTAATCTTAAAATAAATAATTACATTATATTAAAATAATATATAATGAGAATTCATCTCATTTTAACTAGTGGACATGCCCTAAGATAACTAAAATATAAATTAATTATCTATGGTTACTTATATGAGAATATACTTTTATTTTTCTTACTTTTCGATTCTTAGCGCTTTCCTTGTGTAAAATTAATAATTTTTAATTATTATTTTTTATAATGTATAATCACATAATTGATTAAAAGTAAAATATATATTTTGATTATTTGATGATTGTACTTATCTATTCTATTTGTTGAAAACTTTAAAACAACATTAAAAAAATTGAAATTAAAAGTAGAGATAAATAATTTAAAAAAATTTACTTTATAAATATGAGCAAACATTGAAATGCAATTTTAGCAGATTTAATGAAACTATATAAATATTTTTGTAACATCAGCGAACCAAATTGGTTGGTTTTGGGATGTGTGTATGTCGACACAAAAAGTGTCGGTCGGTACCACTATTTTCTGGTTCGATCGGTTTGTTTTAAATCGTCGAATTAGAGCGGTTTGGGTTTCGGAAAACCTTAAACCGAGTTATATAAGCTGGAAGTTGACCCAGGTTTTTGCCATTAGCCTCATTTGTCGATTCCAGAGAGTTTTAGAAAAAGAGAAAGTCTCTTTGAGTGTTCTTGAGATTTCTTTCTTAGTGAGATTTGTCTCAGTGGGGGAGATCTGAAGCTGAGGACGTGTTAGAAGCTTTCTAACAGTGTGTAATCGTCGTTTGTTGGTCAGAATCTTCTGTTAGAAAGGTGAGTTCATGACCATGACTGATCTAAGCTTGAGATTTCTCTGTTTCGGTGTTTTTGATGATTGGTTGATGTATTTACCTTGATTATTGTGAGTTTTGCGTGTCTCTGTGGCTTGGTTTCGTTATGTGAGTGCCTTTGTCGAGTGGGAGGCGTTTTGGGATGGAGATTCACGCTCGAGAACGCAGGAAAACAATGCTCAACATATGTGTCGATCGACGCAAGGAGTGTGTCGGCAACACAATGCGAGGACGGCACAATAAGACCTAAGCGTCGATCAAGGCATGTGGTGGTGTCGGTCGACGCAAGCTAGGGTTTTTGGGATATGTTGAGCAGGTGTCAGGCGACACTAGAGTTGTATCGGACGACACCAGGTGGCCATGTCGATCGACACAAGGAGTGTGTCGGTCGACACAATCTTCTCCAGGTGTTAGTGTCAATCGACACCATCCTTCAGCAGCGGCTAAACTACGTTGTTGCCTGGTTTGATTGTGTTATTTGTTGTTTATTGATTGGAGATTCTCAATTGCTTGTGTATATAGTCCAGTAGATAGGAGGATTGCCTCACTGAGTATTTGTGATAATACTCATGCGTCTCAATTATTGTTTGTGATGCAGGTAAAGACAAAATGTGATCATGGAATCAAGACAATGGAGAGAAGGATGTTCTAGTGGCTTGGTTGGTTGATGTCTGGCTTCTGTTAGGTTGCTAGAGTTAAGTCTTTAAAATGTTGCCTAGGATTGTTGGTTCCTTGGTTCATGCTTGTTATTTGGAATTGTTGGATGATTTATTATTGGTTCATTAGTTATTGGATAATTGCTGGTTTGATGTTATTGGTTTAATGATGATTAATTTTTGCTGTTGTGTTTTATTGGGGTTAGGACATTAGTGAGTATGAGATCTCTAATTTAATTAGGATATTAAAAAAAAAAAAATGGATCGGGTCGTTTCAGTTTGGTATCATAGCCCTTAAGGTTCTAGATAAGGGTTTAGGATTGTTTCAGTTTGATCCATTGTGTTTCTATTGTTGATGTTTAGGATTTGCATGCTTTTTATTGATTATATGATTTAGTCGATTGTGTGTGGCATGGGGTCCTAAAACATCCTCTTCGAGTCTTCAATGAGATTCTACGGTAAGTTGTGATTTTGGGTATGGTTTTGAATTGTTCGCTTAGCCGTCTGTTTATGGTAGTGCAGATGGTTAGAGGTGGTACAGATTCTGGTCGTGGACGCGGTCGTGGTCGTGGACATGGACGTGATCATGGTAGGGGCAGAGGCCCAGTTGTTAGTGACACCGTGGACCAGAGTGTGACGGTTGAGGGCGTCGGCGAGTCGCAGGCTTTTCAGGAGGGGTCAGTGGGTGTAGCCGATAGTGGTACTAATGAGGCCAAGGGCGCCAGAGGAGCCGGTGTAGGTGGTGTCAGTGTCGGGTAGACCGTTGGTGCTAGGCTTCCGGGAGAAGGGGTCGAAGCAGGTGGAGCCCCTGGTGGAGAGGTTGGTCTTGCGGGCTTGTTGGCGCAGTTGTTGGAGAGATTGCCGGGAGCTATTCTGGCGCAGGCTCCGGTTGTGCCGCCTGTCGTGGCAGAGGTGCAGCAGCCAGTGGCTGTGGGTATTAGAGCTCATTCCCAGTATGTTAGTATGCTACGGGAGATGGGTAGGATCGGTACGACTTTGTTCTCGGGTGGTTCTGACCTTATAGTGTCTGATGCGTGGAGGACGAGGCTCGAATGCAACTTCGAGTCTCTTAGAAGTCCTGAGGAGTATCGGTGGACATAGGGGTCCATTACCTAGCAGATGATGCCCATTTGTGGTGGAGGTCGTTGGCTGCCCAGAGAATGCAGAGGGAGATGAATTAGGCTGATTTTGTGGAGGATTTCAACCACTAGTACTTCCCTCGTGAGGCACTAGACCGTTTAGAGGTGTAGTTCCTGTAGTTATCTCATAGACTCGGTCTGTACGTGAGCTGGACGTGGAGTTCAGTCAGCTTTTGACTTCTGAGGAGTCAAAAGTCCGGATATTCATGAGGGCCTCTCAACAGGGGTGCCTTTCAACAGGGGGTGCCTCTCAACATAGTCTCTAGGTGTAATCGAATTTGGATTTTGTTTTCTGGAGGGGTGCCTCTCAACAGGGGGACCCTGACCAATTTTCTCAATTACCATGGATTTTATGGGCAGTCTGGAAGGCCACAATAAGAAGGTTTTTCAAGGTTTGGAGATCGAAGCGAATAATATAATTGCTCAGGCTTTAGGTGATAAGTTAGCCTGGGAGGAGGTGCTTTCTTTTCCGGCAGTCTTGTCAGCTCCATCTCCGTCTTCAAATATCCAGCTTTCTTCCCCTCGATGTCAGATTGATGATTCTCCAAAAGAAACCGATGTGCATTCAAGTTTGGGCTGGTAGTGTTGTGATGGTGAGGAGCGAACCTTGCTGTTGGGGTCTAAGTTTCTAAGACGGAGTCCTTCCCCTCTGCATTCGGAGTTAGAAGCGTTATTATGGTCCACAGAGCAGTTACGGGCTACAGAGATCGCTTGTCATTGTTTTGAGACTGATTGTGCTGAGTTACACAACAAGCTGCAGTCCCCTGAAGATTGGCTGTCTTTTTCCAACCAGTTTTATGATTTTCTCTGCTTAGGAGTCCTTTCCACTATTCTCCATCTCTTTGATCCCGCATGTGTCAAATTCAAAGGCGGATTATCTTATATGTGCTTCGCGTTCTCTTATCTAAGTAGCTTCTTTTGTAAACCCTTTCCTTCCGGTTTGGGCAACTAACCAAAAAATTTCCTTTTAATTTATTGTTTGGTTCACAAAAATAAAAAACTTTAGAGTTCTAAACTATTTACAACTCTATGATATTGATATTTGTTTTTTTATTAAGAAAATTAAAAACTAATATTTATTATATTTAACAAAATTTCCTAAAATCACTCTCCTAAATCTTAATTATCATTTTCCAATTTCCTTCTCTCCTTTCATCTTTATATGCTTTTATTAATTTTTAAATTATTTAATTACATAAAACATATCGTATAATAAAAATACAATTTTTTTCAGTATATGTTGCAATTTGAATTTTTTTAAACAGACGTATATTGCTAAATCGATTTTTTAAAAAAGTATATGTATAACGTTCTACATTGGATAAAAAAATTTAGACAATAGTTTATAAACATTATAAATAAGACTAATATGTTTAAGGAGCAAGGTTATATGGCGGTACGGTTCGAGTCGATATTAATATAAATTGAAAATATTATTAATTTCGTGCTACAACAAGGGTAAATCATCATTTAATTATTTTGTTAATACTATTAATATTAAAATATTATACATATTTAAAATAATTAAATTATGATTATGTAAAATATAATATTCATGTGGTATATTATAGGTTAAATCCTAGAATTAAAAATCAAATGCAACTATATAAATACAATCTATAACATCAAATAAAGCAAATAAAAATTAATTAATAACTACAACTTTCAATTTAATAATTTTTTTAAAAATACAGTTCTGCGGTGTACGGTGGATTAAAACCTAAAAGTATAATAACGCAAGTGATACGTTAGTATAGAAATGATATATAACTGGCAAAAAGACTATATATAAGTTTCGTCCCACGAAAAAAGACTATATATAAGCAAATACTACTTCCTCCGTTTCAAAATATATGATGTTTTAGAGAAGTTTTTTGTTTCATAATATAAGATGTTTTCAAGTTTCTATGCAACTTTTAGATTAGTTTAATATTTTATATTATGCAGTATTATTTCTGATTGGTTGAGCTTGTTAAAAGTAAATACTTCTTAATCTTGGTGCTTTGGTTAAAACATCCTATATTTTGAAACGAAAAGAGTATATTAATTGGCCAAATAATTAGACTTAATAGAAATCAATAATTATTTACGTATATATGATGAGATTGGTCTTGATAATAAAACACTGCTTTACATAAATAAAATGAAAAATGGTCTTTAGCTAAAAAAGAAAAAGAAGAAGGAATTATTGAAATGATTTACAGGAGACATAAATTAGGAAGGGAATGTATTTGAGATTCATGCAAATAATCATGGATTAAGGCACGGCTTTGGGTGCAGAGCTTGAAAGCCACAGACTCATCATTCGCCAAATCTGAGCAATTGGTCTCATTGCAGTCTGCAAAATACTTTCCACTTAACCCTTTGGTTTCGTTGCTCAATGCCACATAACATGTTGTCGCTGCGCCCTAATCCCATAGCAAAAAAAATTCAAGAATTAGTAGTATATTATAAATAGATTTATTCAAAGGTGTATTTATTTCAGTTAGTGCCATGTATTTATGTATATGTATACAATAATACAAATATGAGTGTATGCATGAATATTGATGATGACAAAACTTTTATTTGGTATGCAAAAGACAAGAATTTTTTTTAAAAAGGAATCTAGTGTCAGAAAAAGAGAGTTAGCTTGTTGGGCTATAACTGTACTACTTAGACAAAAAGAAAAGCATATATGTTCACACCTACCTGGCTTATAGATTTTAGCAGCTTCGAAGCTATCAAAAACAGAGAATCTGCATGCACACACCACATCATATTGTTTTAGATTTTTTAATAAAAGTTTTACATATTAGATTCCTTTTGCATTTCTATATATATATATATATATGCATAGTTGAAAGTTCTATTTACCTGTCAAAAGACCCTTGTGTGCTCTGATAATTCCAGTTTTAACGATCCCTGGATGGACTGCATTTATCGTCACGTTTGCATTCCTGTCCTGTAACCACGTTTTAGTTGTAAAAATTTATAGTTATTATTACAGAGAAAAGGTTAAAAAATAAGAGTGATGTAAAATTAGTACTTTTAAATGTACCTTTAATTGCTTGCTCAACGCTTTGGCATGTAAAATTGTGGCCATCTTTGACTGAGCATAAGCCCTTGTCCCGTTATACCTACGAGTACTCATCGAAAACTATTAACCACAACATAAATCTAATCATCATAAACATATTTTGTAGATAGTTAAATTTTATCGTAAAAGTAGGGAATATGAATGTAAATTACCTTATAGGATGGAGTAATTTAGGGAAGGAGAAACAATCAGGCTTGACCCAATTGTGAATCACAGAGGAAAGATTAATGATTCGTCCTTCAATTCCACTCTTCTCAGCCGTATCTATCATTTTCTTTATTAGCATCTCAGTTAATAAGTAATGTCCTGAAAAGTATACTAACCATCATTAAATTTTTCTCACTCCACATAAATAAATTCATATGTCACATGATTCACAAGATTACCTAAAAAGTTTGTAGCAAATGTTAGCTCAAATTTTTCTTCGGAAAATTCAAGATTTGGAGAGAAAACTCCTGCGTTGTTTCTGCAAAATTTCAATCTAAAGTTTTAGATGAAGATGGGAAATATTAGAGTATCATGGTGTTGTGTATATAAATATATTGGTACGTGCATGGGTGCATGCAGTAGCGACTAGCGAGTAGAGTGATCTCTTACGTACATGAGAATGTTGAGGGGAAGATCTTGGGAAAGAAACTGTGAGCAGAATCTGGCAACAGAAGAGAGAGAGCTGAGATCAATCTCAAATAATTTAATGTCAGCTTCTGGATTCTCACTAACTATTCTCTCCTTCACCATTTCTGCTTTCTTCATATCTCTTACTGCCATCACTACTCTCACCCCTCTCTTTGCTAACACTTTCGCGGTTTCCGCACCGATCCCAGACGTTCCTCCTGTAACACAGCATTATGAAATGAACCTTTACTCAATATAAAAGTACATGCATGAACAATTTCACATCTTATCAATTAGCTTCCACATGGACGGTCTTGAATATTTCACATATGCAACTTATCACAAGTAAAAATAATACTCGTAAAATTTAGATTGTAATTTGGTATGTATAGCGTAATTAGTTTATTTACCATTCATGTCTCTAATACTAGCCTTTTTGTTTTTCTTTCCAACGAAAAAAGAAAGAGTAAAGAGAGACTACTTTAAAACTTATTCATTGACCCTCATTGTATAAAGTTTCAACCGACAAATTAGGGGACATAAAGATGGCATAAAGTACGTTTTGGGCAGGCTGATCGCTAAAGAAAATTACATAAAGTAACGTTTTTGCAACGATGAGACATGTTTCAAAGGTTAAAGTCAAAAGGTTAATCAATTAATTGTATAAAGGCAATATGCTGTAACCAATCAATACCTAATGTTTCAATTCAATGGAGACAAAAATCATATATTGTCGCCGGCATACACAAAACACATATTTCATATCATAACAATTTAATATAATCGTGGCTCTTCCCAAAAAAAAAATTATTTTACACAATTTATAACAAATGTCTATGTGGAAAATAATTATTTACTTTGTTTGTAATGAAAATAATAACAATAATTAATAATGACAATAAGTGACCTATTATACATAAGATATGCTCTCTTATAGGTAAGTATCAGAAGCTGTTGATATAAATAAAGATTCAAAACATTAGATTTGAGGAGTTTATTGTTATCTTAGTTGCTCTTCCTTGTATAAAAATAAAGCTTTTTGGAATTATCAACGATGTACTTTGGTCTCGTAATTAAGTTCGCAACTATTCGGATTTTACCATATTTGAATCCATATTCTTTTATTTTATTGAGGACCTTTAATTTGAAACCTTCCTTGTGTAGTTAGGAGATGGACACGAATGCGGACATAAGATTGGAAATACACACAAAGATCTACTCTACAAAAAATATTATAAAGACTGAAATAGTAAATGATATCTTTGGTGAGGGGGAGACAAACCCGTGATTATGGCAGTGAGATGTGAACGAGGAAACAAGGCGCTATGTTGTGTAACCTGTTCAGCTGTAGATCTTGAGCCAAACCCATTTGGTCCTGCGATTCCTGCTAAGTATTTTAGAGTTCCCTTCATTTGAGAGTGAGGAAAGACTAGAGAGAATCGAATGAGAAGAATTTGTGGCTGAACTCCAAAACAATTTTGATCACTCATATATAGGAGGCCCATGCACAGACGTATCTATATATACACATATACTTTTATTTGTTTGTTGTCATTTTTCAAAAAAGATAAAAAACAATTGGAATTAAATAAGTAATTACTTGATTGCTCGATGGTAACACCTCACACGAGTACTCGCCCAAGTTTCTTTTACTTTTGATCACCAACCTTTTACTTTCACATAGTTTGTATCTACTGATAAAAAAAAAAATTAGCTATTTAAAAATATATATATTGTTATATGAAATTTTTTTTGTCTCGTGGATGTTTTTTTTAAATTTTAAAATCTTAATTTTCTTTTGACACATTACTTTTGAAATTCGTTAACTTGCTAATTAAAGTCGGCAATATGTAAAATTTTAGTTTTATAAACATACTTAATTAGTATTACATATACAGTATACTCTCATCTGTTTTATATAAAATATTATTTTAATTTACACTTATATTAATTTTAAAATAGCCAACGTCATTTAGTAAATTTTAATGTAATATTTGGTAATATTTAAAAACATTATTTTAAATATTGGGTATTGAGATATTGCCTTGCTATAATATTGGTTTATTATTTTATTGTATATTAATTATGTTTTCATAAATATATATTATTGTTTTAATATATTATATTTATTATTTATTTATTATCAAATATATTAACCAATGAATTTTTTGTATAACATATTAATAAGGAATAAAATAAATAATTTAATTATTTTTAATATGTCTGAAAAACCTTAAATAATAATAAAACAAAGGGAGTATTAAACTGTTTACTTTATATTCTTTACATTTCACAAAAAAAAAAAAAAATAATTTAAAATCATAATTTTGTTTTACAAACAGTGTCATTTTGCATTATCAACACAAATTTTACTAATTGAACCTTACATGATATAATGTTTACTCACTGTGATGCACGCACGAGAGTTTTTTAAGTGGCTTCTCTTTTTTTTTTTTTTTTTTTTTGAGGCATCGAAGTATGATAATTAAAGGAGCAAAAAAATAGTAAGAAAAATTAAATTGAGAAGCAGATATAAAAAGGTCATTTTCAGATGTATGAAATTGGTTGGTTGGTGAGTGTTTTTTCCAAGGCTTAGGTTTTGTTTTTATAATTTTAGTGTAAAATATTATTGTAGATAGTGGATTCCAAATCCTAGAGAGATTTACGCGTAGCCCTATCTGTTATATATTCCAGTTATGATTAACCATCTGGTGTCATTTATATTTCTAGTCACTTAAAGCTTTTGGGATACTGTTTTCTTTTCAATCTGAGTAAGCATGTGATCAAGTTTTTTCTCCTTGTCCGAGATTTTAAATCTCATTAAAAAATTACCAACATCAATCATGCAATAAACAAGTGACTAGGATACAAACTTAAGGTCATCTGTGAAAGTTTGTTGATTAATAGTTGCGGAAAAATGATTTTTTTTCGTAAAGTCTGGGGTTGCTAATTTGATTGCTTTTTGGTTTAAGTGTTTTAAGATATATTATGAAAGTTAAGGAAAATGGAAGATGAGTGTAAATACAAGATAGTGGTTTTAGACGGAGAGAATCACTTTTCCGGTGGGGAACATTGGACCAGCTTCCTCCACACGCATGCATTCTTTGACAACGATCACCCGCCAATTTTGTCTTTTCTCTTCATTATTACTTTTCTCTTTTTTTTTTTTTTTTTTAAAGTTTGTCTCTTCGATCAAAAGTAAGATAAACATAGAGATATTTACGCCATATGATAGTTTTTTGTCACCAGTATACTGGAAATAATATTCCATTCATAGTGAACGGATTAACTCATATTCTTTAACTACAAGTAGGCTCTATGCACGATATATATTTTATTTTATAATTTTATTAATTTTAATATACCTTAAATCTAGATATATAATTATGAAAATTTTAATGTGTAATTTTTTAAAAAGAATATTTAATATGTGTTCTTCATGTTTTGGTGTAAAATAAAATAAATAGGACATGGCAGTAAAAAGATTTAGTTGAAATAACTAAATAGTGATTTCTTATTCATTATCTCATACAAAATTTATTTGATGTTTCTAATTTTTAATACATAATTAACTATATGTGTTTTATCATTATTTGTATTATGAAGATTTTGAAAAAATAGATAATTAATAATACTTTAATTTAGAAAAACAAAATTCATATAATATTTTAATTTTTATGCGACAACTTTAATTATCAATTAAAATTAATGAAAGGATATAGTAAGAGTAAGAATTACCGTCTTAACTCACTGCTAACAACTTGTTCAAGCTTGTAATTTACACAAATCCACTTCAAGTTTGTGCACATGCCATATTTTTTCTCTTGTTCACTACAGTCCATACATATGCAATGTTGCTTACTTTTTCCTTAAATAATATTTGCAGGTTTTTAGAATTTTTGTGTCGTCTCTCCAAAAATCATATTTTCTAATACTTGACACAAATTAATATTGTATTAATAAAAGATTAACTTAAAAATAAAATTAATTCATAGCATCAAGACTGAGGAAAATAAAGTTGTTTACAAATACAAAAAAAAAATGTAGCTGAACACAAATATTTTGTGCTTGTTTTAACATTAGTTTATTTAGGATCAACTATAAAGGATACGAAAAAAATGTTTTCTTATTCTCCTTATTTCCTCCAAATAAGTAAAAAAGGCAGGTCTCTTTTTTGACGTTAACAACAATTTCCCCAATTTAGACCAATCTCTAACAAAAATGACATACACTATTGTTCTTTAATCAAACACCCCATAACCCAAATAAAACCCCATTTTCTATAGTTTTTCTCTCTGATATATTTTAAGTTTCCCACAAAACACATCAATATCTTTTCCTAATACATCTCTTAATATTTGTCAGTTTTCCCCTTTTCATGATTTGATTACCTTAATTTATTCTCACACATTACAATTTACTAATTTATTTTTTAAATCTAATAATTAATTTTAAATTACATAATAATTTAAGATTTTCACAAATTACATCTTCAATTTTTCTAATCAACCTCTTGAATTTTTAACAATTTAAGTTTCCTCAGTTTTTTCTCTTTATAATTTTATAACTCCAGTAGTAGTATCTCCGAATAAATGATCCACTTCCTTATGTAGTGAAGAGAAACTCCATAAAAAATTACAGCCATTTTAACGGAGTTTCTTCATTGTTTTATCATTTGTATTTATTAACTACATCATTTACCTTTTAACTGGATAAACTAAGGAAAAAAAACATAACACAATTATTTACCAGATACTTATAAGCCACTTAATTGGTATTTAGTAATAATAAAAAGAGCAATTCACATATATCCAAATACAATTAAATACATACAATCGATTATGAAAAAAAATTGCCGAGTCAGAATCCCCGTCATTGATCTCATAATCATGCTCATATTTAAAACAGATTAGTGAGAAATTACAAAGAGCCCAAGCAAATAAGAAACAAAAAAAGATCGTAAACCATTTTTACTTGATAAGAATGGCGGATAAATCGATCATTTGTTTGATGCATCTTCATAACGATAAAAATCTGAAATATATATATTTTTATATATTTATTTTTGTGCTAAACTGAAAATATATATATATATATATATATATATATATAAGAAGGAAATGTAAAAAACTTGTTTTTATTTTGTTTTGTGGGCCTGTAGTTAATTAAGTCCAAATTATAAATAATTTAAGTTAATTAGGGCCAAACAACAAATGAATACATGTGTCAGATATACAGCACGCCAAATGTCATCTCGTTAGCAAAAGTTGAGGAAAACTTTCTCATATTATATAAGATTTATATAGGGTGATTTGCATATACACCTACTTTTTTTTTTCAACCCAACATTAGAATAAATTAAAAAGTGACTCCAAGATTAGTCGCCCAATCTGGAGGAAGAGCGTTTACAAAAGAGAATTCAGAAGCTAAAGGTCTAGAAGAGCGAGCAAGACAGTCTGCTCGGACGTTTGACGTTCGCGGAATCCGTGTCAGAGTGAAGGAGGGGTAAGATGATCTGAGGGAATGGAAGTCTTCCAATAAGTGCAAAAAAGCTGGCCAGTCGTCCGGATCCTGCACCCATATACACCTACTTTTATACAATGTTCTTTCACTTTGACATACTTCTTGTTAGTGGTATACTTTTTGGAGTTTTTAAATACTATTCATGTCAATTTTTGACAATTTTGCCCTTAAACTTACAATAAGATGATAATTAAAAAATACTAATATTATAAACTGTCCAGTTTTAAAAACTTAGATCTAATGGTTTTAGATTTAATCTAGCAAATATTTGACAAAAAAAAAAAAAATCTAGCAAAAGTTTGTTCCAAAGGTTTCTTCTCCCTCGCCCTCTTGGTTTTCTCTCTCTATCTCTGCTGAAATCAAAGTGTGTTTTTTCTTGTAAACATATCATGTAGCTTTTTAGATCTGGCCAAAATTCTTTAGATTTGGACAAGTGTTTTTTCGAAAACCTTAATCTGATTCAAGTATCTATATAGAACCCAAAAACGAATCTAGCAATCTCGTTCGCTCTGATTCTCGTCGAATTCAACATAAAAAATATCTATAAGAACAAATATATTGTTGGTGGTGGTTCGAGAGTTTTTCGTCTTTGTCAATATCGGTTCGAGAGTTGGCTATCCTTCAAAAACGTTTGTGGATAGTTACTTTTGGATAGTTAATTTGATTATTAGATTAAGAATCTGAGGAATTTCATTCTGTATATCCACAACACCAAGTCCATATGTTCATTAAAATTTTGCATTATTGTCCGAGTCTTGTGTCTTGAGATCTTATGAGTAATAGAGCTATCTTATGAATTCCTTTTTGCATCCAAACTCCTCATTGTTTGACACTAATTCTCAAACAAAAATCTTCCCCACATCTCAATGAAACAACCCTTTTTTTTTTATATAATATATTTCGCTAGTGGTCCCATACCCACTAACATCCTAGCAACAAACAACAGCAGCGGATAACCAAAGAAAGATAACCAAAGAAAACAATTCCATTAATCCAATAAGAATTCCAACCATATTAATCCAATAACCAATAATGCAATAATCCAACCAACAATGAATGACAAAGTTCCAACATCCTACAATGTCCTATCAACTCAATACTAGCAACCTAACCATAGCTAGACCACAATCAATCAAGCCTCTAGAACATCCTCCTCCTCATCGCCTTTGATTCCACGATCACACTTTTCCTTTACCTGCACACCACAAACAACAATTGAGATGCGTAAGTATTATCATAAATACTTAGTGAGGCCGACCTCCCATCTACTAGGTTATGCACACAAGCATATGAGACCCTCAGGTTTAAGCAAAACAAACAACACACAACAATACATCAAACCAGGAAAAATAGTCTCGGATGAGACTAGCGTCGACCGATGCCTCAACGGTGTCGATCGATGCTACAAACATTGGTGTCGACCGATGCTATTCGGTGTCGACCGATGCCTCACGAAATGGTGTCGACCGATGCTCCCTAGTGTCGATCGATGCCTCTTCTGCAGACACGATCTGCGCGAACACAAACGTCGATCTCTCCTTCCAAATCATCTCGAATCCGTCTCAAACTCACCCAACTACCTCGGAAACCTTTGGGAATCACGAAAACAGCGAACCCAAGCAACAAAACAACACAAACAACAAAAAAAACACCCAAACAAAAGAGATCTCATGCTTAGATCAACCATGGTCAAGCACTCAACTCAAAAACAGGAAGATTGGATTGAGAAACGATGGAATCAACACCTCCAGAAGCTTCTCCTTCGTTCCCAGCAACAGCCTCAGATCTCTCCCAAAACACCAAGAACAAGCCCAAAATTCACAGAAATGTTTTTTCTCCTTTTTCTCTCTTTTCTCACTCAATGGCGACAAATGAAACTTCCCCAAAACCCTTAATTCGTCGTTTAGCACTTATAAACACGATTAGGGATTCTAATTGAACCTAACCGAACCAAATAGCAATAAAACAAACCCGACCAAACCGAAAATCATGGTGTCGATCGATACACCAAGGGTGTCGATCGACACCCACACCAAAACCACAAAAATTTGTTCGCGGATGTTACAATTCTCCCACACCAATAAGGATCCGTCCTCGAATCCCGCAACACCGTCCATCCATCAAGGACCTCCGTGCCACCGTCAACACGGCCCACACGTCCCTGACCGGACTAATCACCATCAGCCAAGGTTTCCCGTGCACTGTCGCAACAGTCTGCACACCTTTGACTGAACCATGAGGTCTCCCTCTAGCCAATATACTCGCATCAAAGACACTATTTGCTCACAACTCAGTGCTTCTCCCGTCCGTGGTCGCAACCAACGAATCATGGCGGCTCACTATCAGGCCAACCGCCTTAAGCTACGACATCAAGGAAGTCACTCACACACGCTCCCCCCCCGCTCACGGGTCGCAACTACGGTATCTAGAGAGTCCAAATATCCCGCTCTTGGGTCGTCACCTTAAAGCGCGCTCTCGGATCGTCATCCGAAGCAACATACCACTCCCACTCTCTGGCCACAAAGTCCATCGAGCTATCGGTATCACGTGAGTTGGCCCACACGGCCTTGAGCAAAAACAAGTCTGATGCCATCGAGTATCTCCCGGCTAGATCTACCTCAAAACTTCCCACAAAAATTCCGGTTTTAGAAACTTTCTAATTATGGAACCTTCCTTTTGTGGAAACTTTCTATTTATGGAAACTTCCAAAAATAGAAACCCGAGCTATTTCTCTTTTTCCCATGACAACAACAGTCAACATAAAGAAAAACACTCATCTTATTAATCTCAAAATGTCATAATCGTGACAGCCTCAACGAAAATACAACAGAAAAATAAGATACAACAATCCAATTCATCAATCCGCATCCCGAGCACCACCTCATCTTGGTACTTAGTTGCACAACCAACCACCCCTAAGCAACCAAGTATCAAGAGAGATGGGCTGGAATACTCCGTACCCGCTCCAGCCACGGACTACAACTCGGACCCGGCTAGACAAGCTCAAGTCGCGGCCTGCTTCTCGAACCACTTCTTAAACCTTGCCTTCATCCTCGCCTCAGGCTCCCAAGTCTGCTCCTCTAGTCCATCACAGTCCCACAGGACTCTCATCAAAGGAATCTTCTTCTTCCGAAGTTCCTTGACTCTCCTCCCAAGTACCCTCTCCCGAGGATTGATGAGTTGTTGGATCAGTTGAGGGATGCTACTTGGTTCTCCAAGATCGACTTAGCATCAGGTTATCATCAGATTCCTATACATGAGGCAGATGTGAGGAAGACGACTTTCAGGATGAGATATGGGCATTATGAGTTTGTGGTGATGCCTTTCGGGTTGACTAACGCCCAGCTGCGTTTATGAGATTTATGAACAGTGTGTTTCAGGAGTTTCTAGACGAGTCAGTCATCATTTTCAAAGACGACATTCTGGTATTTTCCAAGAGTTCTGAGGAGCATGCAGTACATCTGAGAGCAGTTCTAGAGAAGCTGCGGGAGCAGAAGTTGTTTGCTAAGCTGAGTAAGTGCAGTTTCTGGCAGCGTGAGATGGGGTTCTTGGGTCACATTGTTTCAGCTGAGGGAGTTTCAGTGGATCCAGAGAAGATTCAGTCCATCAGGGAGTAGCCGAGGCCGCAGAGCGCCACTGAGATTCGGAGTTTCCTGGGGTTAGCAGGTTACTACATGAGGTTTGTTCGGGGTTTTGCGAGTATGGCACAGCCGATGACTAAGCTTACAGGGAAGGATGTTCCATTTGTGTGGTCACCGGAGTGTGAGGCGAGTTTTGCAAGCCTCAAGCAGATGTTGACTACCACGCCGGTGTTAGCACTGCCTGAACAGAACGAGCCTTATGTTGTGTATACAGATGCTTCTGGAGTGGGGTTGGGTTGTGTGCTTATGCAGCAGAGGAAGGTTATAGCCTATGCTTCGTAGTAGTTGCGGAAGCATGAAGCTAATTATCCTACTCATGATTTGGAGATGGCAGCAGTGATTTTTGCTCTGACGATTTGGAGGTCTTATCTGTATGGTGCGAAGGTACAGGTATTTACATACCACAAGAGTCTGAAGTACATTTTTACTCAGCCTGAGCTGAATTTGAGGCAGAGGCGTTGGATGGAGTTGGTAGCAGATTATGATTTGGACATAGCTTACCATCCTGGTAAAGCTAACCTGGTTGCAGATGCCTTGAGTCGGAAGCGGGTGGGTTCGGCTCAGGAGCAGAATATGGAGGCGTTGGTAGGTGAGATTAGTGCATTGAGTTTGTGTGCTATCTCACAGGAGCCTTTGAGTTTGGAGGCAGCTGATCGAGTGGATTTGTTGAGCAGAGTGCGGTTAGCTCAGGAGAGTGATGAGGGGCTGGTGAATGCCTCTAAGGCTGCGGGTTCAGAGTATCAGGTTTCTGCTAATGGTACTATCCTTGTGCATGGTCGAGTTTGTGTGCCCAAGGGTGAGGAGTTGAGGCAGGAGATACTGAGAGAGGCTCTGATACCAAAATGAAACAACCCTTTTTTGTATATATATAATATATTTCGCTAGTGGTTCCATACCCACTAACATCCTAGCAACAAACAACAACAACGGATAACCAAAGAAAGATAACCATAGAAAACAATTCGATTAATCCAATAAAAACTCCAACCATATTAATCCAATAACCAATAATGCAATAATCCAACCAACAATGAATGAAAAAGTTCCAACATCCTAAAATGTCCTATCAACTCAATACTAGCAACCTAACCATAGCTAGACCACAATCAATCAAGCCTCTAGAACATCCTCCTCCTCATCGCCTGTGATTCCACGATCACACTTTTCCTTTACCTGCACACCACAAACAACAATTGAGATGCGTAAGTATTATCATAAATACTTAGTGAGGTCGTCCTCCCATCTACTAGGTTATACACACAAGCATATGAGACCCTCATGTTTAAGCAAAACAAACAACACACAACAATACATCAAACCAGGAAAAATAGTCTCGGATGAGACTAGCGTCGACCGAGCCTCAACGGTGTCGATCGATGCTACAAACATTGGTGTCGACCGATGCTATTCGGTGTCAACTGATGCCTCACGAAATGGTGTCGACCGATGCTCCCTAGTGTCGATCGATGCCTCTACTGCAGACACGATCTGCGCGAACACAAACGTCGATCTCTCCTTCCAAATCATCTCGAATCCGTCTCAAACTCACCCAACTACCTCGGAAACCTCTGGGAATCACGAAAACAGCGAACCCAAGCAACAAAACAACACAAACAACAAAGAAAACACCCAAAAAAAAGAGATCTCATGCTTAGATGAACCATGGTCAAGCACTCAACTCAAAAACAGGAAGATTGGATTGAGAAACGATGGAATCAACACCTCCAGAAGCTTCTCCTTCGTTCCCAGCAACAGCTATCACTTCTACAGCCTCAGATCTCTCCCAAAACACCAAGAACAAGCCTAGAATTCATAGAAATGTTTTCTCTCCTTTTTCTCTCTTTTCTCACTCAACGACGACAAATGAAACTTCCCCAAAACCCTTAATTCGTCGTTTAGCACTTATAAACACGATTATGGATTCTAATTGAACCCAAACAGAACCAAATAGCAATTAAAACAAACCCGACCAAACCGAAAATCATGGTGTCGATCGACACCCACACCAAAACCACAAAAATTGGTTCGCGGATGTTACACTCAGCCTTTGGAATGATAGACTTGTTCTACAAACAAAAAGGACCATGGAACAAGCATTGACACATTAGAATCAAACGAGAGTTTCAATGGTTGAAAGGTGGCTATGGATCTGACCATGTGGATTATAAGCAATGGATACCGATTTACAAAAGCCATGTGGATGATAAGAAATGGATACCGCTAATGACAGTTTGTAACTATGAACATCTTTATGTTTTCTCTTGCTAATGTAATTTATGTTTTCAAATTGGTCTTGATGTTGATGAAAGGAGAGGTATGTGCTTGTTCACGGAGGCTGCCACGGCGCTTGGTGCTGGTACAAGGTGAAGCCGTTGCTGGAACGTGCCGGCCACCGTGTCACGGTTGTTGATATGACGGCTTCTGGTGTGAACGTGAGCAGAGTAGAAGAGATTCAGACTTTGGAGGATCTCGCTAAACCTTTGCTCAATGCTCTTGACTCCGTTTGGCTCCGATGATAAAAAAAATGTTTTTGTTTTTTGTTTTTTGTCACATTTAATCTTCAAGATGTGGTTGGAAACGCAGCATGTTGGGACCATTTCAGAAAAAGAACGGATGAATTTGAAGTTTGGGAGCTACAGAACAAATGATCAAGGTGATGATTGTTATAGAGAGAGAGAGAAAGATAAAGAGGAATAAAGAAGAAGAAGATTTATTTGTTTGATATTAAAGAAAAAATCAAATATAAAAAATAAACAAAGGAGGTTGGGATTGAGAAAGTAAAGAGAGAGTAAGTTAAAGAGAAGGGGTAAACTTGAGAAAAATATATGAGTAGTAGAAAGTGGGTGTAATAGTTAATAATTTTGGAGAAAGTAGGTGTGGGTGCAAAATTCTCATTTATATACTCATCAGTAAGATAAATGTACTAAACACAATACATTGGTTCTTCACTTGCTAATTACTTAAGGTCTTAATTTACCTACAAAAACAAAAACAAAAAAATTAAAAGTTTTAGTATCTACACTTTAAATAGAGATTGTCAAATTTCTAAAGTCGCAAATCTTTTGAAATATGTCATAAATCATTAGAACTTCAGTTTAATTTGGATTTGATTTTTGTAATCCTACATGGTTACGTCAAGAGTATTTTGTTTAGTTATAGTTAAACTATATTTCAACTCTTACAAGTCTTGATTTAGAGTCTTTTCGTCTTACTTCGGCTTTGTTTCCTTGTCGTATCATTATGTGTGTTCGCTTTTTTAGGTGTCTTAATTAGGACGTTCAATTTATAGGTTTTCAGTCATTTAAGTGTTCTACGAGAAAAAGACAAAGTTTGATCAATGAACGACAGCGAATCTATACCAGTATAAGCCAGCTTTAAGAATTCACCTAATACACTCTCCATCAGCTCAGTAATGGGTAACAAGCCTCCCATCTTCAAGGTGAAGAGCTCTCATAGGTTTTAAGCATCTACAGGCTAACAACCGATCCAAACTTTTCCTAAATATCATAACATCAATCGATCAATTGTGGACAAAGCTGAATTTCGGTGGTGGCTGTAAGAGTGTTCCGCGGATTCCGAAAGAGTGAAGGGAGTGAATATCCAGTCCAACATATGACTGTCCAAGTAGAAGTTTAAATATGTTTTTACTTCATGATTAGTACTATTTGTCTTAAGTTTAAAGAGTGTAGTATATTTGTATTTTCTACATAAAATTATGGTAAGTAATGATCTAATATATAATTAGATATATAGAAAATGATGTAAAAAAATTGACTTTTTAATATTATTATTATCTCTCATAATCTCTCTTTTGGTGTTAGTTACTTTATTTGCTACATCAAAACAAGTATATAAGTAAATGGCGCAATATCATACGTTTGGGTGGAGGAATTGGTCTGGTCGATCAAGTTCTGAACTACTTTAGAAGCTACAAGCATTCCCTTCTTCTGGTAGTGATATACCGTTGTATGCCAGGTTATCAAAGGCCCTACCACGCGTGCTACGGAGCGACCAACATAAAAGTGGTAAGATCTTATTTACCCTCTTTCCTCAGCCAACATGTAATTGTTAATGAAACATTTTCTGAAAATATAGAGATAATATGTACGTAATACTAAAATAAAATTTTGATGAGTTTGCTAAGTGACCATACGAAGAGACTTGTTTGTTGGAAAAAAAAAATGATTCGTGACATAATCGTAATAGTTCTAACTTTTTAATAAATAAATAAATAAATAAAAAAGAAAAAGGAAAAACATAAGCACTAAATAATCCAACTTATTTACAATCTCTTCTAATGCATATACTCTAAAAATTTATATTTACAGTCTTCTGTTACAAATTTGAACTTAAACCATCCAAACAGTGAGAATATACATAACTAACTTAATAATTTAAAACATGTGCATGGGTCACATTTCTTACCAGTTACCACCATTACACAAACATCTCTTCAATTTACCAATTAAGAAAAGAAACAACTTTCGGTGACTTTGGCTCTCCGAGGCTAATGGGTCACTATATCACAGCATGATAAATCCACATGTATGTATGTGCTCCTAACATAGTAGTAAATATTTATTTTCTATTATCAAACAAAATCATATATAAGACTGTATAAGCATAATAAAAATATATGTTGAGTCGAGTAGAATTTGATTGAGAGCTAACTTCAAAACGTTTAGATGATACAAGATAAGGAGTATTTTGAGAAATAAGCTAGTATCAACGAGCCAGCTTACAAAGGTAGTGGAGAGAATGTGAAGTAATCCACACGTGAAATCGAGGAAAAAGGGGAACATATATTTTACTCATAGCGATCTTGAAGATATTGGAGCAATGTCCCAATAAGAAGACAAAACGAAAGAAGACGAAGGAAAAAAGCATGATGAGACTCGTGCGTTCTTCCATTTTAACAAACAGAACCACTCATCTCTGCACCATTTAATCAACCTCAACGTTTTGCTTCTTTTTTTCTTTTAATCCAACCACCAATTTGAGAACCTTTTTTGCCATAATTAAAGGTAATTTCTTTGTCTTCCGCACGTTCAATTTTCAACGCCATTACTTGTAAATATTCGAACCGAGTGGTAACTAGATATAAATAACAATATTAGTATTCCTAGATATTAAAAACCAAAAAACTTGGCTGTGTTTTAAGTTTTAAGGACAAAAATGTTGTAGACAAATATGATATAAATTGAATAGAGTACTATAAAGAACCCAAATAACAATTTAAAAAAACGTACATTAATATTAGACACGATCATTCATTGTGTGTAGACTAGTTAGAGTCTTAGAGATATATCATTTACTCACATATCTTAATTATTCCTAATTAACTTGTGTGGGACATTGGTAATTAACAAGCAAATCACGAAAGTGATATGTAAATTACTGACGTGATTATTTGAGAGATGTTTTGCGGAAATTTTACTTTTCGTGTAAATTACGAGTTTGGAATTTCAGAATTACTTGATGATAAAAAAAAAGGAGACAGTGAAGTTGACTCATCAACAATCAAAATGCTTTAAAATCGGCAAAAATGTAAAAGAAGGGACCCAATAATTCTTTGTTCCCCATCTTGTTTGCACACTTTCATCACAATGTTTCTTACTTCTTCTAAACATTTTCTCCTCTCGTGTTTCACCCACTTTTACAATCTCATATTTCTTTCCAATATCACCAAAACAAATGATATGTTTTCTACCTTTATATGACCTATATGGTTAGTTATTCACATTATAAATGATTTATATCGAGATTTCACTAACCATTTCAGTGATTTAACTGAGATCAAAACTTCTAGTTTTAGCACCGGTGTGAAAACTGTGGTTCTTAGGTTCATTATCCATATTCAATAATGGGTCTCGGTTTAAAAGAACTTGTTTGCAGTTAAATTGAGCTTTAAAAGAATGGGCTTCAGAAATCGTTAAAGCTGGCCCATGTCGATTCTTAAAAAAGTTCTAGCGTCCTTAAGGTAAGAACAACTACATATCAATGGCTAAAGAATTTTAGTTGAGTTTGCTATGACGGGATCTTTTGTTTGTGGCTCTGCGCGAGATTGCGACTGTTTTCGTTGAGAGGAGTCGTCTGTGTTTCTTCTTGTAGCACAATCGTGTTCTGAAAGGGATTGGTTCAGCTGGAATGTCTTAAAGGAAACACGAAAACGTCGGAATGGAATAAACTCATGCATATACTCTACGAAGTTGAAAAAATTGATGGAAAATACAACTTTGTTCTTTCAAAACACAATAATTTGTCTCAACTAAGAGATACTAGCTTGACTCAACAAGTTCATCAAAAGAAAAGAACAGAATCAAACCAGATCCTATGAGAAACGATAAAGACAAACGGTTTAAAAACTTGTTGAGCATGAGTCTTGAGGATCAAGTACTTAGAAGGGTTTTGAACCAATTGCACTTGCATTGTGGAAACTGGAAAGCATATGAAAGAAACTACCAATGTCCCTATCTAACAAGAACTTCAAAATGGAGGACCACAAAAGCTTAGATGAAAATTTGGATGTGTTCCCAAAGCCGGTTGTACACATGTGAAGAAGACCAAGTTGTTCACCTTCTACACGGCCTGCGAAGAAAATAATATGATTTGTAATCTCAAACCAATCTGTTAAAATCAGGTTATATATGTGAAAAGCTGATAGCACATGCGGAGATGATAAACACTAGTGTTTTCCTTCTTATTGGATTACTTTTGCTTTTTATAATCTTTTGGATAATTATATAATACAATCAGTCTCTAATAAAAAGTCCACCACCTTGTGTCGCATATCATATTAGTACATTATATCATTATTAAACTATCCTTATCTCTGGACACCGAATTGATCAGATCTATCTATATGACCAGCTTGTTTACAGTGGAAATCACCGCAAGTCATTGTCTGTGACCATGTCGCACTTAATAAATTTCTTCACTATTCCAAAAACATAACATGGCGCATCCTTTTCTTTTGTAATTATAGCTTCACGTACGGTACCATACTTTACTAGGTATTATGAAATCACTTCAACAAAAAAAGGACTTAAATATGGAGTTATCTAGGTAAGTTACTGGTAATTATATTAATTATCTTAACTTACCTTTCTTTACATGCATGATGCATCACCTGTCTTCCAATAATATGAATATTACAATCACCTACGTACACTCACAGAAAATACCATTAATGTCTTTGGTGTGAACTAAAATCGTTATACCCCAATAATGTGAGTTAACATCACACTCCGTTGTATGTGGCCTTTCATGCCGCTCTTAACTAGAGAGGTTTCCCATGCCGTGAGCTCCACCTTTATTTGAGAGCGTGCGCTGCCCAGAAAATAAATAAGAGATATGAAAGAGTCGAGATGCGCTGCATCACGCTGTGCTATTCCTAGAAACTCGGAAAAGTTGATGACTAAGCATGCATATCACCACTTTTGCCCCAAGGAGCATGCATATCACCACAATGTTTCTGTTGTTGTTTGGTCCGCACTTAGCATGATAATACTGTAAATTATTGCCAACAAGTCGTTCATACTTAAATTGATCGATCTTAAAACACATTTAATTATAGGATTTTTCTCATGGTATAAAAAAAATAAATGGGAAAATATCAAAAAAGTCATGAACTTTCAAAATGTCATTTAAATGTTGACGTTTTTGTTGACTTTAGAAATAAATAGATAACTTTTGCTGACTAGGCCATTTTAAACATACCGTTAAATCAACTAACAGAGAATTTAACAGGGTTAAGTTTTCAGTTAGGGTTACTGTTACCTTATAAAACAGCGCCATTTTCATTATAAAATTTTTGCGAAGTAAGAGGTCAAACCGTTCACCTCTAAAGTATCAGCACTGATATGCTCAAATTGTAATACCCTATGGTACGAACATCCTTGCAGTTGTAATACTCTAGGGGTTGAATCCACATAGACTCTAGTTCACACAATAGACTTATTATTCTTTTAATTATGCTAAATCAAAAATATTAAATTAAAGACAATGCAAAAACATAATTAAAAGTGTTGTAAATTCAAAGGATCAAAGAGCTAAGCTTAGGGAATTTCTCAGGAATTTATTGGGATATTAAATCAATCAAATAATTAGGATTCAAACAATTAAATATCAGATTTAGAACTCTAAACACACTTGTAAAATAAATCAGTTCTCACTGCAAATATTATCTAAATTTAAAACCAGAAAATCCAAATCTCTTTGCAAAATTCAAGGTTAAAAATCAGCTTTAAAAACAAGTTTAGATTGTTCACAAAATTATTAAATCAAATCTCTTTACAAGAAATAATTTTGTTCATCAAAAGGTTTAATCAGGAAAATCAATTATATTCTCATATCAATTTATTTTCCTAAGTTATTAATTCTAGGTGATCAATCAAGAATCAATATGAAGAACAACCTAAGATGAAGATCATAGAAGATAATGAAACCTAAAATTAACAGATCTAATAAACCATAAAAACCCTATGAAAAACCGTAAACCTAACAAGCAAATTACTCAGACATATTTAATAAAGCACAAAACATCTTTCTGAATAATAAGCAATTGATATTAAGAAGTAAGGAAGGGAGTTCAAGAATCTTCTCTCTACAGATGAAATCATATCTCCAAAGCTCTCAATATCTCTTCTGGTTGCAGAATAAACTTAGGTCTAAACAATGACCATAAAAATCCTATAAATACTCTAAAACACGTCTTGGGCCTTAATTGCAAATAAGGAAAACTTGGGCAAATTTTGTAATTCTTCTAAAGCTTGTGGAGACAACTTCCGTTTGTCTTTGTGGCACCTGCATCGATCGATTCTGAGACTGCATCGGTCGATGCAGAGTCTTGATCACGTCTCCAAGCTTCGTTGATCAGCGTTCATGCTTTGATTATGCTCCAAATCATCCTCTTTAGCTCCTTTCTGTTCCATCCGTGCCAATGAGTATCTAAACCTATAAAGACTCAAAAACAACCTAGAAAACAAATCAAAAGACTCAAAAAGCACACTTATACCATGATTAAAAACCACAAAAACCATGATAGATCAAGCACAAAACCCTACCAACTGAGCTATCATATTTTCTTGAGATATTTCAAACATACGTATTAATAACGCTACCAAATAGATGCCCAGAAAAAAAAAAAAAACCAGATTCGTCGTCTCAGACTCTCAGTCTTGTATCCTAAAACAAAAATAACCCAGATTTCAAACAAAACAATCAAATCTCTAAAGCAAAAGAAGAAAGAAAAATAACCCATATTTTAAAACACAAATATAGAACAAACCCCTTGTCTCCTAAATCGTCCATGGATTCTTCCAATCCAACATTCAGCAAAACTATCAAACATCCGTAATTTAGCTCTTCCGCCGAGAAGATCAAAATCAAGGGAAGGCGTTAATTGGGCATCAAAGACATACCCTTATGGGGGAAAGAGGATTAAATGTGAAAACGATGAATCACGAATTGACACATCATATTTAGGATCTTGGATCTGTTATAGATGTATATTTTTCTGATGAATCTGGACATTTCTTTTTTAATTTGGGCATCTGTTTTGTAACAACATAAGTGTTTACGTTTGTGACATTAATAAAAAGTCTCATTAGCTCAGTCGGTTATGTATGGTGGGTATTAGTCAGAAGTGAGCAGTTCAATCTTTACGAGGTATAAATTTTACATTCGAAACGACGATGATGTTTTTAAAACTTAATAGTAACCCTAACTGAACACTTAACCCCGTTATATATTCTGTTAATTGATTTAACGGCATGTCTAAAATGGTCTGATCACCAAAAGTTATCTATTTATTTATAAAGTCAACAAAAGCTTCAGCATTTAAATGACATTCTGAAAGTTCATGATTTAAACGTCCTAAAATTGAAAGTTCATGATTTTTTTGTTTTTTTTTCTAAAATAAATACAATTTGATGAAATGATAAAATCAATTATTTTTAAGCTGACAAAGCCTCTCTACATACACCTATTATTTCATCTAAATTTTGGTGCATTACAATATTGTGATGATAAAGATGATGATGATGATGTTGTTAGTTATAATAAAAGTTTTGTTTCATTAATTTTTTTGAATTCATCTTCCTTTTCACTAAATAATCATTAATTTTTTTCTTTTTTCTTAATTTGATAAAATCATTCGACATTTCGAAGGATAGTCATAAATATTTTTGTGGCCAAGTTGAATATTTCAAAAGTTAACCACGTACTTACCACAAGATGAACATATGACTATTTATTTAGTCTCCGATTGGCCACAAATTAACGTACTTAGTCTTTCGGCTACCAGTTTGTGGCTAATTTCAGTTTCCATGACGGTGGCAAAATTGTTAAATCAAACACATCCAAATTGTGTAAAAATTCAACACATGAAACACATTCCAAAGTTAAGCAAATGTAGTAAAATACTTATCAAGGGCCATCTTTAACTTTTTCTCCACTTCTGTGACAAAGAAATCTACCGAACAAGATTGTGTCAATAAAATTTAACATTATAAACTATAAATTGCATCCTACTCATCATCCCATCACATTATATATTCTTTTCGTTTTCGGTCAGATTTGCTTACAATGTAAAGGGTCCAAATTGATATATATTATTAGAATAGTCCTGGTCTTGGGAGCCTATCGTTGTTTCCACGACTACTTTTCCCCCAAACTTCATCCTCTCTATGCACCAATCTTTTTTTCTTTATATTAGACTTCCAAGGTTGGCTCATTGGTTCCATCTTCCTTCACAAGCAACAATGATACGACGCCACGAATCCGAAGAAGAAGAAGTTTTTTCTCATGAAGATTATCAATTATCTTCTTCTCTACCACTTCATCGATGTATTGCCACTCTTTCATGTCATACATCATCCTACATTTCATCTCTTACCCTTACAGGAAAGAGACTTTACACAGGCTCCAACGACGGAGTTGTCAGGTTGTGGAATGCAAACACGTTAGAAACGTTAGCGGAAGCATCAAGCACGGGTGATGTAATAACAGGAGAAAGAGGGGGTGGAGGAGCAGTGAAATCTATGGTAATCTTGGTTGATAAACTCTTCACAGCACACCAAGATAAAAAAATACGTGTGTGGAAGATAAACGACGTCGTTGAAGAGGATGTGGGTGGTAAAAAGTACATGCATTTAGCGACGATGCCAACTATGAGCGACCGTTTCGCAAAGTGTTTGATGCCAAAGAACCAAGTTGAAATAAGGAGGCACAAGAAAGCTTCATGGGTTCATCATGTAGACGCGGTTTCGGGTTTAGCCTTATCAAGAGATGGAACGCTACTCTATTCTGTCTCATGGGACCGGACACTCAAAATCTGGCGAACCACCGACTTTAAATGCCTAGAGTCTTTCACAAACGCCCACGATGATGCAATCAATGCAGTGGCATTATCCGACAACGGAGATATATACACAGGATCTTCTGACCAGAGAATCAAAGTGTGGAGGAAGAACGTCTATGAGGAGAATGTGAAGAAGAAAAAGAAGAAGAAACATTCTTTAGTTGCAACATTTTCGGAGCATAATTCGGGCATTAACGCATTGGCACTAAGCGGTAACAATGGCTCTCTTTTACATTCGGGTGGATCCGATGGATCGATATTGGTTTGGGAAAGAGGCGAAGGTGGAAACATTGTCGTTGCTGGAATGCTAAGAGGTCACACAGAGGCTGTTCTATGCCTCACGGTTGTTTCGGGCATACTTTGTAGTGGGTCTGCAGATAAGACGGTGAGGCTATGGAAAGGTTCTGCGACGGATTATTCGTGCTTGGCCGTGTTAGAGGGACACAGAGGACCGGTTAAGTGCTTGACCGGAGCAATTCGTGATTCCGGTAAACCATCAGAGACTTCTTATCATATTTATAGTGGAGGACTTGACTCTCAAGTTAAGGTTTGGCAGATTTTGGTGCCAATCTCATAAAAGAGTTACTTTATCATTCAATTTTGGATTGTTTCTTTTTCCTATATTGATAAGTTGACGGGTTTTTGTGTGAGTTTATCTTTTGGGATAATAGGTGAACGAGTGTGTAATGTGTGATGTTGTACTATGTTAGTTGGATAAGAAGAGGACTTGTATCACACTATAATATTTGATTTGACAGCGAGTCCTGCGTTCTTATTAGTACATGTTTTGACAAATACAATTACGGACAATCAGAATCTATCAAAACCAAGTAGGTAAATATCTTTGCTAAAGAAGTATATTATATTGGAGCAAATAGCATATAAAATATATGCAAAGTAGGACAAGTAGTTTGTCTAATCTTGTATTATTTCAATCAAAAAGTATATTGAAGAATAATTAAGAGAAAAAAGCATCTCTTTGTAGGATTTGCTTTGGATAAAAATAGGGTTTAGATATATATTATTCCCCTTATTCGTTCCTTGTGGATCATTTAATTAACCCCATTACCAGGCTACTACTACAAAGTAGAGAACTCGAGCTTTTTTGCTTTTGTTCTTTTTTTTTTCAGGTAATATATGTTAATGAATATTACCAACGGATAAAAATTGGCTCTAGTTGGTCCACATGACTAAACATATATGACCGTAGTAGACAACAATAGCATCCAAAGACCAAAATAACGACCGCAAGACTTAAAAGTAAACATGATGTGTGACAGTAGATACGGGTTCGAAATTTGATTTTAGTATCGGATACCAAGATTTAAATACGTGACAATATCCACTAAAAAGACAATAAAGGTTTATGAAACACACGATAGGCAAATGGAGTAAAATAATTGGGGAACAACACTGAAGATCAGGAAAGGAATAAAAAAGAAGAAAGCACATGGTTACAATGTATGATGCCATCCACAATATGACTGGATCCTACTCTCTTTTGGTTACAACTTACAACATTCTGTTTTCTTTTTAATATTCTCTAATTTTTGACCTAATTTGAATAACTAAGACATGATGGATATTGAATAAGTTAGGTGTCCAAGTCATTTTCAACACTACCATTTGCTAGATTATCATAGCATAGGTAATTTAACCGCCAAATGAACACTAATGTTAACAAGCAGAGCACTCACGAGAAAATGAAAGACGTGAATAGTTTGCTGTGCACTTGCACTAGTATTTTTCAACGCCCCACAAATTCAGAGCAAAATACATGACTGCATGCCAACTATAACTTTTTAGGCTAACCAAAGAATAAAGATGTAACCAGAAAAATAGAGGGGTACATTGTTGACTCTATGCTCTACTTGACATTCAAATTTGGTTATTGTGTCATGTTATGTTGTAAAGGTCACGCTTATATGTCACCTATCAACTTTAGTTGGAACCCCCATTTCATCACTTAAGATTCTCAACAAATGGCATTATCGTATATAAAAAGAAAGAAGAAGAATCAATACTAATCTTAGAAAAAAAAAAAAAAAAAAAGCATTTATTCAGAGGTGAGGTCTACATAAGCTAGACAGATATTCAGCTGGCAGCAGAAAATGAACTCCAAGAGAAGTGATATAAATGTTGCTTTTAATTTTTTACAAATCAAGGTTAAAGGCAAGTGATTGAGTACAATTTACAATGGTAATTTAGACGGAGTACCTGCTTCACGTGGATATTGTTTTGGGGTGGAGTGATCTTTACGACAAACAACCGTTGTCCTCTGTCCGTATGGGCTATATGAATCCACTGCAGCGTATTTTGACACAACAAATTTTATTCCAAACAAGCTTATTTGCCAAGTCCGATAAGCAAAAACCAGAAACAAAAAACATAAATCTATACATCCATAATTGCGTTGCAGGTTTCCCGGTAGTACCAAAATCTTACCACACTTTTCTACCTTAAGTCTACTAATTCATCCAAAAGTCACAGCT
This sequence comes from Camelina laxa, assembly GCA_024034495.1. Classification (NCBI taxonomy): domain Eukaryota; kingdom Viridiplantae; phylum Streptophyta; class Magnoliopsida; order Brassicales; family Brassicaceae; genus Camelina; species Camelina laxa. The sequence continues at coordinate 17,820,403 of CM043885.1, read as the reverse complement.
TTCTATTAACCCCAAAATTCTTAGCCTAATACTATGTATAAAAGTGTTATTTTGGTATATGAAACCAAAAATTTCGCAGCTTAGCAAGAGATGTATTAGGGTAACCAAGATTACAAGGTTTCTCCTCTTCTGAGGCATTGTTATTACGTTCACTTTCAATAAAGTTCAAAAACAAATTTAGTCCCTCCTATGATATAATGCCAGACATATTAGTGTCTTCAGATAAACTTGTGAACATATAAAGAGACCCAAAGAAAACACACCTGGATTAATTTGTAATATGGAACCACCCAACATGCGAACTGCATTTTCTGCATTTTGAACTTCCTCCTGTTTTTTGACAAAACCATGAAAGATTTAGGTTAAAAGAACGGATGCAGAAAACATAAGTGCTTCAAATACATAGGTTAAAAACAATAAGTCACAAATGAGAACTCTTACCTTAGGGTCATGACCCTTAGCAGCTACAAACAATCCCCCAACCCGAACCAGAGGAAGACAATATTCAGCTGAAAAAATCATAGCAAACAAACTTAGATTCACTGTGACCACTAATAAGCATCTAGCACTACAATACGTGAACAGTCAAACTTGTAACAAAAATACCTAAAACTCTCATCTCCGCAACAGCTCTTGCAATAGCCACATCAAACTTCTCTCTATACATAACATCGTGCCCACAACTCTGTTCTATAACAAAAGTAGGACAATATAAATTAGAATCACCTTACTGGCAATTATGTCACAAAAGATTTACACAAATAGGAGTAGCAATCCAGAATTAGGGAAAGTGTTTTTCGCAATCATGAATCATACTTTCCAACAGAAGCTCTTTATAAAAAGAGTAGCTCGATAAAAATAAAATTCATTAATAGACCATCATCACATATACTCCAATTTTACAGTCTAATCCAATGATTTAATGGAAACATTAACAAATTATTATCTCAGGAAAGTTTCTCAACTATTTCTGGCATGTACAGGATTGTTAAGTTGTTAGCTAAACAAACAAAAAACAGAGTTACTTCAGAACATCAGAAACTGCATTCGAAATTGAGTTACCATAGGTACTAGAGAATCCAGGAGTAGCCAACTATTACAGAAACTCATCCCAAAATTGAAAGAGGATAAAACTATACCTCTGCTCTACCCCTTACAATTTTCACATTTGTAAGCCCAGTGACATTCACTACGTGCTCCAAGAAAACACAACGCTTGTTTATAGACTCCAATAGAGTAACTCTCCAATCTAAAATACAAGAACTTAGCTTATTAATAATCTGGAATACCATAACAAGCATAATCTGAAATAATTTGCATAAACATATATGAAGCTAATGAGAGCACCTGGACAAGCAATAGCTAGAACCAACCCAGGAAGACCTGCCCCGCTTCCAACATCAATTAAATTGATTTGATCAAACAAGTCATTGGAATGCAAGTTGTAAGACGTCTTTATAGGAGGCAATATCGCAAGAGAATCTTCAATATGTCTCTCCATTACTTCTTCAGTTTCTTTAGTTGCTGTAAGATTCATCTTCTGCACATTCACAATGCCAATTCAAACCCACAGAGCAGCTAATAACAAAAACATATCTTAATCCTAATTGAAACAGAGACAAAACCAGTAGTTTCATTTGGGTACAGTACTACAACCATATTGACATAAGGACTTACAACGAACACTTGGTGGGCAATAAGCTTAAAAGCTTTCAACTTGATTAGAAAATTACGAATATTTTGCAAACAAGTAATGCTCAAGAATAATTCCAAAGATCCCAACAAGTTAGTTCAGCAAAAGGGTCAAGAGAGAGAGATAGAGATAGACCTGGTTCCATTGGAGAAGAGTATCGACGTAGAGATGGATTTGGTCTTGTTGGCTAGAACTGAGGCTTTTGAAACATGATGTTGTTGTGCTGGCGGCGACATTTGCGAAGGCATTGGAGTGAAACCTCCTCCAAAGAAAAGTGTGCGATTTGGTGCAGGGAAGGTGTTTGATTAAATGCCCCAGAGAGAGAACATGTGAGACGCACTGCATTTTTTTTTTTTTTTGGTTTTTCCAAAAATTTGCGGGGACGATGGAGTTGTCTAATGTTTTAATTTATCCAGTTGATAAGATTTATTTAGTTATACAAAAAATGAACATAATTATTTATGTATAAGACATTATTATATGGTTCTGGGGGAAAAATACCACGATCTTATAATCTAAAATGTATTTTTATAACATTAGTAAGAAACCTGGCTAGCCTTTACAAAGAACAATAATCAAATAGAAGAAACCTCTACAGTTTCAAAAAATTTGCAGTGAATTGTTCATATATGATGTATCCTGATTTGGTATGTAAGGGGCTTTGTATCAAATACATACAAACGCTCACACTCACATAAAGCTGGTAAGGTACAGAAGAATATGTAACTCCAAACTGGTTTTGGTGTCTGTAAACAATTCAATGAGTATCAATGTGAAGAGAATTCACATCTTGCACGCCTTGCTTTCACCACATGTCTCTACCTGCAAACACAATTACATAGTCGACCGGTTTCTCCGAGTAAGAGACTGCGACAGAAAGATTGATAGAAATGAATGTATTACTTTTGTCACTACCTTATCTTTCTTTCTTGCTTCAAGAATAGCTTCTAAAGATGGCCTCCCTAATCAACAAAGACATCGAGTTTTAATGCACAATTAAGCTTAACAAAAAGGTTTAAACATTTTGCAGGTCATTTTATATACCTGTGACCTGAAGACGATATTTAGCCCAAACATCATACACAGCATCAGCTAACTTCCCTATCTGCAAGTAAATCACGCGTTATTCGTTAACACAAAACTAGACACAAACAGAGCGAGAAAGATTCTCTTGGATTCGATATTGCAAGAGAAAGAGGCTTACTGGTTCATATTTGGTGATAGAGTAAACCCATCCAAGCCCAACCTCTTCATACAGTCTCCTAAATGCCTGAAAACGTTAAACCAAATTGTGAATACCGTCAGAAACAATGAAAATGGATTAGACTTAACTTAACAATGATGCAATAAGCTTACCTCCACACCCTTTACCACGTTACCATCAGACTGAATGGCATGGATTTGCCCCATTACCTAGTAAAGATCTCGATTAAATCCGAAGTCTCCACACCAAAACAGAGAATGAAACAATTTGAACCAGATTAAAAGATCAACAATTTTACTGTTTTGTAATCAAGCCCTTGATTATCTTCCGGTGAATAATCGATGGAACTTATGTCCACAAACTTAATAGTTCCATATTTTTCATTCCTTTCCAGAAGCATATTAACCTTAAAATTTGCCAAAATAACAAGAAAATAATTCAGTTTCCAGATACTCTTCAAATGAATGAACATAACAGCATAAACAAGGAACATAGTTTATATATATATATATATATATATATATATATATATTATTAGAGACCTCACGCATACAGAGAGGACAATCTCCATCGTAAAGCATTTTGATTTTCCAGTTCTGAGGTTTTGGGGGATCATCTCTGTTCTTCAATGGTGTTGTAATAATAGGATCAGTACTTGCTCCTCCTTGTATCGCCCTAACTTGATTTTTAAACCCTTCAAGTTAAAAAAAAATATATATATATTCCGTGATCAATGCAAATTGTTCTGTATCTGAAGAACCCTATATTATAATATATGTAATCTATCTTAGGACAGTACATGTAATAATATGTACCTGTAGGGATGATCCGAGGATTGAAACTGGGACTGAAATGGTTTGATAATGATCGAAGAGAAGGGTTTCTTCGGTGCTTCCATATTGTAGATGCAGCAGCAACAGCAGCTCCTCTCGTTGCCATTTTTTTTTCTTCAATGGAATTTGATTTTGCTTTCTTTTTTTTTTTTGTTTCTGTTTGTTATGTTGTGGTAATTTAAACCGGAAAGCGTTAAGTTTTAAGGTGCGGAGCGGTGCACGTGGCATTATTGTCTCCTTTAATTTTTTATATGTATGCCCGTTTGGGACAACCGTGGAGAAGGTCGGTCGCTCATGAGGAACGAGCTAGGAATATTATGATTTATGACTATGAGGGATCGGATATATATTTTTAGCTAATTCAAGTTTTTAAAATTTATTAGTTGTGATGTTTTCATTTTAATTCATTTGAAAACTATATTACTCATAAGCCCAGCAATAAAAACTAAAAATACCCTAAGAAATAGAGATTTGCTGTAAAACATTTAAGTGGACTCCATTAGACCGGCCCATCTACTGTCCAGCCCATTAGTTCATGGGTTCAGCCCATTAGCCCCATAGCCTATGGCCCATTCATACTTTGTATTTCCTTTTGTGTTTTGGTCTTAGGGCTACTCTTTTGCCCTATAAATATGTAACCTCTATTCCTAATAAGAAATAAGAACAAGAGATTTACACTCTAAACTCTCTAGTTTACAACACGTTATCAGCACGATAGCCTCTAGCCCTAAACTCTAAAGACAGCCGCCTATTCACTTCTCCCCTAAGATCCTAAACCGCCTTTTGTTCTTTCATCTTCCTTCGAGAATCTCTCTTGATCTCGAAGCTCTTTTGATACACAAGCATCCTTAGCTTGTGATCGAGTTTCCCTCAAAACCCTATCGAGGTTTGTGGTTACTTGGTTCGGGAGTGAACACGCGTACGCGGAACTGATCGATAGCAGTACGCAGACGGTACGCGGAACTGATCGATAGCGGTACGCAGGCGATACACGGATCTGATCGAGAGCGGTACACAGGCGGTACGAGTATCTGTCCGAGAGTTCGCGAGGAGCTGATCGAGTGGAATACCGAGGTCTTTAGCTCCCGGTCCAAACCAGTCAGAATCCTAAGGTGTTAAGGTAAAATTCGAACCTCCTCAAAACCCTATGATCGAACTTGAACTAAAACTATAGAACCCTAAAACATCCAAGTATACAATCTAACAAACTTTAAATTCCCTAAATCCTAAGACTTAAAATCAGATTGTTAGGATTGTTAGATTGATTGATAATTGCACCATATTACATCAAGCTTAAAATCCGATTTTGGTTGTTTTAAATTGTCTTTGATTGCTTGTTTGTTTGTGTTGCATAAGAACCTAAAATTAAAATTGTTAGGATCATAAGATAGGATTTGATCTAATTGTTCTAGGAGATTTAAACTTGGATTGTTCATGCATCATAAATTAAAATCGGACCATGTTAGGATGCTAGAAAAATCGGCTGCATAAATTAGTATTGTTCTAGGATTGAATTCGATTAAGAGAAGTTTTTGTTTGTTAATTTTTCATAATTGTTAAAACATGAAATCGGAATTAAAACATATTGGAGATAAACACCTAAAATAATTTAGCAATTATCCTAAGTCTCATATAATTGAATCCTAGATTAAATAGGAAATTTTGTAAAAAGGAAATCCTATCTAGAAATAAAGGAAACTATTGCATGCATTATCTATTTGCTTTTGTTGTCTTGCATGCATGATTTTAAACCGAAAAACAATAAGAGGCAAGGCATGTTTCGGTCTCAAATACCGCATGGCCTAATGCATGGTTCGGTCTCAAATACCGCATGCTAACTATCGGTTGTCTATTTTCTGTTTTATGCAGATGACAAGTCTTAAGAGCCTAGACTACCCAATTTTGCAAGCTTCTGGAAAGAACTATTTGCAATGGGCACAAGACACTAAGATCTATTTGAAATCGAGTGGCTTGCATGGTTGCATCGATGAGGGTGTTGAGAGCACTGATAGAAACAATAACAAGTGTATCCAACACATGCACCATCACCTTGCTGAGTGTCTCAAAACCAGTACCTCTTCATAGAAGATCCTTCGGTCCTTTGGAAAGCGCTTAACCGCCGCTATGGACACCAGAAAACTGTGCTCCTTCCTAAGGCCAAATTCGATTGGAAACACCTAAGGATCCAGGATTACAAATCCGTGGATGAGTACAACTCTGAACTTTTTAGGATTGTCTCACTCCTTAGGCTGTGTGGAAGAGAGACTACTGAGGAGGAGCTGATAGAAAAGACTTTGTCTACTTTCAGCCCTAACAATATTGTTCTTCAGCAACAATACCGGCAAAAAGGTTTTGCTGATTATGGGCAACTTATAGAATGCTTGCTTCTAGCTGAGCAGAACAATGAGTTGTTGCTGATAAACAGTGCTATGAGACCTCCTGGTACAGCCCCATTACCAGAAGCACACAAGGTTGATTTGGGAAAGAATGGTGCCACAGATTCTAAGGTACTTGATGAGCCTAAAGAGACCAACTATGTCCACAGAGAAAGACACTATGGTCGTGGCCGTGGTGGTAGAGGACGTGGTGGTCGTGGCGGTCAAGCAGGCCGAGGAGGTCGCGGACGTGGTGATAAGGGCCGTGTGTCCTTCAAACCACAAACCAAGACTAAATCGACTTGTTACCGATGTGGTATGTCAAACCACTGGTCTAAGAACTGTAGGACACCCAAACATCTCATTGATGCATATCAAGAAGTTTTGAAAAAGACTCCTGAAGCTAACCATGCTTACATCGATGATGAAGGAGACTTCGATCATGAGAATGATGACTTGCTGGACCATGAGACTTCCGACTGCCTTGGAGAATGATGAACAATTTTCGTTTTTATTTTGGTTTAATTTCAATGCTTTCTATGATTTAATTTCTATTTCTATGTAATGGATAATTATTTAAATTTAAATCAAAGGATTTTAGTTTATGAAAGTCTTGTTAAAACACAAAAATTATTGTCCTATTTATAGAGATGGCCGAGGACATGAGTGTGCTGATAGTGGACAGTGGTTCCAGCCACACTATATTACAAGACAAAAGATATTTTATAAATCTTACAAAAAGAAATGCAAATGTTAGCACAATTGCGGGTATAGCAAGTTTAATAGAAGGCTACGGCCAGGCTCACATTTTGTTGCCTAACGGTACACATATCGAACTAAGTGATGCCTTATACTCACCCAGCTCTAAGAGAAGCTTATTGAGCTTTAAAGATATAAGATCAAATGGTTATCACATTGAAACCAAGGGTGAAGGAAATAAAGAATTCCTATACATTACAGAAATTGTAAAAGGACATAAGAAAGTCCTAGAGACTATACCTGCCCTAGCCACTGGTTTATACCATGCTAAGATAAGTATGATAGAAGCTAACATGGCAAAGAATAAAATGTTCAATGAACAATTCACTCTATGGCATGACCGGCTTGGCCACCCGGGTTCGAACATGATGCGTAAACTGATTAAGAGTTCGAATGGGCACAACCTAAAAGAAAGAAAAGTTTTCCCTAAAAATCTTACTTGTGTAGCATGTGCACAAGGAAAACTTATTATAAGACCTTCACCAGTCAAAGTCACAAAAGAGACTTTAAATTTTCTGGAAAGGATACAAGGTGATATATGTGGACCAATACACCCACCATGTGGGACATTTAGATATTTTATGGTTATGATCGATGCATCAACCAGATGGTCTCACGTTTGCTTGTTATCCACGAGAAACCTAGCATTTGCTAGGCTGTTAGCTCAAATCATACGGTTGAGAGCACACTTTCTGGACTTTCCACTTAAGACTATACGTCTCGATGGTGCTGGTGAATTTACCCCAAGCGTTTAATGATTACTGTATGTCCATGGGGGTGAGTGTGGAACATCCCGTAGCACATGTCCATACACAAAACGGATTAGCTGAATCCTTCATTAAACGAATACAATTGATAGCTCGACCATTGTTAATGCGATCGAAGCTGCCCGTGTCGGCTTGGGGACACGCGGTCTTACATGCTGCCGAACTAATACGTATCAGGCCATCTAGTGAACACAAATATTCACCATCCCAACTATTATCGGGTCGAGAGCCAGACTTGTCCCATCTCAAAACATTCGGTTGTGCCGTATATGTACCAATTGCTCCACCACAGAAAAGTAAAATGGGACCTCAAAGGAGGATGGGAATATATGTTGGATATGAGTCTCCCACTATTTTAAAGTATCTTGAGCCAACCACAGGAGATTTATTTAAGGCCAGATACACGGACTGTCAATTTGTTGAGTCCGAATTCCCTATGTTAAGTGGAGAGACTAGCAAGCTGGGTAAAGAATTAACATGGAATCAAACATCCTTAGAATGGCAAGATCCTCGGACTATGGCATGTGATGCGGAAGTCCAAAGAATTATTCATTTGCAAAAGCTAGCTAACCAATTGCCAGATTCCTTTGCTGACCCAAAGAAAGTAACAAAATCGTACATACCAGCTTGCAATGCACCAGTACGTATTGATGTTCAAAAGGAACACAATAACCAAGTTGCTACAGAGTCTAAACCACGTTTAAAACGAGGTAGACCGGTAGGTTCCAAAGATAAAAATCCTCGGAAGTCTAAAAGTGCAAAACAGACCGAGGCTAAGGGAACTATAGAGAATACAGACAATGTCGTAGAAACTCCTAAGGCACCAAGTGAGGATCAGGACGCTGAACCTTATGAGCCTGAAGGAGCCGACAATGATGAGATCTCAATAAATTATATTGTGTCTGGTATTCAATGGAACCGAAAGAATGTCGACATTGATGATATATTTGCATACAAGGTAGCACTTGAGATAAATGAGGATCATGAACCCACATCCATGTTAGAGTGCACTCAAAGCAAAGATTGGCTTAAATGGAAAGAAGCTATTGATGTGGAGTTAAACTCTTTAAAGAAGAGAAGTGTGTTTGGTCCGATCATAAGGACAACACCCGAAATTAAACCAGTTGGACATAAGTGGGTCTTTGTAAGAAAGAGAAATGAAAACAATGAAATTGTAAGATACAAGGCACGGCTTGTAGCACAAGGATTCTCTCAAAGACCTGGCATAGATTATGAGGAGACTTACTCCCCTGTGATGGATGCAACGACTTTTAGATATCTAATAAGTCTGGCTGTAAGAGAGAAACTGGATTTGCGGTTAATGGATGTTGTGACTGCATACTTATATGGTCCACTGGATAATGAGATTTATATGAGATTACCAGAGGGTATAGAGCTCAAAGATAAGAAAGGTTCTCGAGACCAACACTACATAAGGCTAGACAAATCGCTTTATGGGCTGAAGCAAAGCGGTCGAATGTGGTATAATCAATTGAGTGATTATTTAGCTAAGATAGGCTATAAGAACGACCCAATCAGTCCATGTGTGTTTATAAAGAAGTTTGCAAACAAAGGATTTGTGATAATAGCAGTATATGTGGATGATTTAAACATCCTTGGAACCCCTGGAGAAATCGCCCAAACAGTAGAATATCTCAAGAGAGAATTCGAAATGAAAGACCTAGGCAAAACAAAATTCTGTTTGGGATTGCAGCTTGAGTACAGAAATAATGGGATCCTTGTGCACCAAAAGGCATATACAGAAAAGGTACTCAAGAGGTTTAATATGGACCAAGCTCACTCATTGACTAGCCCAATGGTTGTGAGAAGTGTTGATGTAGAAAAGGATCCATTTGCTCCTAAGAAGGAGAATGAAGAGGTCCTTGGTCCAGAAGTGCCTTACCTCAGTGCTATAGGAGCGTTAATGTTCTTGGCTAGTCACACTAGACCAGACATATGCTTTGCCGTGAACCTCCTAGCAAGATATAGTTCTTGTCCGACCAAACGGCACTGGAATGGTATTAAACATGTCCTACGTTACCTACAAGGAACGGTGGATTTTGGTCTTTATTATACTAACCATAACAAAGAAGGTTTAGTTGGTTTTGCTGATGCAGGTTACTTATCCGATCCACACAATGGCAAATCGCAAACTGGCTGTGTGTTTACACATGGTGGTACTGCGGTCTCATGGCGTTCTATGAAGCAAACTCTTGTAGCTACATCTTCAAATCACGCGGAGATCCTAGCCATCCATGAAGCCAGCCGCGAGTGTGTATGGTTGCGGTCCATGACTCAACACATTCGGAGAGACAGTGGTATGATCGAAGACAAGGAAGCTACGGTCATCTACGAAGATAACACAGCCTGCATCACACAACTCAAGGATGGTTACATTAAGGGAGATCGGACGAAGCACATACTGCCCAAGTTCTTCTTCACACATGAACTACAAAAGGCCGGAGAAGTTCAAGTGGTGCAAGTTCAGTCATGCGACAACTCAGCTGATCTCTTCACCAAAGCACTGCCGACCACAACATTCAAGAAGCTCACGCACCAGATTGGAATGCGGAGGCTTAAGGACTTGGAGTGATGTTTGGAACAGGGGGAGCAATGTGTGCTGTACTCTTTTTCCTTCACCAAGGTTTTGTCCCACTGGGTTTTCCTGGTAAGGTTTTAATGAGGCAGCATCCCCTAAGCACATTGCATCGATCCCATCCAACATAGGCACGGTCATTTCGTCCAAGGGGGAGTGTTGTAAAACACTTAAGTGGACTCCATTAGACCGGCCCATCTACTGTCCAGCCCATTAGTTCATGGGTTCAGCCCATTAGGCCCATAGCCTATGGCCCATTCATACTTTGTATTTCCTATTGTGTTTTGGTCTTAGGGCTACTCCTTTGCCCTATAAATATGTAACCTCTATTCCTAATAAGAAATAAGAACAAGAGATTTACACCCTAAACTCTCTAGTTTACAACAAGATTTTTTTTTACTAGACCTAATAATGAAAGCATTTAGAAGTTCAGTTATTATTTATGATAACTTTAATTGTTGGAAAATACTTAAATTCATCCCTAATGGTGAATCATTTTATTCACCCCCTCTTATTTTATCCAATCAAATTTTGTCACCTAATACAAGCTAGTAAAAGCAAATAAAATTCAATTTTAATATTATTCATATAAAAAAACTAATTAATAACATATCAGAAATTTTAATTTTACAAAATTATATGTTGGTTTGGAGTTATTAAAAATTGTATAAGATATAGATTTTACAAATTAAACCATATTATATCTAAATTTAAATTTATAAATGAAAATTAATGTACAAAAGAAAACTGCAAAATAGAGACGTTAAGATTGCAGTGAAAAGGATGGGGAAAGGGAGATGAGAAAAAATGTCATGAAGAATTTAAAGTTGAGGTTTGCACTTTAATAAGGGCTAACCATCAATCTTGTAGTTCTTCATGGATATTGCCTCTAAGGAAACGAGAGGTTATTGGTTTACCATACATGCCACAAGGAACTTTAAGTAGGCAGCTATTCCACTGGAAGGACGAAGGGTTGAAACTCCCTATGTTTTTATTTGTTGTCTTTTCTTTTACATCACTTTTTTTTTTTTTGTTAATTTTTTGCTTATTATTTGCTTCATGTTTGCTCATTTTTCAATTTTTTTTTGTATTTGATATTTTCGATAGTTAATAAATATAATCTAGAGTAAATTATGTATATTTAAGTTGTGCAATATAACTCTAATTACAAGCTTTGATTGTGTTGCAAATCAAAGGTAAAACTCGACCTGTACTAGCTATTTCATTCAATCTCTTTAACGCCCTCACTCACTTCATATGTTTGCTTAGATAGTTGTCATAAACAAGTTTGAGTAAGTTATTGGTATTTTTTACTAATCACAATCAAATTATATACACATTTTAACATTGATCATCATCACTCGATCTCTTAATTACTTTATTGTAATTTGTCATTCTTTATATAATATATAAGAAAGGAAAAATATTTGGGTTTACTTCTGGTGGTGAATCTTTAAATTCACCTCTTTGTTTTGATCAATCAGAATTAGCTAACTAATAAAATTAAATAATATAAATATTAATAATATCCATATTAAAAAAAACTAATCAACCATTAGGTTTTGCTTTTACAAGGTTATAATTCGATTTGAGTTTATAAAAAAAGATTTAGTGTTTAGATTTTATAATTAAACAAGATTATACGGCAATTTGAGTTTATAAATGAAGATTTAAAGTTTAAATCTTATAATTAAACGAGATTATATGTCAGTTTGAATTTATGAAGAAGCAATAGGATTAAGATTTTACAATTAAACAAGATTATTTGTCGGTTTGGGTTTATAAATACGGATTATGATTTATATTTTACAATTAAACGAGATTATATGTCTGTTTGGGTCTGTAAAAAAAATTAGTTTTTAGTTTTTGTAATATTAAACGAGTTTATATGTAGGTTTGGGTTTATAAAGAAGAATAAGGGTTTAGATTTTGTAATTGAACAAGATTATTTGTCGGTTTGGGTTCAACTAAATTAATACTTTGGTCATGTTTATTTTTAATATGTTTTATTTATTTAATTTTTAATTTATATTTAAAGGTAGTATGACACAAGCATTTTCATTGGTTAAAACAAAAGATGGTGAATCCAAAGTATTACTCCAAATAAAATAAAAGAGAAGCCTCATCAAAGATGATTCCTAATACATACCAAAATTTTTTTGAAATTTTAATGGATTTAGATTTATTCTTTAAGCTAGATACCCAATGTAACGCCCCGACTGTTCACTCTCTTAGTAGACCCCATGTATACTCCCGACCCATGGGCTCACCTGCTAAATGAGCTCTATGTCATCTCTTGGCCTTGTAACGCCTCGACTGTCCACTTTCTTAGTGGGTCCTATGTACATTCCCAGCCCATGGGACCCAAGTCTACTCCCGATGATTGAGCCCACGCATATTCGATGATTGGTTTGCTACGTCTGGGAGGCTTTAAAGACTTTACAAGAAAACAGGCCAACGGCCACTGAGGTAATAGTCGCTAAATAGTCGTTAAATGAACTTATACGACTATTTAGCGACCAATTACTGTTGTACTTAAAATTTTGTCGCTAATACATATAGTCGTTAAATAGTAGTTACTTAGCGACTATTTAACGACGATATACTGTTGTCATTAATTTGTCGTCGCATTGTCGTCATATAGTAACCACATTTGGCGACAATTTGCCGACAATTTAACGACTATATTAGCATTGGTCGTTGATTAGTCGTTATATTTAGCGACTAATCTGTAAACAAAGTTGCGACGTTTTTACATGAATAAAACTTGCAAGACTTTAGTCTGAAATTAGTCGTTTTATTTAACGACTTTTACCCTCTATTTAAAGACAATTTGCCATCTAAATGATGACTATATAGCGACTACTTTGTTTTACAAAACAATGAAATTAACTGGTTTTTATTGTTTTGTAATCCTGAATTTAATCCTGATTTATTAAATGAAAAATCTAATGAAAAATCATTATAAACATAACCATAATTGTGAAACCAGAACATATACAAGTCCAAAATAGAAATCAAACCAAAAGCAAAGAAAGAAAAAGTTTATGACACATACAAACTGAAGAAAAGAACTTAGTTCATGAGTTAAGAAACAATAGAGTTGATCATGGACTTGTTGATGGAAGATTGTCCTCCTCAGCTGATTGAGAGGCTATAAACTCCAGGTAGGATGGATTAGTGTGGCGCATAAACTTTGCCATCATCGTCAACTCTTTGATCTCGTGCTTTCGCTCAGCTACAAGGGGAGCAGTCTCTTTTTCTCGAGCAGCAGCTTCAGCGTTGAGAGTCGCCTGAACTTCAATCTGATGTTGGGCTTCCTTCAATTGTTCTTGCAATGTAAGAAAGGCTTCGGTTTGTGATGGTTGATTGCCCTTGCCCTTGCCAAGAGTATCTTTGAGGCTTCCAACACCATAAGGAGTTCCTCGTGAATCCTTCTCAGTGCACTGTTTTTAGAAAAAGAAAAACAGTAAGTAAAGAGCAAAACAAATGCATGATCGAGTAGAAATGCTACTTTACCTCAAGAAAGATGGCAGTACATTCATCGCTGGTGAGCTTCCGATGGTGTGAAGTACCATCTGAAATAGTTGAATCTGCCTCGAGCTCAGCCATCTTCTCTTGCAACTTCTGCTGATAAGCTTGATGGATTTTCTCTGCCTTGCCATCAACATAAGAACCATCAGGCTTTGTATGTGTTTTGAAAAAAACTTCACCCATACTGACCTCTCTTCCCAACGCCTCATCCTGCAATGTTAGAAATTAAATAATGGTTAGTACCAGATAAAATAGAAATGTTGATAAATGTAACTAACAAAGTAGAAATGACTTAGTACTAGATCATCTTGGATTTCCCTATATGACTTAGGGCCTGATAAGTGGATGTGAGGACCGAGACCATTACGGTCAGACATGCGACACTTGGAATAGGTGGTACTCCTTTGCTGTTGTTCTTCAGTATCCAAATTAGCAACCATCACTTTCCAGAGTTCATCTTCAATCCATGAAGGTTCTATTCGAGCCGTCCTTGAATCGCTAACCATGCCCTTCATCCGGCAGTTACAGATGGTGTTGAAATGTTCTTGAACGGCACCTGTTATCAATGGATCCCAGGTGTGAGTTTTCTACATAACAAAGAGAGAAGAATTATGTCAGTGAAAACAAGCAATAAACAAAAGTAGAAAACAGGTTACAGAGAACAGAACTTACCGCAAACTCCATTAAGTATCTCTCTTTTCTATTGGGAGGCACACAAGTCCACGTATAATATGGACCATCGAATTTTTTTGTAAAAATCTTGGGAATCTTCCGAACAAGTTGGCCTTTTTTGTCCCGATCAAACCTCCACACATACATGTAAGCAATGATAGTTAGTTTGATCAGTTAGAAAGCAAAAAAAAATAAAAAATCAGTTAGCAATGCCTAAGAGATTCATTGGTTTCACATATACATGTTGCATCAATGGTTTCACATACACATGTAAATAATGCCAAAGAGATTCTATAACTATGCAATACTTAACTATGCAATACTTTCATGCACAATCAAATTGAAATAAACAAGATTGACCAACCAATAGAAGCAACGAGAATCAAAGACACCCTAAGATAAATAAACCAATTCAATCCCCAAACATATTGTCGTACCAAAGACAAACATTACCAAGTTGTCTTCTCCCTAAGTGTGTCAAACCAATTGCTACACATGAGAGTTAAAACAAACCAAAGCCACAAACATTACCAAGTTGCTACAAACGAGAATTAAAACAAACCAAAGCCACAAACATTACCAAGTTGCTACAAACGAGAATTAAAACAAACCAAAGCCACAAAAATTACCAAGTTGTATTCGGCAACGGTATGGGAGAGAGAACAGTCGTAAACTTCTCACGGCCAGACATCGTAAGCAGAGCAGTAAGAGATTGCATAGTGTTATCCTGGAGTTGAGGCTCAGCATCGTAATTGTTATCTTGAGAAGATGGTTGTCGAGATTGACTATGGGAGTGCTGTGGTGGAGACAGTGGATGATCCTCCGGTTCATTCACAGTATTGTTGTGAACCTCCGTTGTCAAAATAGGCGGATCCGGAAGGCGACTGACGGAGTCCTGGAAAAGTGTCTGTGGTGGTGGGAAGTTCCGGAAATTTTGGGGGATAACTCGTTGTATCTCTTGGGGCGTGAACGGTGGAGGAATTCAAGCCGTCGGCGTGAAAGTGTACTGAGGTGGAAGAGGGTTGGTTCTTCGTCCGGCGGCTGCGAGTGGGTTAGAGGGTCTGGCTCTCTGAGAAAGGTTGGGTGCAACCTTTCTCTTTTTGGTTTTAATTGCAGGATTCGACGCCATGAGACAGGATTTGATGATCGAGGAAGATGGATCGAAGACAAAGAAAGAAGAAGATCTTTTGTTTAGGAAGGTGGATCGAAGACGAAGAAAGAAGGATCGAAGAGAAGAAAGGTTGGATGCGGATTGATCGAAGAAGAAAATGATTTAGGTTTAGGTTTCTCTGAGTATCGTAGAGAAGAAGAAAATGCGATGGATCGCATTTGGATTGAATTATTTTTGGGCCCGAGTTGATTTTTGGCCCAAATTTCTTTGTCCAAAATATAACAAATGGTTTACACATTATAAACAACACGTTTTGATTATAATCACAAAAGAGAAGATGGATCAGATGATTATGTATGGTTACTAAACATCCAGTGACCCGGGTTTGAGTACCCCCAGTTGTAAATTTTTATTTGTTTTTTTATCACTCAAAAAATCTTATGATTCAATATGTGGTGCTTTAAGGAAATAAATTCTATAACTAGAAAACACAAGTATTTTTAATTTTTATTAAAAAGTAAAAATAAACAATTACGTTTATTAAAGTACATAATTTAATTAACATATCTTAAAGCACCAATATAATCTTCAGGGTTCTTCGTCGTCTTCTTCATCATCTTCCGAAGACGACAAATTACACAAAAATTCATCTTTAGGTTCCGTGTCTGCAACATCGTAGTCAATGTTTATTGATCTCCCCTTTCCAAATTGTCTACTATGACATCTTCAATTGTGTCATCAATACAACATCATCATTTTCTGTTTGCAAAAGAGTCGGTTCTTCATCAATTATTCCCCTCGGATTCACTTTTAGAACATTGAGCCATAAATGCTTCGGTTTCTTTATGTATGGGTACAGAATATAACAAACCTGTGAGGCTTGAGATGCTGTTTTGCAATCAACTTGAAAAGTTACACATATTATATATAAATGTGATAATGACAATAAATAATTATTGGGCATTTATATATATACCTAGAATAAATGGTTCATTTTTATAGTACTTTCTGGATGAAAGAACGTCTACAACGCCACCATTACTTCTCCGAGTGCCTCTACCAATTACAGGGTCATACCACTTGCACTTAAATAGTGTGATCTTCAACCCAAGCATCCCCTCATACTCAAGTTCTATGATATCAGTTTATGTTCCGTAGAAATCTGCAGCGTCAGATGCATCCGCATATTTTTCACCTTTAACAGAGACCACATAATTACATGTCTTTTGTCCAGCACTGTGGTTCTCTGTATGAAACAAATAATCTCTTTTAAAATACATTGTGCATGTTTTAGCCTTGTTCAAAGGTCCATGCACAACCTCTTGAACCCAAGTATGAAATGGATTTGAGGCGTTCCAATAACCTGCATATATATAAGTCCTGTTATGTTAAATAATAACAAGAAGTACAATATGTATATCACGAAAAATGGTTTAACATACATATTCTTTAACCCAAGAATGATATTCGTCAGTTCTTTTCGCGGAGAGTTCTTTCTCGGTAAGTCCTGGATATTTTGCCGAAATATAATCCTCGAACATACTATATAGAAAGATAAGATCACCACAAATGTATATGAGAAAATATAGTGGAATCAGATACCTTAAAATGCAACTAATTTGTGATATGTAACTAATTATATACCTCTCAATTGGCTGAAAATAGTCACAATTCCGTATAACATATGCGTGTGCGCAATGATAGTCATCATGTGAAAGCCATATTTCATTCATTTCTCCATTGGGACGGCCAACTTGAGTAAATATAGAGGGTACTCCAGGGACGTGATATTCAAACGCTTCACCTTCATCAAATCTTGTTAATCCGACCACATAATTAAAAAGTAATTATTATGACTATTAGATTAAATATCACATCAAATGTATTTACTCTTAATTGCTCACCTTGATTTTGTTTGTATGTTCGCAGCAAAGTAGTGCTCAGAGAAATAAGCAATCTCGCCATTGATATATGATTCAACAATTGATCTAGCCGCATATCTTTTGTTCTTTGCTTTTCCTTTCAATTTTTTGAAAAAACTTTCAAAAGGATACATCCACCTATATTGGACAGGGCCTCCCAATTCAGCTTCGTAAGAAAGATGTATAGGCAGGTGCTCCATCACATCAAAAAAGGATGGTGGAAATATCTTTTCCAAATTGCAAAGGATTAAAACAATGTTCTGTTTTAGAATTTGAAGTCGACTTGTTTGCAAAGTTCTCGAACATAAGTCCCGGAAAAATGCTCCAGCCCCTAAAATTGCAAAGGATTCAAACTTCATCACATTAATTATGGAAAAACCTTTACTCACTTCATATATTTATATAGAACTTTAAATAATTAATTAATATACCTGATAACGCAAGATGGACATTCCGGTCAAGGAGTTCTGCAAAGATAAATGGAAGTAACCGCTCCATGAAAACATGGCAGTCATAGCTCTTCATGCCTGAAAACTTTTCATTTTCCATATCAACACAACTAGCTAAGTCTGCCGAACAGCCATTTGGGAATTTAACCGAGTATTTCACACATTCCAATAAGCTTGTTCTGGCTTCATCTGTCAATGTATAGGGCGGGAAATGTGCTTTACCTCTACTATCAAGATGTAAGTGTGGCCGAGAACAGAAATTTGCTATATCCAACCTTGACATGACAGAATCTTTTGATTTACCTTTCACACGTATAAGAGTGTACATGATGTTGTCCAAAAATTCTTCTTTGTATGCATCACATCAATATTATGTCGGAGATTAAGGTCCTTCCAGTACGGTAGCGACCAAAAAATGCTCTCCTTGTGCCAATTATGGTGCTTTCCATATCCATGCATCTTCCTTTCATGACCATTTCCACCGACGTCCTTAGTTCTTGGTGGATTTACAGAATTCAACCGCTCATAATAAACTTGCTCACCGGTCAAGGACTCTGGTGGATATTCTCTTAAAGCGTCTTTTCCCTTTAGGAAGTCTTTTTTATTTCACCTTAGAGGATGATCAGGAGGAAGAAATCTCCGATGACAATCAAACCAACATGTCTTCCTTCCATTAGGTAGATAAAAGGACTTTATATCATCCATACAAACTGGACAAGACAATTTACCGTGTGTTGTCCATCCAGATAACATGCCATACGCAGGAAAGTCGCTTATCGTCCACATCAGCACTGCTTTTAGGTTAAAATTTTGGCAAAAGGACACATTGTATGCATCGACTCCAGTAGACCACAACTTTTTTAACTCATCAATAAGAGGTTGGAGAAAGACATCAAGACTACCTCGCGGATGGTTTGGACCAGAATTCAGAATTGTAAGAAACAAATACTCAGTATCCATGCACATACCAGGGGGTAGATTATATGGCGTCAATATCACTGGCCATAATGAATGGTGACGAGACATCCCAAATGGATTGAACCCATTAGTACACAATCCCAAATACACGTTACGGGGTCTTCAGCAAATTGAGGATTTTGTTCTTGAAAATACTTCCACTCCGCTGCATCAGACGGATGACTCATTTCTCCCACCTTTGCTTGGTGCTCGGCATTCCATCGCATTGCTGATGCAGTCTTGTGACTCTGATACATTCTCTTTAATCTATCACCAATAGGTAAGTACCACATACGACTATATGGTACTTTGGTTCTGCGTCGTTCATTCTTAGGTTTCCATCTTGGTGCATCACAAAACAAACATTTTTCTTCCTTTTTGTCATCTTTCCAGAATAACATACAATTGTTTATACAAACATCAATTGTATGATATGGGAGTCCTAAATTGCGCATCAATTTCTCTATCACATAATGAGAACCCATAGCCTGGTTTCCTTCTAGTAAATAATCACTCAACATTTCACATACTGAATTCACTAATTTTTCACTCATTTTATAATATGCCTTATTTTGCATAACTCTAGCAGCTAAAGATAATTGTGAATGACCTTCACGAAAACCATCATATATTGGATTTTTTGCACCTTCTAACAAGTCATAAAATTTTTTTGAATGGTTAAGTACTGATTCTTATACACTGTGATAACCCTCATCCCATTGATAGTTATCATCAAAACCCACATTAGAAGGAAATGCATCATTCACCATATCCACATATCTATCTTCTACTATATTACCCACTTCCTCACTCCCATTAGTAAATGTCGGATCAACAGTACTCGTTAGTATATCCATATTAATTTCTTCCCCATGCTTATACCAAACATAATAATCTGGCATAAACCCATAATTAAAAAGATGATTCCAAATTCTAGTCCCTAGAAAACGCTTCCCGTTTTGCACCTACTACAAGGGCAAAAAACTTACCCCTGTTTTCTTGTCCAAAAGGCTGGCTATTTGCAAATTGCATGAACTGCTCCATCCCGGCTCTGAACTCTTCTGTAAAATTTCCCGTCACCTCATCGATCCTCTTGTACATCCACTCTCGGGAATTACTATAATTGTAACTTCCTCACATTATTATAAATCTCTATGATCTGATTTTTTTTTTTTTTTTGTGTTGCTTTGTGTTTCTGTGAGTGAGAAAAACGATTGGTGAGCTCAGTTTATATAGGCATATTTAGCGACTAAAAAGTGACAATAAGTGCTTGTGTAGTTGTATATTTGGCGATTTAATTTTAAGATCCGCCGAAAATGTCACAAAATAGCCGCCAAATATACAACTACACAAGCAACTACCTGTTTAGTCGCTAATTTAGCGACAAACGTTTGCGACCCGCCGAAAATGTCGCAAAATAGTCACCAAATTTACGATTATTCTTATTTTGTCGCGTTTTGGTTGCCATTTAACGACTAAATTTATTAGTCGCAAATTAGCGACTAATAAACGACTATGTAAGAATAGTCATAAAGAAGTTGCGAATTAGTGGGTAATTAGTCGCGACTACGAATTTAGTCGCTGATCATAGTCGGAAAAACCGTGTTTTCTTGTAGTGTTTACTGTCCCTAAAAATGACGACATGATATTTTCTTATCTCTTGTCCTCACTCGCACAGTTCCGACAATCACTTCCCGGAAGGTCACTCATCTTGATATACTACAACGTAAGCACGCTTAACTCTGGAGTTCTCTTAGGACCCTTCACCGAAACGATAAGTGCACCGTCGCCCCTGACGATGTGAGCCTACTCGACTCCACACTCGTCTCGATTTGGCTCTGATACAAAACTGAAATGCTCCAATCGTTCACTCTCTTAGTGGATCCCATGTACACTCCCGACCCATACCCACCTTCCTATATGGACCCTACGCCCACTCCTGGTCCATGGGCACACCAATCTCCAACGGTCGGTTTGCTACGTATGGGAGGTTTTTAAGACTCGTTTACTATCCCTACAAATCACCACATAATTTTTCCATGTGTTTTGTTCTGACTAGCACAGTTCTGAAAATCATTTCTCGGAAAGTCACCCATCCTGAAACTAATCCAGCATAAACACGCCTAATCCTGGAGTTCTCTCAGAACATTTGACCGTAAAGATAAGTGCACTTTAGTTATATAGGTGAAAAAATCAATTCTTGTAAACCTCTCAGTCAATCGGGGTGTCACACCCAACATACATTTAAACCTTCTGTTAATCGGGATGTCACACCCAACATACTTTTAAACCTCTTTGTAAATTGGGGTGTCACACCCAACATAATACTTAAACAACATAGGATTATAGATAATCAACTGATATATAAAATACCAAATAAAAATTCAAAACTTAAACATAGATAATCAACTGATAACCATGGAAAACAAAAACATTATGACTTGGTCAAAAATCTGAGTCAGGCACAATCGATATTGAGCTTTTCTCTCCTTTGAAGGCGATTTTTTCAGATCTTGTTTTTCCTTTTTCTTTTGCAATTTGATCTTTATTGTAAGTCGTGGTTTTACAGAGCTGATCCAAGAATGAGCAAGGATCTTCTTCTACCGTCAGTGGTGGTGTGGTTCTATCCCTTCGGTGTCGTTGTGGCTCCGGAGTAAAAGCCCCTGGTTTGAAGACGCCAGTGGGTTAAAGCCGGAGTTTTCTCGGCTCATCCGTTTAACGGGTCGCTGTCGCTACAGCGAAAGCTGAAGGGCGAGTGGTGGGGAGCGCTGTTCGTCGAGGTGGTTAATGGCTAGATCCTCTGGATCTATGGTGGCTATCGCGGATTCTGGTTGCATGTGGTTTGGGTTAGCCGTCAAACTCTCTAACTACCGCGAATCGTGTGTCCGCCAGACCGGTTGGAAGTTGTCCTTGCTCGGAGGTGATCGAAGTCGTCGGTTGTTGAAGGAGGGGATAGATCTGAGTTTTGGAAGTGTTCTAGGTTGGAAACTGTCAATGTCGATGTCGGTTGTCAGAAGTTGTGTACACCGGGAAGGTTGTAGAGGGTCTGGTGGCTTGAGTGAACATGATTAATGGCAGGAAACAGATTTTTCTGTTGACGGTCTGGTTCCTTTCATTGCTGCCGCGAAGCCGTGGCCCTTGAATCCACCGGAACTGGTCCGAGCCTCTTGCCGGCGGCTGGCTTTATTAATTTTTTCTTTTTCTCTGTAAATCATATTTTGTTATTGGATTAGAATCTGTGAAGGAATCGGTCCAGCCCATTTGGGGAAACTAATATTATTTGTTAAAAAAAAATCTGATAATCATCATTAACTGAGACATGAAGGACCAATTGACAACAAATGTTTTTAATATAATTGAAGGTTCCCTTTTTAAAGTTAAACTAGGTACTAACCCGCGAAAAACCGCGGGCGGAACATTTTTTCAATAAAATTTTGTAATAACTTATTTTATTATCATGCTATTTATAATAGTTTGTTGAAAATTTTGGTTTGCTTATATTATAATTTTTGTATTTTAAAAATATTTAATGAAAACATGTCAATAAAACATTTGTATGTAATGAATAAAATTGTTTAAATTTTTGTCAATTAAACATAATCTTTACTAACATGTAAAAAAGAACAACTAAATATAGCTAGTAAAAGTTTTGAAAAGTTTTTTTGAAAACAACATTCATTGTTTTTTTTATGTGGCTTCATTTTCTTGTCTATAATAATTTCAACCTGTGGTGAAAAGTTTTTTGATAAAATTTGTAGCTGTATATTTATTCGATTTGGTTTTTAACTTTTATTTTTTTTAAGTATGAATTAATTTTGATTCTAATAGATTTTTTTTTACTTTTCTACAATTTATTTTATTTGATGTGTCCTCGATTTTCATTTTTTAATTAATTATATTTATTTAATTAATTAATTAATCTTAATTTTTTAATGGTAATGGAATATAATTTTACACATTTTAATGTTAGTTTCATATTTGTACTTCCCAATTAATATAGTAGGATAAAATTTGAAGTTGTAGATTTTCTTCGATTAGATTTTTAAAATCTTAGTTTTTTTTTAATACGGATTAGTTTTGATTCTAATAGATTTTTTTATTTTTCTACAATATATTTTATTTAATGTGTCCCCAATTTTCGTTTTTTAATTAATTATATATATTTAATTATTAATTAATCTTAATTAAATTTTTCTAATGGCAATTGAATGTAATTTTTTACATATTTAAGGTTAGTTTCATATTTGTACTTCTCAATTAATATAGTAGGATATTAGAGTTTTAAGTACTATTTAAACGTTTATTTTATTTGTTTGCTAGAATTAGCTATGCTCCAAAATTGTCAAATAATATAGAATATAATATTTTTTAAATTATGATTAATATGAGGTTATCATATATATATATATATCTTATTGTATAAAGCTTGATGTCAAAGTAACTCATTAACGAGAACGTGACACTTGTCAATTGTATCGATAAGATGCTGACACTTGTCCAGATTACTATTTAACATGATCGCGACATGCATCAAATTAACAATCTTATATTTTGACAAATGTGTAAGTTAATCACTAGTAAAAAAGAAGTTAAAAAAATATTTACCTAACAAAAAAACAAATTAATCCAAAACCAAAATAAATTATTTATCTATCACCGTAAGGAAATAGAGCATATGTATATTAAGTGGTATCCCATATCAAATCAAAACCTTAAGTACGCTAGAAAATCATAAACACCAAAGAGACAAATACAAACCATGAGAGATCAGAAAAACTAATAAAAGAAAACGAGGTATCATGAGTGATGATCAGATTGTTGTGATCGAAAAGACACTTGCAGATGAACCTCATAGTTGGATTTAACTACGATTCATATCTGGATAGACAAACTAAATTAATTTGTAAGTACAATATTTATACAATGCTACACATGTATCTTTGACTACTTCCACCTATTTGACTATTTTCTCATCTATGAATAATAGACATCTGTTGTAAACTAGAGAGTTTAGGGAGTAAATCTCTTAGTCTTATTTCTCATTAGGAATCGAGGTTACATATTTATAGGACAAGGAGTAGCCCTAAGACCAAAACACAATAGAAATTACAAAGTATGAATGGGCCATTGGCCATGGGCCTAATGGGCTGAACCCATGAACTAATGGACTGGACCTAAGTATCCAATGGGCTAGACAATAGATGGGCCGGTCTGATGGAGTCCACTTAAGTGTTTTACAACACTCCCCCTTGGACGATATGACCGTGCCAAATGTTGGAAGAGATCTTTGCAATGTGCTTGGGGATGCTGCCTCATTAAAACCTTACCAGGAAAACCCAGTGGGACAAAACCTTGGTGAAGGAAAAAGAGTACAGCACACATTGCTCCCCCTGTTCCAAGCATCACTCTAAGTCCTTAAGCCTCCGCATTCCAATCTGGTGCGCGAGCTTCTTGAATGCTTTGGTGAAGAGATCGGCTGAGTTGTCGCATGATTGAACTTGCACCAATTGAACTTCTCCGGCCTTTTGTAGTTCATGTGTGAAGAAGAACTTTGGCAGTATGTGCTTCGTCCGATCTCCCTTAATGTAACCATCCTTGAGTTGTGCGATGCAGGCTGTATTATCTTCATAGATGACCGTAGCTTTCTTATCTTCGATCATACCACTGTCTCTCCGAATATGTTGGGTCATGGACCGCAACCATACACACTCGCGGCTGGCTTCATGGATGGCTAGGATCTCCGCGTGATTTGAAGATGTGGCCACAAGAGTTTGCTTCATAGAACGCCATGAGACCGCAGTACCACCCTGTGTAAACACATAGCCAGTTTGCGATTTGCCATTGTGTGGATCGGATAAGTAACTTGCATCAGCAAAACCAACTAAACATTCTTTGTTATGGTTAGTATAATAAAGACCAAAATCCTCCGTCCCTTGTAGGTAACGTAGGACGTGTTTAATACCATTCCAGTGCCGTTTGGTCGGACAAGAACTATATCTTGCTAGGAGGTTCACGGCAAAACATATGTCTGGTCTAGTGTGACTAGCCAAGAACATTAACGCTCCTATAGCACTGAGGTAAGGCACTTCTGGACCAAGGACCTCTTCATTCTCCTTAGGAGCAAATGGATCCTTTTCTACATCAATACTTCTCACAACCATTGGGCTAGTCAATGAGTGAGCTTGGTCCATATTAAACCTCTTGAGTACCTTTTCTGTATATGCCTTTTGGTGCACAAGGATCCCATTGTTTCTGTACTCAAGCTGCAATCCCAAACAGAATTTTGTCTTGCCTAGGTCTTTCATTTCGAATTCTCTCTTGAGATATTCTACTGTTTGGGCGATTTCCCCAGGGGTTCCAAGGATGTTTAAATCATCCACATACACTGCTATTATCACAAATCCTTTGTTTGCAAACTTCTTTATAAACACACATGGACTGATTGGGTCGTTCTTATAGCCTTTCTTAGCTAAATAATCACTTAATCGATTATACCAAATTCGACCACTTTGTTTCAGTCCATAAAGCGATTTGTCTAGCCTTATGCAGTGTTGGTCTCGAGAACCTCTCTTATCTTTGAGCTCTATACCCTCTGGTAATCTCATATAAATCTCATTATCCAGTGGACCATATAAGTATGCAGTTACAACATCCATTAACCGCAAATCCAGTTTCTCTCTTACGGCCAGACTTATTAGATATCTAAAAGTCGTTGCATCCATCACAGGGGAGTAAGTCTCCTCATAATCTATGCCAGGTCTTTGATAGAATCCTTGTGCTACAAGCCGTGCCTTGTATCTTACAATTTCATTGTTCTCATTTCTCTTTCTTACAAAGACCCACTTATGTCCAACTGGTTTAATTTCGGGTGTTGTCCTTATGATCGGACCAAACACACTTCTCTTCTTTAAAGAGTTTAACTCCACATCAATAGCTTCTTTCCATTTAAGCCAATCTTTGCTTTGAGTGCACTCTAACATGGATGTGGGTTCATGATCCTCATTTATCTCAAGTGCTACCTTGTATGCAAATATATCATCAATGTCGACATTCTTTCGGTTCCATTGAATACCAGACACAATATAATTTATTGAGATCTCATTATTGTCGGTTCCTTCAGGCTCATGAGGTTCAGCGTCCTGATCCTCACTTGGTACCTTAGGAGTTTCTACAACAGTGTATGTATCCTCTATAATTCCCTTAGCCTCGGTCTGTTTTGCACTTTTAGACTTCCGAGGATTCTTATCTTTGGAACCTACCGGTCTACCTCGTTTTAAACGTGGTTTAGACTCTGTAGCAACTTGGTTATTGTGTTCCTTTTGAACATCAATACGTACTGGTGCATTGCAAGCTGGTATGTACGATTTTGTTACTTTCTTTGGGTCAGCAAAGGAATCTGGCAATTGGTTAGCTAGCTTTTGCAAATGAATAATTCTTTGGACTTCCGCATCACATGCCATAGTCCGAGGATCTTGCCATTCTAAGGATGTTTGATTCCATGTTAATTCTTTACCCAGCTTGTTAGTCTCTCCACTTAACATAGGGAATTCAGACTCAACGAATTGACAGTCCGCGTATCTGGCCTTAAATAAATCTCCAGTGGTTGGCTCAAGATACTTTAAAATAGTGGGAGACTCATATCCAACATATATTCCCATCCTCCTTTGAGGTCCCATTTTACTTTTCTGTGGTGGAGCAATCGGTACATATACGGCACAACCGAATGTTTTGAGATGGGACAAGTCTGGCTCTCGACCCGATAATAGTTGGGATGGTGAATATTTATGTTCACTAGATGGCCTGATACGTATTAGTTAGGCAGCATGTAAGACCGCGTGTCCCCAAGCCGACACGGGCAGCTTCGATCGCATTAACAATGGTCGAGCTATCAATTGTATTCGTTTAATGAAGGATTCAGCTAATCCGTTTTGTGTATGGACATGTGCTACGGGATGTTCCACACTCACCCCCATGGACATACAGTAATCATTAAACGCTTGGGATGTAAATTCACCAGCACCATCGAGACGTATAGTCTTAAGTGGAAAGTCCGGAAAATGTGCTCTCAACCGTATGATTTGAGCTAACAGCCTAGCAAATGCTAGGTTTCTTGTGGATAACAAGCAAACGTGAGACCATCTGGTTGATGCATCGATCATAACCATAAAATATCTAAACGTCCCACATGGTGGGTGTATTGGTCCACATATATCACCTTGTATCCTTTCCAGAAAATTTAAAGTCTCCTTTGTGACTTTGACTGGTGAAGGTCTTATAATAAGTTTCCCTTGTGCACATGCTACACAAGTAAGATTTTTAAGGAAAACTTTTCTTTCTTTAAGGTTGTGCCCATTCGAACTCTTAATCAGTTTACGCATCATGTTCGAACCCGGATGGCCAAGCCGGTCATGCCATAGAGTGAATTGTTCATTGAACATTTTATTCTTTGCCATGTTAGCTTCTATCATATTGATCTTAGCATGGTATAAACCAGTGGCTAGAGCAGGTATAGTCTCTAGGATTTTCTTATGTCCTTTTACAATTTCTGTAATATATAGGAATTCTTTATTTCCTTCACCCTTGGTTTCAATGTGATAACCATTTGATCTTATATCTTTAAAGCTCAATAAGCTTCTCTTAGAGCTCGGTGAGTATAAGGCATCACTTAATTCGATATGTGTACCGTTAGGCAACAAAATGTGAGCCTGGCCGTAGCCTTCTATTAAACTTGCTATACCCGCAATTGTGCTAACATTGGCATTTCTCATTATAAGATTTATGAAATATCTTTTGTCTTGTAATATAGTGTGGCTGGAACCACTGTCCACTACTAGCACACTCATGTCCTCGGCCATTTCTATAAATAGGACAATAATTTTGTGTTTTTAACAAGACTTTCATAAACTAAAATCCTAATTTAAACAGAAAATAATTATCCATTACATAGAAATTAAATCATAGAAAGCATTGAAATTAAACCAAAATAAAAAAGAGAAATTGTTCATCATTCTCTAAG
This sequence comes from Camelina laxa, assembly GCA_024034495.1. Classification (NCBI taxonomy): domain Eukaryota; kingdom Viridiplantae; phylum Streptophyta; class Magnoliopsida; order Brassicales; family Brassicaceae; genus Camelina; species Camelina laxa. The sequence continues at coordinate 17,792,515 of CM043885.1, read as the reverse complement.
GCAATCAGAAGTCTCATAGTCCAGCAAGTCATCATTCTCATGATCGAAGTCTCCTTCATCATCGATGTAAGCATGGTTAGCTTCAGGAGTCTTTTTCAAGACTTCTTGATATGCATCAATGAGATGTTTGGGTGTCCTACAGTTCTTAGGCCAGTGGTTTGTCATACCACATCGGTAACAAGTCGATTTAGTCTTGGTTTGTGGTTTAAAGGACACACGGCCCTTACCACCACGTCTGCGACCTCCTCGACCAGCTTGACCGCCACAACCACCACGTCCTCTACCACCACGGCCACGGCCATAGTGTCTTTCTCTGTGGACATAGTTGGTCTCTTTAGGCTCATCAAGTACCTAAGGCTCTGTGGCACCTTTCTTTCTCAAATCAACCTTGTGTGCTTCTGGTAATGGGGCTGTACCAGGAGGTCTCATAGCACTGTTTATCAGCAACAACTCATTGTTCTGCTCAGCTAGAAGCAAGCATTCATTAAGTTGCCCATAGTCAGCAAAACCTTTTTGCCGGTATTGTTGCTGAAGAACCATACTGTTAGGGCTGAAAGTAGACAAAGTCTTTTCTATCAGCTCTTCCTCAGTAGTCTCTCTTCCACACAGCCTAAGGAGTGCATGTGTTGGATACACTTGTTATTGTTTCTATCAGTGCTCTCAAACCCTCATCGATGCAACCATTCAAGCCACTCGATTTCAAATATATCTTGGTGTCTTGTGCCCATTGCAAATAGTTCTTTCCAGAAGCTTGCAAGATTGGGTAGTCTAGGCTTTTAAGGCTTGCCATCTGCATAAAACAGAAAGTAGACAACCGATAGTTAGCATGCGGTGTTTGAGACCGAACCATGCAATATTAGTTTAGGTCATGCGGTTTTTGAGACCGAACCATGCCTTAGGCCATGCGGTATTTGAGACCGAAACATGCCTTGCCTCTTATTGTTTTTCGGTTTAAAATCATGCATGCAAGACAACAAAAGCAAATAGATAATGCATGCAATAGTTTCCTTTATTTCTAGATAGGATTTCCTTTTTGCTAAATTTCCTTTTTATCCTAGGTTTTGATTTTAGCAACCCTAAACAATTAATCTCAATTTCGATTTTAGGGTTCATGCAACAAAATCGATTCTAAACAATCCTATACATGGTCCGATTTTAATTCTAATATGATGTATGCAACAAGCAAATAATCGGAACTTATAAACAAGCAATCCTTACAAACAAATTCGATTTTAGGGTTCTTATAAACATGAGATTAGGTTTCCTTTGTTTGTGTAGTTGCAGGTTTTAGGGTTCAATAGTTTTTAGTTTAGGATTCGATTTTATGGTCCATGAGTTTCGAGTTTTACCTTAAACACCAAAGGGATTCTGACTGGATATGAACCGGGAGCTAAAGACCTCGGTTATTCCTCTCTTACTCGATCACGGACTGCTTCCCGCGAACCTCGATCAACTTCCTGCGAACAGCTTCTTCGGACCACGAACGATGGACGCGAACGATAGACGCGAACAATAGACGCGAACGATGGACGCGAACGTTGGACGCGAACGATAGATGCGAACGATGGACGCGAACGATGGACGCGAACGACGAACGAGTTTCGCAAACGATGGATGCGAACGATGGACGCGAACGATAGACGCGAACGATGGACGCGAACGATAGACGCGAACGATGGACGAGTTTCAGCGAACTCACCCCCGAAACCGCGAACGATAAACCTCGACTGGTTTTAGGATAGAACTTGATCACGAGCTGAGGATGCTCGTGAATCAACAAAGGATCTCCGAGACAAGAGGGTAAGTCTCGAAGAAGAAGAACAAAGGCGGTTTAGGGTCTTAGGGAAGAAGAAGATGATCGGCGGCGGTTTTAGGGTTTTAGGGCTAGAGGCTATCGTGCTGATAACGTGTTGTAAACTAGAGAGTTTAGGGAGTAAATCTCTTAGTCTTATTTCTCATTAGGAATCGAGGTTACATTTTATAGGGCAAGGAGTAGCCCTAAGACCAAAACACAATAAGAATTACAAAGTATGAATGGGCCATTGGCCATGGGCCTAATGGGCTGAACCCATGAACTAATGGACTGGATCTAAGTACCCAATGGGCTAGACAATAGATGGGCCGGTCTGATGGAGTCCACTTAAGTGTTTTACAACAACATCATATTATTTTAAAATTTTCATTGATTTTCATTGTCTCACATAGTTTATCAAAATACAGGTTCCCAAATTACAACTTATGATTGTAAGAACTTTTATTCTATTTGTCTTATACAATTTTGGATGATGAATCTATGTACTATCAATATTTGTTTATTTTTTCTTTTAAATATTTTAATTGAATTATGTTGTAATATTTTTAGATTTTAGTTATATTATTTAGTTAAATTTGATTTTCTTATTAGAAATTTGTGATATATATTTTAAAATAAATTTTTCTATATTATTTTGAGTTTATTTTTTATTTTTTCAGTTAAAGATATGTAAGATCAATAATTATTTATTCCTTTTAAAATAAATATTTAAATTTCATATGTTGTAGTATTTTTAGATTTTTTTATTGTAGTTTATATTTTATATCTATAGATTTTCTAAGACTCCTATATCATCATGATTATAACTTTTTATTCTTTGAACAGTCTTTTAATTTCTCAAATTTTATTGGATTGGTCATAAATTCATTGCAATCGTGTAGATATTTTCTCCTCAATTTTTCATCCAAAATATTTTTTGAGTAAACAATTTTAGTCGTTAAACAAACTGTCACTACAAATTTTAGTGGTGAAAAGAAACTACATCAAAGTGAAAGTAAAGAGACAAAAATTAGTTAATTTGTTCACAGATACATTTTATATGTGGTGATAAAGAGCATATTTTTATATAAAAAATATTTTAGGGTGTAAGAACACATTATTAGTGGTAAAACATATAACAAAATTGAATGTGGACGCTAATAAGATGACGCTTTGATGGGTTGATTGCATATAAAATATTTTTGTGAATAAGTTGTTGAACATTTTTGTAATTTGAAAATAATAATATGTAATAGTTAATGTTTAAAAAACATTTTGGTGGTCGATAATTTAGCTTTAGATTATTGTAATAATTTTAATAATAAATAGAAAATATAAAAACATAAATCCCCTATATATTAATAGAGAAACATTCTCTTGAAAAAGCTCATGTGTCGTCGCCAGAGAGCTCGAGACACATTTAACAAAAAAAACCTTTAAATTTTCTACTTAATTACATTAACATGCCACTATATTTATTAAAAAAAATAATTAACTGAATAATAATTATATATATCATCAATTATCACACAAATTTAAATATCACATATTAAAACTAATTAAATAATTACATACTATTTTAAATTAAAATTTCACTAAAATTTACTTACAAATATACAAGTCAAAGTTATATTACTTTTAAGAAATAAATATAAAATATTGATTTCTTAAAATCAAAAGTAAAATATTCTAAAAAGGCTATAAAAACAGATAAAGTTAATTAAAAAAAGAACATATAACTTATTAACAAAATCATAGAAAAATGTTATTTTTTTTATGTTCGTAATATTACCATAATAATTTAAATAACAAGCTTTCAATAGTTATTATAATTAATTATAAAAAGAAATATATTACCCCTGAATTATCTCCAACTCATTAAAGGAAATTTAATTCCTAATAAATATAGATTTATATATATTCACAAATAAATATAAAAATGACAACTTATTAGGGGATATCATGATGTGTGATTATTTATAAATATCTAAGTATGTAAACTAATTAATCTCAACATTTAGTGTGATTATATATACATTAAAAAATGGAAATATTGATAACCAGATAGTAATATACGTTATAATTGTACATTAATCTATGTGCTATTAAAAAAGAATGAGACAATAACCCTTATCATTATAAATAAACTTAAGTGTTGACTGGTTCTCCCGCTACCTCCCGCAAACGCTGCGTTTGCGGCTTGTAGCGGTTGCTAGCGATTGGAACCAATCACACAAAACGCTCCCAATCGCTCTTAATCGCTCCCAATCGCTCCAAACCACTGAATTCCAAAAGCTGCTTTCCGCAAGCGTTTGCGTTTGTGGGCGATTGCAGTTGGATTTTTTTTTTTTTTTTTTTTTGTAAAAAAACTTAAAAGAAATCAATAATAATGAATTTTGTTTGTTATATCTTCTATCTAACTATTTTACTCATTAAAGATGGAAGAACATGAAGTACATATACGATTGCAAAGATTATAAAATAAACAATTAGAAGAAAATAATATTCCAATTAACAATAGTCCGGAAAACTTGATGTAAATTTAATGGCACATAGCACATAAGTTCAAAAAAATCTAAATAAATATAATATTTCATCAGAAATTTTTAAAAATAAGATTATTTGTAAAAAATATTACAACAAATCACCAGTGACTCTTCTCAACTCTCACTTGACCATTCCTACCGATGCAACTACCGACCCATGATCTAAGAGAAAAGAGAAAAGATCTACAATCTAAAGCATATGTTTTGTCATTTATCAGATTACTTGATTAAATTTTTGATGAAAAGCCAAATACATAACGGAATAAGTATTTTAATATGAAAAAAGTATTTCAATATGAATTTTATTTGTTTTTTGAATAATTATTTTAGTATTTTTTAATAAATTTTAATTATAAATCAAGTTTAATAAAAATTTTGGTGTTTTTGAACATTTATATATTATATATCACATCTGTTATGTTTCAACCGCTATTGCACCCGCTGGTCAACCAGTCGTAAACTTCCCGCAAATGAACCAATTTTAAACCGCTAAACCAGTCGTTCAAAACGCTTAATAACGCTTGAAACCGCAATCGCCCGCTTCCGCAATCTCCCGCAATCGCAACCGCAGCGTTTGAACCAGTCAGGCCCTTAGTACCCAAGAAAATCATAATATATTTAAAATGAGTGATTATTAGATTATGAAAAATTGTTATAGTTACTCGATTAACCATAAATATAAAAATTTGATTTTTAAAACACACAAAAAAATATATTTCCATAAATTGTAACATTTTATAAATATTTTTTTTACCATGTTCACATAATTCAAGGGTGAAATGTATTCCTACACGAATACATTGATTTTGAAATTTCATTAATTTTTCATAATGATTTTTTTGGTAATAGTGTAATCCGTTATTTTTAGAAAATATTAACAAACCGACTAACTCAAAATATTTAAATAGCCTAATCACAAATATTAAATCAATAAATTAGATTATCTTCAGAAAATTTAGTTTAGAATCCGATTGTTACTAACATATAATAAAATTAATTAATTAAACTACCACGTAATTTAGTATATGTTGTTAATGTTACATAAGAAAAATGCAAAATTGTTATGATTACAAAATAAAACATAAAATATATGAATTTGATTTTTAAACCACACAAAAGACATTTTGCAATAAATAGTAACATTTTATCAATATTTTCTCTTTCACATTTAAAGATTTTACGGGTGAAACATATTTTTTACACGAAAAACGCAGATTTGAATAAATAAATAAAAAACTTTAGTTACATATTATGTTTGACACAAACAAATATTGGTTCTAAAATAATAATTGTACTTATAATAATTTTCTTTAAATCGATTATTCCCGCACATAGTGCGGGTTGTTACCTAGTTATGTATTAAATTAAAACTTCTCTATAACTAAAAATATTAATCTATTTCTTCTCCAAAAATATATTTCACTTACAAAAAATATTTATATATTTTTAAAAATTTTAATTTTATTAAATAGTTTTAAAACTCGCACATAATAGAAACATAGTGCGAGTCCTAATCTAGTATATATATATATTGACAACATTATTTAATATAATGCTAACACCAATATAATGTATACTTTCTTAAATCAACTCTAATACATAATGGAAATACTTGTACAAGAAACAATATAGAGATTTAAAATATTCGTTGTGTTTGACATATATATATATATATACATATTCTTTTAAAAAAGAATATTTTTTGTGTTAAGCTTCATAGATTTCACTTTGTAGTTGGACTTTGACAATCCATGATATTTGGTCCGCAAGATACCCATGTTGCTCACCAAATTATCTCTAAGGACATCTGCAATGGTCCTCTCCTTTCTCGTCTATAATAAAGGTGAGTTTTACTCCAATGGTCCTTTATTCTCACCTCTAAAATAGAAATTGCTATTTTTTCTTCTATTTATAGAGGAACCCTATATTTTTTTACAAATGTTTCTCTATAAATAGAGGAAAAAATAACAATATCTATTTTAGAGGTGAGAATAGAAGACCATTGGAATAAATCTCACCTCTATTATAGAGTTTTTCTATTATAGAAGAAAAAATAGAGAAAACCATTCGAGATGGTCTAATATAAATTGACTGTAAATTTTGTTTTTACCGGTTAAATTTCTTTCAAACCACTTGTAAGTAGAATCTAACATTTACATCAAGTTTGTCTCAAATATATGAGTAGTGGATGATTTAATAGAGATGATCAATTATCTAATGATCAGCTCAAGCACGCTTGATATGCTTTCGGTTACGTTTGTGACGCTTAACTTTTGACAATATCTATGTATTATTCTACTCGGGAACTCATGAGTCTTCCAGTAAAAAAAACTGAATGATTGCTTTCAATTTTTGTAACTTTAATATCACATACTCCAATGGACCAGCTTTTGTCGTTTGCCTCTCATGCCTTTCCTATTTTCCAAACTAGATCCTCAAGTTCCGAAGCTTCTCGTCAATGTTCCAATAGTTTTAGAATTTGCTCAGCTTGAGCCTCCTTCTGATATGCTTTGCAAAGAGGGCTGCCATGATCTTGAGATTCTTGAACTTTCTTTCTCTTGCTTCTTCATGATCTGTAGCCATAGACAATGTTTCATCTCATTTAAAACCAGTTACTAAATTAGTCGTTTTCTTAATTTTGATCTTATTAATCACACTTTACCTGATCTTCATTGTCAAGCTTCGTACTAGAGCTTATTGCTTTCACCATCTCTTGCTTATCTTCTGATCCCTTACTTGCTTCCTTCAACTTCGAACCCTTCCTCGCCATTAAACCCTTCATAACCTCTGATTTCACCCAAAAAGAAGTGTCAAAACTTGTAGATTAGACCCCATCCAAAAAATGAAACAAAGAGTGAGGCAGCACAACATTCAAATTTCACACTGTTCTTCTGATGACTTCAAAATTATTAAATTTCATTTCTTTGATTGATGTATATTCATGCCTATTTATTTTTTATTTTTTTGTTTGATGTAATATTTAGTACAACTAATTTGAGACACTTTCGAGAGACTAGAAACTGTATATTCTCTAAAGCTCTAAGCTCCTTCATATCATAGGGTTACAGCTTAGAAGAGAGTAACGTATTTAATTTATATCGATTTATCAACAAAAAACAAAAAATGAAACGGACAAAAGCAAATAGTTCTTTTCAAATTAGAAAATACAAATTTAATATGAAATAGGATACTACAACTTAACAATTAATAGTTGGAGTAAATTTAGGCATCTTAATTGTAGTCCTAATCTGTTATACCTTTGGTAGTGATGAGTCTATAGACGTGGCCAAGAACAAGCGTATCCGTTGGACGAAGGAGCTTGATCCTCGTCAGCCTAAGAGGGCCTCCATGACCAGTAGATGTGGCGGAGAGAGCTGTGGTAGAAATGAGAAGAGAAACACAGTGGCCAGGGTTCATCTTCATCACATAACTAGCTGAAACTGGACAACATAACTTCTCTTCTTTCCCATTTGGGTGTTGTATCACGATTCTAGCTGTATCCACTGCTTGACAGTTTCCCATCTCTTTCTTGTTCTGTTTAGTTTGTAGAGAAAGCAGAAATGATTCTTTTTATCTTGAAGTGAAGGAATTTATGGAGAATTGGAAAAAGATTGGAATGAAGAATCTGTAACCGAAGCAAAACACAAGAAGAGCGTGAAAAGTAGTAACAGTCTTTAAATGTGTTTTGACTCGACCACGAGAGAGAGAATGAGTGCGGTCTTTGTCTTTGACGGTGGAGTCAAAATAATTACTGCCACCGCAGGCCAAATGAGTATTCCGGTTTACGACAATCACTCTAAATATTGTTTTCAATGATATATAACAAATTTACATGTCTTACCCTACATATCTCATTGATATATATATATATTTCAATGATTTAATCGTAATGTTAATTATAAGTTATGTATGACCAAAGAGTTAGCTGTCCTAATTATATTACGTTACTTTTAGGTTGAAACAAATTTTTAAATATAAGATAAATTGAAATTTCTTTATGAGGTTGAATATGATCGTTATTGAAATATAAATTTCAACCAATATCCTCAAAAAGAACAAATTCTAATTAGTTTCGATACATAGCAAATAGTTAACGGGAGAAATTAATGAAATGACATCTGAATAAGAAGTATGAAATTGAAAATAACTCGATATAGTATGAAATTGAAAATAACAAAACCAATTATAGTTCCGACAGTAAAAGATCTCTGAAAAGAAACAATTATTATAGTCGTACTTTTTAAAAAAGTTTTTCATCCTATTTTCATATAAATTATACATAGATTTTTGGTAGTTTATAATAAAAATGCTATTCATTTTCTGTCAATACGAATATCTGTAATGACCTATTTTTGGGCAAGTAGAATCATTTAGGCATATTTGAACGAGATCAGTAGCAAGTATATGTTTCTACGTCAAGAGTCAAAACATAAACAAAAGTGTCATTATAAAAAGAAAAAGGATAAAGGTGACAATGAAGGTGAATTGGAGTAAAACTCACCTTTATTATAAAAAAAATAAAATCTATTAGAGATAGTCTAACCGCGATTGTCTATCTTTTGTAAACTTGAGTCGAAGCTTGTCAAACTTGCATAAGACCATCGGCACGTTCTCAGAGAGTATTAGCATATTAAAAAAATAAGATATAATTGAAAATTTAGAGAAAAGCATAAAACCTATCCTGTTTCGGAATCACTGAAAAACGTTTCTCGTATACTTGACTACATATAATTAGTCAATTTGCTTTTTATTATTTAAAAGTTAAATAAATAAATTATTTAATATTCAAATAATTAATTTAATATATTTGAGAAATCCACATCATTTATGACCGATGAGGATGTTCTAAAAGAGTTTTCGATATAGAAATATGTGTATGTTTGATTTTCTAACTTCTCGAATACAATTTTAAATATATTTTTTGAGTATAATCTATATAATAATAACAATCTAAATAAGTAGAAACAACAATTGCAACTTTTTATTGTATTTTTTCGTAAAAAAATATTTTTATATGTTTTAAAAAAAATCATATGGTTGTATGCTTCACTGTTGTAACACCCGTGAACCAAAACTCTGCGTTTTGGGGGTGGGTGTCGATCGACACCATTGGTGGTGTCGGTCGACACTACTAATTTTTGGTTCAACCAGATTGTTTTAATTGACGATTTTGGACGATTTGGTTTAAGGAAAACCACAGAACCGGACTATAAAGGGAGAGAAACGACCTAGGTCGTGTTTCATGGTTGTCTCGCCGCTGAAACAAAAGAGAAAAGAAGAGAAAAGCTTGTTCTTGAGTGTTTGTGAGATTTCAAGGCTTTGTGGGTGAGATCTTGCTGTGGGAGTGAGGATTCAAGGCTAGGAACGTGTGGGAAGCTTGCTGGGAGTGTGAGATTCATCATTGTTGGTCAGAAACTTCCTGCAAAGAGGTGAGTGCATGACCATGGCTGATCTAAGCCTGTAATTCCTTGTTCTTTCTTATTTGTTGCTGTGTTTGTGTGTTTTTCTTGCTGGGATTGGTTGCTACAGGTACCTATGGATGTATAAGGCTTGGGTTTTGAGTATTGGATGGATTGGAGGCGTTAGGAAGCGAGATTTGACTCTCAGCTTCGAGCAGAACGCGATTGCAAAGGCAGTGTCGATCGACACTAGGTGGGTGTCGGTCGACACCAGTAAGTGATCATCGGTCGACATTGTGGGGTAGTGTCGGTCGACACCAAGAGCCAGTGTTGGTCGACACTTGGCTGGTGTCGGTCGACACTTGGCTGGTGTCGGTCGACACCTCCCTTCCAACGAGACTATGTTTTGCTTCCTGGTTTGTTTGGTTTGTTGGTTGATTGTTTGAACATTGGAATTACTGTTGCTTGTGTATATAGACCAGTAGATGGGAGGATTGTCTCACTGAGTGTTTATAAAATACTCATGCATCTCAATTTGTGTTTGTGGTGCAGGTAAAGGCAAAGTGTGATCTTAGAATCCAGGCAATGAAGAGGAGGATGTTCTAGGGACTCGATTGGATGTTGTCTGACATTGCTAGGTTGCTAGAGTTGGGTCATTAGAAACATTGCTAGGTTGCTGGTTCTTTGTTTCCTGTTGGTTGATTTATTGGATATTGCTTATGTTATAATATTGGTTTACTATTGGTTATTTATTGGATATTAGTATTTGTTATCCGCTGTTGATTGTGAATATGGTTAGGTGGCTAGTGGGTATGAGACCACTTAGGCCTGGGCGTTCGGATATCAGATCGGATTCGGTTCGGATTTTTTGGATTTTGGATTTTTTTGGATATTAACTCTAACATCCATATGGGTATTTATAAAATTCGGATCGGTTTCGGTTCGGATTTCGGATCGGTTCGGATATTATTGTAGACAACCATAATATTTTATTCGGATATTTTTTAAATGAGAAATAAAAGTTTTCGATATTCATAGAAATCAATGGGACAATCTCAAATTGGTCACTGATTGTATCCAAATTACCATACTAACCGAGCCAATAAAATAAAAAACAATATAAATGAAGCAAATGACAAGCTCTAAGTTCAAACTTAAATCAAACCATACCAATAGATAAAAATCTGACGTACTAAAATCTAAAGTGAAGACTCAATGAAAAAAAAGTCAAAACCAAAGTAAATCATATCATCCTAAAGAAAAAAGAAATAGCAAAATTAAATAACATCCTAAATCAAATTAAACGTAGTTCAAAAAAATTCCAGACCATAGCAGCAAACTTCTTCGGGATATCAATTGTTCTTATATTTTCGGATTTATGTAGATATCTATTGGATATCGGTTCGGATCGGATATTATCCGATATCCACAAATAATGGAAGCAAAATCCGATCAGATATATCTTCGGTTTTGGTTCGGTTTTGGTTCGGTTTTAATTCAATTTTTTCGGTTTGGATTCGGTTCTGATTTTCGGATTTGGATTTTGTGCCCAGGCCTAGGACCACTAGTTGTAGTTTATTTATTATTATATTATTATTATTATTATTATTATTATTTATAATTAGAATTTTTTTATAAAAAAAGTCGGATCGTTTCAACTGTAGAGTTATGTCTTTTCACCATATTTATTCATATTTTTCATCATCACTTACGTTAGAATAGGTATATCTATTTAAATAATCACGTCTTTTGAACTCTCTATATATCTCTCTCTTCATCAATAACTAACAATTCATTGATCGTTAAAAAAAAAAAATTCTGTTTTATGTTGAATCTAAATCATTTTGAATATTAATATCTAATATTTAACGTTATTCTATCATCTAACTAAAAATTTTAGAAATAATTGTACTAATATAAAAATTTAATACAACTTAACATATAATTTACAATTGCATCTATTTACTGTAACTTTTCGTAAAAAAATTATTTTATCTTTGAAAGTTGTGTATTTTATTAGTAATATAATTATCAATAATTGTTATGATGGTTGTAGCTCTTTACTTAATTCTTCATAAAATATCTTTTTAGTAAAATATCTTATATTTATCATACTTTAAACAATGTTTTTTACAAAGTGGCGGCTCTTTGCCAGACAATTTTTTATTATAACTTTTCATTTTGATGACTATGTTTTTATTAACAATTGACTATGTTTTTATTAACAATTTATGTTTAGTATTTATGTATTTAAACCTTATTATTATTTTTTCCCTTCTAACTAATTTTAGTTTTATTCCTTGCACAGACTTTCAAATTATGAAATTACTTTAAAATGATTTTGTAATATAGAATTAAAATTTTAAAATTTAATTTATTTTTTTCTGAAATAGTCATGAGATGTGAGGCTTAGACCATGAATGGTAACTATTAAAAAGCGGTTTTCAATTTGCGTTTTTCAAAAATATACTAAAGTCACCAATCAAGACATTTAAAATTTTTTTGTGTTTTTCAAAAAAAAAAAAAGATCGCAGATTTTGGGATACAATTAACACATGACCGCATTTCTATAATAGAAGAGTCTGATATACAACGGTCCAATAGAAATCCGCGATGAATAGTAATTTTTTATTTTTATTTTATTTAAATAAACTATATATATATATACCAAATTTTTCAGCAAGACGGTTTATCTGGAATAACTCCAACAAATGTTCAATATGGTTTTTCACTAGGTGATCGAGGTGAAAATATGAGGAATACTCAACAAGAAACTTCAGCCGATCTCGGTTTCACTAATTATTTTGAATATGGACGAATGCCACAAACACCTAGACCAGGAGGCCTTTTCAATATTTGGGGAACCTCGTAAGAACCAAATGAAAGTCATCAAAATGATGTAAGAGATAAATAATATGTGGTTTTGTGTTTAATCAATATCGCCAATGTTTTATTATTATTTATATTGTCTTAGTTAATTTTAAATTTTATGTAATTTGTGAAATTTTAAAATAATTTTATCTTTAATGAAATATCGTTTGTAATTACATATCACATGACCCAAACAATCTAAATTACGAAGTAAGAGTTGAATTGTGGAATTTGGAAAATGAACGATTTGAAAAGTTAGTAATTCAACCAGCTTTGGCTTATTATGATCGATATTTTCAAAGAGCACCAGCCCAAACTGATGGAGGTTTGGGATGGAAAAATATATGGCATCGACTACAACATGATGATGCTATTTGTCTTTAGTTATTACGGATGTCACTTCCATGTTTCACAACATTGTGTAATATGTTGCAAACAAATTATGGTCTACAACCAACATTAAATATAAGTATTGAAGAAAGTGTGGCTATGTTTTTACGGATATGCGGATACAATGAAGTTCAAAGAGATGTTGATTTAAGATTTGGCCGAAATCAAGAGACTGTACAGAGAAAATTTAGGGAAATTCTTACAGCAACTGAATTATTGGCATGTGATTATATTAGAATTCCAACAAGACAAGAACTTTATCGAATTCTTGAAATACTTTAGGTAGACCAGAGATATTGGCCATATTTTCGTGGATTCGTTTGGAGCTATGGATGGGACTCATATATGCATCAAAGTAAAGCTTGAGTTACAAGGAATGTATTAGAAACAGCACGATAATGCGTCATTGAACATCATGGCAATATGTGATTTGAATATGTTTTTCACATATATCTGGAATGGAGCACCAAGATCATGCCACAATACAGCTGTTCTGCAAATGGCACAACAAAGTGATAATGAGTTTCCTTTGCCTCCACTAGAGAAGTATTATCTCATTGATTCTGACTATCCAAACAAACAAGAATTTCTTATAGATCATCACGAATTTGAGTTGTGTCCCAATTTTATTCTGGTCCTCCTCCAAGTAATAAACATGAATTGTTTAACCAATGTCATGCATCTTTACAATCTGTTATTGAAAGAACGTTTGGAGTTTGGAAGAAGAAGTGGAGGGTACTTTCTGATTTTCCAAGATATAATGCTCAAATTCAAAAAAGAGTGATAATGGCTACAGTGGGACTAAATAATTTCATCAGGATTTAAAATTTCCCGGATGCATGATTCGCAGATGTAATGACTGAGACAAACAATGTAACATCCACAAACCAGAATCCCGGTTTGGGATGTGCATCGATCAATGCTGGTGTTGCATCGGACGATGCAAGGCCGGTTTGGTTGGAGAGCAATTAAGTTAAATGTTGCGTTTTGGGTTAGGAAAACCCTTAAGCCAAAATTAAAAGAGATTTTTTCGTCATAAGGCGAGTTTAGCAATTTTTGGGAGGGAAAGAAAGGGAGAAAGAGTTCTTGAGGTTTACGGTGAGATTCTTGGGAGTTTGTGGCGTGTTTGGTGGAATCTGAGGCTTAGAACGTTGTAGGAGATTGCTAGGACACTACAAGAAAATAGGCGATTAGCGACTACAAGTAACGACTACATTTGTAGTTGCCAAAATTAACGACCAAATAGTGACCACAGCTGATAGTCGTACTGTAGTCGTTATATTAGCGGCTATTGTGCGACTCTTTCGACATGTCATAAGATAGTCGTAAGGTGGTCGTAAAATAGCGACTACGGTACCGACCATAGCTGATAGTCGTATCTTTGGCGACTGCTCTGTGACTCATACGGCGAGTCATTAAATAGTCATCTCGTAGTCGTCAAATAGTCGTAAAAGACAGTTAAAAAACCGTGTTTTTATGTGGGGGTTGGTGTACCAACTTTTATTAAGTAGTCGCCTATTAGTCACCTAGGTTTGTTCTATTAAAACAAATTGCACTCATTTGTTCTCTTCATTCCGACACAAGTGTCTTTCCTTCCAAAAAAAAAATTCTAAATCAAAAAAAAATTTTTTTGGCTTATATATAATATTATATTTTCTCCCAAAATATATATATATATATATATATATATATATATATATATAATGGCGGGATATTACAATTATGGTGGTAATTATCGGAAGTGGATGTACAAGAGGTTCGATGAAGTGACAAAAAAATTTTCATCTGAATTTGAAGTGGGGGTGGACCAATTCTTATCGTTTGCAAGTAGCCAATATACAGTTCAAAATAATGGCGGTAAGTTGCTATGTCCATGTAGTGTATGAAAGAACAATAGATGTCTCTCGGTTAGAAGAGTTATGAGTCATCTGTTTAGTAATGGATTTATGCCAGATTATTATGTTTGGTATAACCTCGGAGAAGAAATCAATTTGGATATAGGAAGTAGTTACACTGATAGGACGTATGATGGGAGTCATGAAGAAATAAGTAATGTAGTAGAAGATCCATATATCGATATGGTGAATGATGCATTTCGTTATAATGTGGGTTTAGATGATAATTATCATCAAAATCATAGTTATAAGAATGTGGAAGAACCGGTACAAAACCATTCGCATAAATTTTACGACTTGTTAGATAGTGCAAAAACTCCTCTATATGATGGTCGTCGTAGAGGTCACTCACAATTATCATTAGCTGCTCGAGGCATGCAAAATAAGATGGAGTATAATATGAGTGAAAAGTTAGTGGATTCGGTTTGCGGAATTTTGACAGATTATTTACCAGAAGGTAACCACTCTACCGGTTCACATTACGAGACAGAGAAATTGATGCGTAATTTAGGCCTTTCATATTATACAATTGATGTTTGTATTTACAATTGTATAATTTTCTGTAAAGAAGACGAAGAGGAAGAGACATGTCTATTTTGTGGTTCACCAAAATGGAAGCCTAAGGAGGACCGACTGAGAACAAGAGTACCATATAGTCGTATATGTGGTATCTACCTATTGTTGATAGGTTGAAAAGAATGTATCAGAGCCAAAAGACTGCAACGCCAATGAGATGGCATGCGGAGCACCAATCAGAAAGAATCATCCTTATGATGCGGCGGAGTGGAGATATTTCCAAGAGCTTAACCCTCGGTTTGCGGAAGAACCCCCTAACGTCTATCTTGGATTATGGACTGATGGGTTCAATCCATTTCGCATGTCTCGTAATCATTTGCTTTGGCCTGTGATCTTGAGTCCATATAATATACCCCCTGGTATGTGCATGAATACATAGTATTTGTTTATTACAATTCTGAATTATGGGCCAAATCATCCGCGAGCTAGTCTCGATATCTTCCTACAACCTATTATTGAGGAGTTAAAAGAGTTGTGGTCTACTGGACTCGATGCATACGATGTGTCTTTGAATCAAAACTTTAATCTAAAAGCAGTGTTGATGTGGCCGATAAGCGACTTTCTGACGTATAGCATGTTATCGAGATGGACCACCCATGGTAAATTGTCTTGTCCAATTTGCATGGAAAGTACAAGTCGTTTTATCTACCCAAAGGAAGGAAGACATGTTGGTTTGACTGTTACTGAAGATTCCTTCCTCATGGTCATCAATTAAGGAAGAACAAAAAAGATTTCCTGAAAGGAAGAGATGCTTCTAACGACTATCCACCGCAGTCTTTAACTGGTGAGCAAGTTTATTACGAGCATTTGAAATGTGTAAATCCACCAAAAACCAGGGACGTCGGTGGTAACGGTCATGAAAAGAAGATGGCAGGCTATGGAAAGGAACATAATTGGCATAAAGAAAGCATATTATGGTCGCTACCTTATTGGAAAGATCTCAATCTCCGACATAATATTGATGTGATGCATACCAAGAAGAATTTTGTGGACAAATCTAATGAGTGTGCAGGTTAAATCTAAAAACAACATCATGTCAAGATTGGACATAGAACAATTTTGTTCTCGACCACACTTACATATTGATAGGAAGGGTAAAGCTCCATTCCTAGCATATGCATTGACAAAGGAAGCCAAAACAAGTTTATTGGAATGTGTCAAGTATGCGGTGAAATTTCTAGATGGTTATTCGTCAGACTTGGCTAGTTGTGTTGATCTGATCAATGGCAAGTTTTCAGGAATGAAGAGTCATGATTGCCATGTTTTTATGGAGCGACTACTTCAATTTATCTTCGCAGAACTCCTAGATCGGAACGTTCACCTTGCGTTATCAGGTACTACGCTATTTCTAACTCTATACAACGAGTATATATGAATATATTAATTTTGCAAGACATGCAATTTGAATATATATTTTGTAGGGATTGGAGCATTTTTCAGGGACTTATGCTCAAGAACTTTGCAAAACATTCGCGTTAAGATTCTAAAGCAGAACATTGTTTTGATCTTATGCAACTTAGAAAATATCTTTCTACCATCATTCTTTGATGTGATGGAGCACTTGCATATACATCTTCCATATGAAGCAGAATTGGGAGGCCCTGTACAGTATAGCTGGATGTATCCTTTTGAAAGGTTTTTCAAAAAGTTAAAAGGAAAAGCAAAGAATAAAAGATTTGCGGCAGGATCAATTGTTGAATCATATATCAATGACGAGATTGCTTATTTCTCAGAGCACTACTTTGCCGATCATATACAAACAAACTTACGGTAATTAAATGCATATATAATTTAGATACTTGAAGATAACTATATATTATCATTAATTTGAATTAACTCATTTGATCAGGTTAACAAGATTTAACGAAGGTGAAGTCCCTGTGTTTCATGTCCCTGGAGTACCTAATATATTTACTCACGTCGGTCGTCCAAGTAGGGAAATGCATGAAGTATGGCTTTCAGAGAGAGACTATCAATGTACCCATGCATATGTTTTACGAAATTGTGATTAGTTTCAACCAATTGAGAGGTGTATAAAAAAAGAACTCTCCACGAAACGAGTTGAAGAATATCATGTATGGGTGAAAGATTATGTATTGCTACACAACTTGCAAAACTTATTAATGCATTTATTTATACTTAATATATAAATATATTGCCATGTTTTTATGTAAATGCAGGTTATATACTGGAACGCCACAAATCCATTCCCTATTTGAGTTCAAGAGATAGTGCATGGACCTTTGCACAAGGTCAAAACTTGGCCAATGTACTGTACAAGAGGCTATGTGTTTCATACGCAGACTCACGGTGCTGGACGGAAGACATGTAACTATGGTGTATGTGCTACTGGTGAAAATTACACTGATGCATCTGATGGCGTGGACGAGAACATAATTGATATCATAGAACTTGAGTATGAGGGGATGGTCAATTTGA
The DNA here is from genome assembly GCA_024034495.1 of Camelina laxa. NCBI lineage: Eukaryota > Viridiplantae > Streptophyta > Magnoliopsida > Brassicales > Brassicaceae > Camelina > Camelina laxa. Next base: position 17,774,607 of record CM043885.1, on the reverse strand, counting down.
AGATCATACTTTTTAAGTGTAAGTGGTATGATCCTGTTCTTGGTAGAGGCACACGGAAGAGCGATAGTGGTGTTGTAGACGTGAACGCATCGAGGAAATACAACAAATATGAACCATTTATTTTAGGTACGTAAAGACTCCATATAATATAGATATTTACACATAAATGTTCCTATCCATACTAAATTATGATTTTGCAAACAGCATCTCAAGCGGATCAAGTTTGCTATATTCTGTATCCATAAATAAAGAAACCAAAGCGGGAGTGGCTCAGTGTTCTAAAAGTAAATCCTAGAGAAAACATTTCAGGAGAATACGAAAATAACGAACCGGTTCTGCAAACAGAAACTGATGATGCTGTATTGATGACTACAATTGAAGATCTCATAGTCGACAATTTGGTAGAAGAAGCTAATCCAGTAAACCTTGATTACAATGTCGGATATGCGGATCCAGAAGATGAATTCATGTGTGATTTTATCTTCTTCTAATGATGAAGAAGAAGACAAAAATCCATATGCTTAGTATGTTTAATATACTATACATATCATTATTCGTCAAAAATGAAAAAAAACACTAAGTATGTTTTAGTATTAATAACTTTGTAATATAATATATGTTAAGTACTTTGTTAAATAATATTGAGTTTTTTTTATTTAAATTTGTAATTATAATTTTTACCAAAAGAATAAATTAATTTTGTAATTATAATTTGTATCAAAATAATTGAAATGTTACAGTTTATAGTTGGGCTAAAGTTAGGCCCAAATCCACTTCCTAATTAACTAATTAAGGCCTAAACATTCCTAAACTGAGCCCATTAACCACTAACCACTAACCTATATGAAACCCTAGTCTCACAAGACAAACCCTTAACCTCTCTACCGCCTCTCTCCATCCTTACTCTCTCGAAAACTCTCTCAAACCCTACTCTCTCGATCCCTACTCTCTCGATCCAAACTCGACTTCTCTGTCTCTTCGAATCTATCAGTCTCTCTATCAATCACCAACAAGATGCCGTATCGAGGAAGAAAGAGGAAGGTTGCTCCTAACATTGCTCAGAGACCGAGAGGGACAACACCAAATCGACGGCCTAACACTCTGCCCAGTCAGTACAACTTCACGCCGGCGATCCAAGCTCCACTTCCTCTGCAGACACCTGAAGTACAAGTCGCCGGTTCGCAACGACAGTCATCAGCAGCCCAGATCCGGAACTATCCTCCACCGCAACAACTTTTTCAGAACTCATTTACACACCCACCTCCACCCGAACTACACCGGACTCCTTCAGAAGAAGTCCACTTCAATCCACAGACTCAGGCCAATCTTCAGGATGTCCCTCCGCCTTCTCCAGCTCGACCCTCTCAAACTCGATCGCATCCATCGCATCCATTATCTCAAGGGAACAACTTCGAAGAAGAATCTTCTCCGGTGTTGCCGAAACTCCAGGAGGACCTGTTGCATGCTCTAAATGCACTGCTTTTGGTTCCAGACAGGTATAAGTTCACCACCGTCTTCTCTCCCACACCCATACCAAACACCCAATGGTATGATAACTCTTCACATGTTTTGTAATGGTATTTTGTGATTGTTAGAAGAGAGTTTGGTGGGTTTTGTATTATAACTGTGTTTTGTGATTGTTAGAAGAGAAATTGGTGAGTCAATGTATTGTAATGGTGTTTTATGATTGTGGTGTTGGCTTATACGAATAGCAATGGTGTTTTTTTTTCTTATGCATATGCGTATTGTAATCCAATAGAAACTGATGCCTCTTGTATTGATCTCATTTCTTTTGGTTTGTCTATTATTTGCTTTTGAGTAATCTACTTACTTGTTTTATTGGTTCATGTGTATGGAGGTTTACTTGTGACAAAGGATCGAAACTTGTTCGGAAGATTACTAAAATTCTTCGAAACAAATTCGAAGGTCCCTACTACAGCTGGACATGTGTGCCGCAGGAAAAACAAGAGAGATACTTCCTTGAGTTTGCGGTAAGGATTTATGTCACATAGCCTTCATACATAGCTTTACATGTCTTCTTTTCACTCACAATAGCTCCTTTTTTTTTTAAAACCCACACCTGGGATCCTTTGATAACCGGGACTGTTCAAGCTTATTTTGAGGAAATCTGTCAAAGACGGATCAAAGATATGGTTAGCACTGTGAGAACTAGTCGAGTTCAACCAAACTGGATTGGAGACACTCTCTGGATTACGATGGAGGATTACTAGGACACTGAACAAGCACAACAAAAGAGTAAAACCTACTCTGATGCCTGTATGTCTCACCGTAACGGCCTAGGTCCTCACGTCCACCTCTCAGGGCTAAAGTCATATCGACAGCTTCAAGATAAAATGGTTAAGTAGCTGTTATTTTTGCCACTTTCAATTCTTACATAGCTGTTATATTTTTTAGTTAATCTCTGTTTCTTTGCTAACATTGCGGGTTGAGGAATTGGGAAGAGAAGTCCGACTTGGTGAGGTTTTTATCAAGGCACATACAAAGCCTGATGGTACATATGTTGATCATAAGGCAGAGAAGATTGCAGAAACATATGAGAAGACTGTTCTAGAGAGGTTGTCTTAGCTCGAGGCAGAGTCTTTTGCTGTGTTAGATGGAGAATCACGGGCATGGGACCTCACAACAGAAGAATATACAGAAATTTTCCTCGAGGTTACTTTTTTTTTTAAACCAATACACATTTATAGTCGTGGAGTTTAATTTGTCATCCTCTAATCTTATCTTTTCTCTTATTTTCAATTCCACTGAGAAGGATTCAAGAGGAACACCTTATGGAGTTGGAAGCCTCAAGGACTGCCTTGTCAATGGGAAGCATAAGCAAGCATGTGACTCTTCTACCTTTGTGGCTCTCCAAGAACAGTTGAATGAAGCTCAACGCATGATAGAAGAACAGGCTGCTCATTCGTTGAGGCGTGATGCAGAAATTGCTGCGCGTGAAGCTGAGCAATCCAAAATTATTGCTGACCAGAAGGACAAGATTGACCACTTCTCCTTGGTGGAAAAGTTTCTGAGGGAATGTGATCCGCGGTTTAAGAATTTTGTTGCAAGCCATTCAGCTAATGTGACAACCACATAACCTCTTCCCAAAATGATCCACTCCAACTCCATCAACATCTGCTTAATAGGTTTCTCTGTCTTAACTATTTTTGGATGAATCAATTCCACTCTTTTCGGATGAACTCTATCTCACTCTTTTGGATGAACTCAATCTCACTCTTTGCCACTTTCAGATTGTGTTTATGACCTCTTTTGTTTTATGTAACTTGAACAAGTATGTATTTCTATATTATGTCTTTCCATATTCAAATCATTCTATTTAAATTGGTATACAAGGATGAAATGAAGAGGATAAAGGGAAATTAGTATATGCAACATTCAGTTTCCAAAATCAACATTAGTGGCCAAGTAGTCGTATATGTAGTTTCTAAATAGTCACCTCAAAGTCACTAAGATAAGTGACTATATAGCGACTAATACCAATAGTCAGTACTTAGTCGCCAACAAGTCACCACAATTATACGACTAAAACCCGACAACAGTAAGAAGACCACTTGTCTGTGCTAATTAATCATACTATAGTCGTAAAATCGTCACTAATTTAACGACTACTAGACGACGACATTATGACAATATTACGACTAGAAGTATTGGTCATAGAGTAGTCGCAAAAATACGACTATGTATACGACTACATTAATTAGCAACTCTCGATCTCCGACTGCTTGCGTTAGTCGCTATATAGTGTTAACCACTGTTTTAACGACTATAAAGCGACGAATAGTGTAGTCGTAAACCAGCTGTTTTCTTGTAGTGGGAGTGTAGATCTTGCGTTTTAGAGTCAGAATCATCTTTGGAAAAAGTGAGTGCAATGACCATAGCTTATCTAAGCTTGAGATTTCTCTGATTTTCTTGTTCTTGTGTTATGTGGCTTGTTAGAACGCTATTTGAGGCTTTATAAACCTTTCTTGTGGCTTGAGATCGAGTTTGATGGTTGTAGGAACGAAGATCCGGCGAGAAGCTTCGGGGAAAAATGAAGTGCGTCGCTCGATGCAATGCGAGGACGGCGCGATTTTGTAACACCCGCAAACCATTTTCTGGGAATTTTGGTGAGGGTGTCGATCGACACCACAGAGGGAGTGTCGATCGACACCAGTTGTGGCCGGTTTGGTCGGTTCAATTTTAATTGTCCGGTTTGTGTGGTTGGTTTAGGGAATCCCTAAATCGAGTTTTTAGAGGTAGAAAACGACCTAGGGTCGTGTTATTTTGGTGATTCGCCGTTTTTGAGAGAAAACACAAAGAGAGAGTGTTCTTGAGCTTTTGGGAAGAGTTTGAGAGATTCCTTGCTGTTCTTGGGAGATCTAAGGCTGGGAAGGTGCTAGAAGCTTGCTAGGAGTGAGGGATTCGTTCTTATTGGTCAGAAACTTCCTGCAAAGAAGTGAGTGCATGACCATGGCTTATCTAAGCTAAGATCTCTAGATTCTATGTGATTTGGTGCTTATGTGGTTGTTTTCTTTGAGTTCTCTATGATATTTCGTTGCTGTCTGGGCTGGGTTTGGCTTCTGGGAGTGCAAGGAGCGGATTGGAGAAGATTGGAGGCGAGATTCGGAGTTTCTGATCGAGGGAAATCGCTGCTCGGTATCGGTGCCGGTCGACACCAGTTGGGGTGTCGGTCGACACCAACGCGAGGACGGCTCGGGACTTTGGCGAGTGTCGATCGGTGCCATGTGGAGGTGTCGGTCGACACAAACTAGGGTTTTCGGGAGTTGGGCAGGGTGTCGGTCGACACCATTTGGTGTCGGTCGACACCAGATAGTCAGTGTCGATCGACACCATCTGGTGTCGGTCGACACCCCTGGTTCAGTTACGATGGATGTTGCATGCGTTGTATATTGCCTGGTTTGTTTTATTGATTGTTTTTTGTGGCATGTAGAGATCTTATTGCTTGTGTGTATAGCCCAGTAGATGGGAGGATTGCCTCACTGAGTGTTTATCAAATACTCATGCATCTCAATTTGTGTTTGTGGTGCAGGTAAAGGCAAAGTGTGATCGTGGAATCAAAGGCAATGAAGAGGAGGATGTTCTAGGGACTCGATTGGATGTTGTCTGGCATTTGCTAGGGTGCTAGAGTTGAGTCATTAGAAACATTGATAGGTTGCTGGTTTCATGTTTCTTGTTGTTTGGTATTGAGATATTGCCTTGCTATAATATTGGTTTATTATTGGGTTATTATTGGATATTGATTATGTTTTTTTTCCGCTGTTGAATGTGTTGTGGTTAGGTGGCTAGTGGGTATGGGACCACTAGCTGTAGTTTGTTTTAATATATTATATTTATTATTTATTATTTAAAAAAAAGGGTCGGTCGTTTCATTTTGGTATCAGAGCCCTTACGGTTCTAGGTTTGGGTTCACTAGGTTTCTGTTGTAGATGTTTGGGATTGCATGTCTTGATTGATTATGTGAGTTAGTCAATTGTGTGTGGCATGGAGTCTTAGAACATCCTCTTCGAGCCGAGTGTGTGATTCCACGGTGAGTTTATGTTTCTGTGTTATAATAGGGATTGTTTGCTTAGCTTTCTGTTCATGGTAGTGCAGATGGTTAATGAGGATGCTGTGGCTGGTCGAGGTCATGGACGCGGACGTGGTCGTGGTAGGGGCAGAGTCCCAGTGGTTAGTGAGACCGAGGACCAGAGTGTGACAGCTGAGGGTGTTGGCGAGTCGCAGGGTGTTCCGGGGGATTCCGTGAGTGTGGCAGGAGGGGGCGGTGTGGATGCTCCAGTGGCTGGTGATGCTAGGGTCCCGGGTGTGGGGGTCCCAGCGGGTGGAGTCCCTGGTGTTGACCTTGCGGCTTTGCTAGCACAGGTGTTAGAGCGGTTACCACCAGTGGTATCGGCTCAGGCTCAGGTAGTGCCACCAGTGGTGGCGGAGGAGCGGCAGCCAGTGGCTGCGGATGCGGGGGTCCATGCTCGTTATCTCAGCATGTTGACAGAGATGGGTAGGTTGCGTACTGAGCAGTTTTCGGGAGGTGTAGATCCTACTGCTGCGGATGCGTGGAGGACGAGAGTGGAACGTAACTTCCATACTCTGAGATGTCCTGAGGAGTTTTGGGTGGACATAGGGGTCTACTTTTTGAGTGGTGATGCTGAGTTGTGGTGGAGATCTGTGGCTGCTAGGAGGGTGCAGCGGGAGATGACTTGGGCTGACTTCGTTCTGGAGTTCAACCGCAAGTATTTTCCTAGAGGCATTGATCGTTTGGAGGTGCAGTTCCTTCAGTTGTCTCAGGGGACACGGTCAGTGCGGGAGTTGGACTTGGAGTTCAGTCGACTTCTTTGTTATGGAGGTCGGGCTATGGAGCCTGAGGAGGCTCAGATCAGGAGGTTCTTGAGGGCTCTACGTGATGACTTGAGAGTTCACTGTAGAGGGAGGAGTTATGCTACGCGTGCAGAGCTGGTTGAGACTGCAGCAGAGATTGAGGAGGATATCCGGGCACAGTCAGTGGCGGTAGCTCCAGCAGTTCATCCTAGTAAGGCTCAACAGCAGGGTGGTTCTAGCAGGGGCGGTAGCATGCTCAGGGAACCAAGAGGAAGTGGGAGGCTACGCAGAAGCCGAGTGGTGCGGGTTGCTTCGGTTGTGGGAGCAGGGATCACAGGGTTGCTAGTTGTCCCAAGAGGAGTGTTCGACGGCAGGACCTCGGGTGTGTTATCATTGTAGGGAGACAGGGCACATCAGGCCTTTGTCCCAAGCTGCAGCCGGCAGCAGTGGTAGCGTTGCAGCAGCAGCCTGGGGGTCAGCAGGTGGCACGGATTGAGCAGGGCTCGGGTTTACACGACAGTGGAGACTGGTGGAACCAGTGCCGGGGCGATCACGTATAATTTCTGGTACTTAATCTTTGTGAATTTTAGTAGGGTCAGATTTTATGTTTCCTGTGATAAAGTGTTAGGTTCTCAACACATGAGGTTTGTGTAGGACCTTGTTGGTGGGCGGGTTTAAGTCCCACGTTATGTTTGATTCTGGAGCTTCGCATAGCTTCATTACTCCAGAGTGTGCAGAGTGTGCGGGGATCAGCGGGGATCCCTGGAGAGCGTACAGGAGTTGTTAGAGTTGCGGGAGGCAAGTTCCTGAGAGTTATTGGACAAGCTAGAGGAATTGATATTCAGATCGCAGGAGAGTCATGGCCAGCGGATTTGCTTATCAGTCCCGTGGAGCTGTATGATGTTATTCTCGGGATGGATTGGATGCATCGGCATATGGTGCATTTAGATTGCTATCGGGTAGAGTGGAGTTTGAGCGTCAGGAGGGAAGTTGGTTTTTCAGGGTATTAGACCGACTTCAGGGAGTCTCGTGATCTCAGCCATTCAGGCTGGGAAGATGATCGAGAAGGGCCGTGAGGCTTATTTGGTTACTATATCTATGCCAGAGTCAGTGGGGAAGTCTACGGTTAGCGGTATCCAGTAGTGGAGGAGTTTGAGGATGTGTTTCAGTCTTTGCAGGATTACCACCATCTCGGTCGGATCCTTTTACCATTGAACTGGAACCGGGGACGACACCGTTATCCAAGGCTCCTTACAGAATGGCTCCAGCAGAGATGGCAGAGCTGAAGAAGCAGCTAGAGGATTTGTTGAGTAAGAGATTCATCCGTCCAAGTGTGTCACCGTGGGGAGCGGGTGTTGTTTGTCAAGAAAAAGGATGGGAGTTTCCTGTGTATTGATTACAGGGGTTTGAACCGGGTCACTGTGAAGAACAAGTACCCTCTCCCGAGGATTGACGAGTTGTTGGATCAGTTGAGGGGTGCTACTTGGTTCTCCAAGGTGGATCTGGCATCGGGCTATCATCAGATACCGATAGATGAGGCAGATGTGAGGAAGACTGCTTTCAGGACGAGGTATGGGCATTATGAGTTTGTGGTGATGCCTTTCGGGTTGACTAACGCACCAGCAGCGTTTATGAGATTGATGAACAGTGTGTTTCAGGAGATTCTGGATGTATCTGTCATCATTTTCATCGACGATATCCTGGTTTATTCTAAGAGTCCTGAGGAGCATGCAGTGCATTTGAGGGCAGTTATGGAGAAGCAGCGGGAGTAGAAGTTGTTTACCAAGTTGAGCAAGTGTAGTTTCTGGCAACGTGAGATGGGCTTTCTGGGTCACATTGTTTCTGTTGAGGGGGTTTCAGTAGATCCAGAGAAGATTCAGGCTATCAGAGATTGGCCTAGACCGCAGAATGCCACAGAGATCAGGAGTTTCCTTGGATTGGCAGGTTACTACAGGAGATTTGTGCAGGGGTTTGCAAGCAGAGCACGTCCTATGACTAAGTTGACAGGGAAGGATGTTCCTTTTGTCTGGTCAGAAGAGTGTGAGGAAGGCTTTGCAAGCCTGAAGGAGATGTTGACTACTGCGCCAGTGTTGGCTTTGCCTGAGCAGGGAGAACCCTATGTGGTTTATACAGATGCATCTAGAGTTGGGTTGGGTTGTGTTCTGATGCAGCATGGGAAGGTGATTGCTTATGCTTCGCGGCAGTTGCGGGTGCATGAAGGCAACTATCCTACTCATGATTTGGAGATGGGTGCTGTAGTTTTTGCCCTGAAGATTTGGAGATCTTATCTTTATGGTGCAAAGGTACAAGTGTTTACAGATCATAAGAGCCTGAAGTAGTTATTCACTCAGCCTGAGCTGAATTTGAGACAGAGGCGGTGGATGGAGCTTGTGGCAGATTATGATTTGGAGATAGCCTATCATCCTGGTAAGGCTAACACGGTTGCAGATGCTCTGAGTCGGAAGAGGGTAGCTTCGGCTCAGGAGCAGGAGATGGAGTCTCTGGTAGGGGAGATCAGTGCTTTGAGCTTATGTGCTGTTTCACAGGAACCGTTGGGTTTGGAAGCAGTAGATAGAGCAGATCTTCTGAGTAGAGTGCGGTTGGCTCAGGAGAAGGATTTGGGGCTAGTGAATGCCTCTAAGGATGTGGATTCAGAGTATCAGGTCTCAGATAATGGTACTATCTTGGTGCACGGTCGTGTGTGTGTGCCCAAGGATGAGGAGTTGAGAGGAGATTCTGAGAGAGGCTCATGCGAGCAAGTTATCCATTCATCCAGGAGCGACCAAGATGTACCGTGACCTCAAGAGGTACTATCATTGGGTCGGGATGAAGAAGGATGTGGCTAGTTGGGTTTCGAGGTGCGACGTATGTCAGCTAGTGAAGGCTGAGCATCAGGTTCCTGGCGGGTTGAAGAGTTTACCCATTCCTTAGTGGAAGTGGGATATGATCACTATGGATTTCGTGGTAGGATTGCCAGTGTCACGGACCTTTGATGCTATTTGGGTCATTGTGGACCGGTTGACTAAGTCAGCACATTTTTCGCCATTAAGAAGACTGATGGAGCAGCGGTCTTGGCTAAGAAGTATGTGAGGGAGATAGTCAGGTTGCATGGGGTGCCAGCGAGCATTGTGTCTGATAGGGATTCTAAGTTCACTTCGGTGTTCTGGAAGGCATTTCAGGCAGAGATGGGCACTAAGGTGCATGAGAGTACTTATCATCCCCAGACTGATGGACAGAGAGGACGATCCAGACGCTGGAGGATTTGCTGAGGATGTGTGTGTTGGATTGGGGTGGGCATTGGGCAGATCATCTGAACCTGGTAGAGTTTGCTTACAACAACAGCAATTAGGCAAGTATTAAGATGGCTCCTTATGAGGCTTTGTATGGGAGACCATGTCGTACACCATTATGCTGGACTCAGGTGGGGGAGAGGAGCATGTTTGGTGCTAGTTTTGTTCAGGAGACCTCAGAGAAGATTCGGGTTCTCAAGCTGAACATGAAGGAGGCTCAGGATAGGCAGAGGAGTTATGCAGATAGGAGGAGGAGAGATCTTGAGTCAGGTAGGAGACAGAGTGTACCTCAAGATGGCCATGTGCGGGGTCCGAACAGGTCATTGTCAGAGACTAAGTTGAGTCCGAGGTATATGGGTCCATTCAGAGTGATTGAGCGGGTTGGACCAGTGGCATATAGATTGGAGTTACCTGAGGTGATGCGTGCATTCCATAAGGTTTTCCATGTGTCTATGTTGCGGAAGTGTCTCCGTGAGGGAGAGGAGGTGTTGGCTAAGATTCCTGAGGATCTTCAGCCTAACATGACTTTGGAGGCGAGACCAGTGAGGGTTCTCGAGAGGAGGATCAAGGAACTTCGGAAGAAGAAGATTCCTTTGATGAGAGTCCTGTGGGACTGTGATGGTGTTGAGGAGCAGACTTGGGAGCCTGAGGCAAAGATGAAGGCAAGGTTCAAGAGGTGGTATGAGAAGCAAGCCGACTTGAGCTTGTTTAGCCTGGTCCCATCTGTATCCGTGGCTGGAGCGGGAATGGAGTATTCCAGCCCATCTCTCTTGTTACTCGGTCGCTTGGGGTGGTTGGTTGTGCGACTCAGTAACAAGATAAGGTGGTGTTCGGGGTACAAAGTTTCTATGAGGCGGGGTTTTGGAAGAAAGTTTCCTGAAATAGAAGTTTTCCAAAGATGAAAAGTGCTAAATATGGAAAGTTTTATGGAAGTTAGAATTTGTCCATTTTAGCGGTGGAGAGCCTTAAAAGGGGCTTGGGTGTGGCCTTAGTGGCGGACTTTTGAGTCAGTGTGCCCGTGTGTGGCGGTCTTTTTAGACATTGTGGGGTCTTTGTGACGGGCTTTTAGCCAGAGTGTCTTTGTGACGGTCCTTTTTAAGACGTTTGTTTGGCCTTTGTGGCGGACTGTTTAGCCAGAGTGTCTTTGTGACGGTCCTTCGGGACAGATGGCCTTTGTGGCGGGTTGTTTAGCCAGAGTGTCTTTGTGACGGTCCTTCGGGACAGATGGTCTTTGTGACGGTCCTTCGGGACAGATGGCCTTTGTGGCGGGCTGTTGAGCCAGAGTGCCTTGGTGGCGGTCCTCTTTAGGATTGTTTGGCCTTGGTGGCGGTCCTCTTTAGGACATTTGTTTGGCCTTGGTGGCGGTCCTCTTTAGGACATTTGTTTGGCCTTGGTGGCGGTCCTCTTTAGGACATTTTGTTTGGCCTTTGTGGCGGCCCTTGTGGCGTATATGATCCTTGTGTGGTCAAGAGGTATTCCAGTGAGGGAATATGTGGTTGGTAGGACATTGAGATGTTTTTACGCGAGCCACGGGAAGGAAACCTGGATAGGGATAGGACTCGGACGTGTTCAGAATCGTTTGCTCGCGACTCTTGGGGGACTTAGGTTCTCCTAGTACTGCCATATTCAGAGACTTTGTGGCTCGGGAGTATGGTTGGTATGTCGACTTCGGATGACGATCCGGGGGCCGCTTTAGGTGGCAACCGAGAGACGAGTTTGGACTTTTCCTTATATATTAGGCGTGCGGGCTTCGGCCTGATGAGGAGCCAACATTTGGCATGCAGACTTAGGTCTGATGAGGAGCCAATAAAAACTCAAGGTTTAGGCCTATGAGTAAAGGAAAGTCCAAAAAGTCAAGAGCAAATGACGCCTGGAACGTGAGTCTATCGCCTAGAGGTGACCTTCTGTAGATCGGTCGGAGGAGTGCGGGCCGTGGAGACGGTTGCACGGGAGTCCTTGACTGATGGTTGTTCGAGATTCGAGGACGAATCTAGATTGGTGGGGGAGAATTGTAACATCCGCAAACCATTTTCTGGGAATTTTGGTGAGGGTGTCGATCGACACCACAGAGGGAGTGTCGATCGACACCAGTTGTGGCCGGTTTGGTCGGTTCAATTTTAATTGTCCGGTTTGTGTGGTTGGTTTAGGGAATCCCTAAATCGAGTTTTTAGAGGTAGAAAACGATCTAGGGTCGTGTTATTTTGGTGATTCGCCGTTTTTGAGAGAAAACACAAAGAGAGAGTGTTCTTGAGCTTTTGGGAAGAGTTTGAGAGATTCCTTGCTGTTCTTGGGAGATCTAAGGCTGGGAAGGTGCTAGAAGCTTGCTAGGAGTGAGGGATTCGTTCTTATTGGTCAGAAACTTCCCGCAAAGAAGTGAGTGCATGACCATGGCTTATCTAAGCTAAGATCTCTAGATTCTATGTGATTTGGTGCTTATGTGGTTGTTTTCTTTGAGTTCTCTATGACATTTCGTTGCTGTCTGGGCTGGGTTTGGCTTCTGGGAGTGCAAGGAGCGGATTGGAGAAGATTGGAGGCGAGATTCGGAGTTTCTGATAGAGGGAAATCGCTGCTCGGTATCGGTGCCGGTCGACACCAGTTGGGGTGTCGGTCGACACCAACGCGAGGACGGCTCGGGACTTTGGCGAGTGTCGATCGGTGCCATGTGGAGGTGTCGGTCGACACAAACTAGGGTTTTCGGGAGTGTCGGGCAGGGTGTCGGTCGACACCATTTTGGTGTCGGTCGACACCAGATAGTCAGTGTCGATCGACACCATCTGGTGTCGGTCGACACCCCTGGTTCAGTTACGATGGATGTTGCATGCGTTGTATATTGCCTGGTTTGTTTTATTGATTGTTGTTTGTGGCATGTAGAGATCTTATTGCTTGTGTGTATAGCCCAGTAGATGGGAGTATTGCCTCACTGAGTGTTTATCAAATACTCATGCATCTCAATTTGTGTTTGTGGTGCAGGTAAAGGCAAAGTGTGATCGTGGAATCAAAGGCAATGAAGAGGAGGATGTTCTAGGGACTCGATTGGATGTTGTCTGGCATTTGCTAGGGTGCTAGAGTTGAGTCATTAGAAACATTGCTAGGTTGCTGGTTTCATGTTTCTTGTTGTTTGGTATTGAGATATTGCCTTGCTATAATATTGGTTTATTATTGGGTTATTATTGGATATTGATTATGTTTTTTTCCGCTGTTGAATGTGTTGTTGTTAGGTGGCTAGTGGGTATGGGACCACTAGCTGTAGTTTGTTTTAATATATTATATTTATTATTTATTATTTAAAAAAAAAAGGGTCGGTCGTTTCAGATTTGACCTAGGAGAATCGGTCGATGCCACATGGAGGCGTCGGTCAATGCAATTAGGGATTTCATGAAATATCGAGCATGCGTCAGTCGATGCAGTGTTAGTGTCGGTCGATGCAAGCTAGTTTTGCATCGGTCGATGCAAGCTTGTATCAGTCGATGCAATTCATGTTGGCGTCGGTCGATTCATGGTTGGTGTTGGTCGATGCAGTTTTCCTGGTTTGTTTGTTGATTGTTGTTAGATGGTTAGAGTATCTAAATTGCTTGTGTGTATGGCCTAATAGATGGGAGAATTGCCTCACTAAGTGTTTATAAAATACTCATGCATCTCAATTTGTGTTTGCGGTGCAGGTAAAGGCAAAGTGTGATCGTGGAATCAAGGCGATGAAGAAGGGGATGTTCTAGTGGCTCGACTGGGTGTTGTCTGGCTAATGTTAGGTTGCTAGAGTTGAGTCAGTAGGACATGGTTAGGATGCTGATTGGATGTTTTATTGTTTATGCTGGTTGATTTATTAGTGTTATTGAATTATTGGATTTATTGGTTATTTAATTGATTATTGGTATTGCTTTATTGTTTTCCGCTGTTGTTATTGATTGGGGTAGGTTGCTAGTGAGTATGGGATCACTAGATTATTATTATTATATATATATAAAAAAAACAGGATGGGTCGTTTCAGTTTCGTATCAGAGGCTTTACGGTTCTAGGTTTTAGTTCACTAGGCTTTGTGCTGTAGATGTTTGGGAATTGCATGTCTTGATTGATTATGTGAGTTTGTCGATTGTGTGTGGCATGGAGTCCTAGAACATCCTCTTCGAGCCTACAGTGTGATTCCACGATGAGTTTATGTTTTGTGTTCTATTTAACTTGCTTGCTTAGCCTTCTGTTCACAGTAGTGCAGATGGTTAGAGAGGGTGATGTTTTGAATCAGGTACGTGGTCGTGATCGTGGACGCAGAAGTGGTCGTGTTAAGGATAGAGGCCCATCGGTTAGTGAGTTTGTTGAGCAGAGCGTGACAACTGAGGGTGTTGGCGAGTCGCAGGGCTTCCAGGAGGGATCCAAGAGTGTGGCCGGTGAGGGCGGTGTTGATGCTCGAGTGGCCAGTGATGCTAGGGTTCCAAGTGTGGGAGTCCCAGCAGGTGGAGTCCCTGGGGGAGGCGTTGATCTTGAGGACTTGTTAGCACGGGTGTTGGAGCGGTTGCTGGCAGTGGCACCGGCTCAGGCTCAGGTAGTGCCGCCAGTGGTGGTAGAGGAGCGGCAGCCAGTGGCTGCGTATGTGGAAGCTTATTCTCGTTATGTCAGCATGCTGAGGGAGATGAGTCTCATTGGTACTGAGCGGTTTTTGGGTGGTACTGATCCTACTGCTGCAGATGCGTGGAGGACGAGAGTGGAACGAAACTTCTAGTCTCTCAGGTGTCCTCAGGAGTTTTGGGTGGACAGAGGAGTCAACAACCTGATTGGTGATGCTCAGCTGTGGTGGAGAGCAATGGCTGCTAGGAGGGTGCAGAGTGAGATGACTTGGGCTGACTTCGTGGAAGAGTTCAAGCGCAAGTATTTTCCTAGGGAGGCATTAGACCGGTTGGAGGTGCAGTTCCTTGAGTTATCACATGGGATTCGGTCAGTGCGGGAGCTGGACTTAGAGTTCAGTCGACTTCTGTCTTATGGGGGTCGGGCGATGGAGTCTGAGGAGGCTCAGATCAAGAGGTTTATAAGGGTCCTTCGTGATGATTTGAGGGTCCATTGCAGAGGGAGGAGTTATGTGACGCGTGCAGAGCTGGTTGAGACTACAGTAGAGATTATGAAGGATATTAGGGCACAGACAGTGACGGTTAGTCCAACAGTTTAGCCTAGGAAGGCTCAGCATCATGGAGGTTCTGGCAAGGGCGGCAAGCCTGCGCAGGGAACCAAGAGAAACTGGGAGGCTACACAGAGGCCGAGTGGTGCCGGGTGCTTTGGATGTGGTAGTATGGACCAAAAGGTAGCTAGCTGTCCCCAGACGAGTGCTCCTACGGCAGTGGTTCGTGTATGCTATCATTGCAGGGAGTCTGGGCACATGAAGCCCAAGTAGCCCTGGGCGTCCAGTCGTTGCAATGCGAGGACGACACGATTTGACCTAGGAGCATCGATCGATGCCATGTGGAGGCATCAGTCGATGCAATTAGGGATTTCGTGAAATGTCGAGCATGCGTCGTTCGATGTAGTGTTAGTGTCGGTCAATGCAGGCTAGTTTTGCATCGGTTGATGCAGGCTAGTCTTGCATCGGTCGATGCAAGCTTGTGTCGGTCGATGCAACCCCTGTTGGTGTCGAATGGTTGGTGTCGGTCAATGCAGTTTTCCTAGTTTGTTTGTTGTTTATTGTTTGATGGTTAGAGTATCTCGATTGCTTGTGTGTATAGTGGGAGGATTGCCGCACTGAGTGTTTATAAAATACTCATGCACCTCAATTTGTGTTTGTGGTGCAGGTAAAGGCAAAGTGTGATCGTGGAATCAAGGCGATAAAGAGGAGGATGTTTTAGTAGCTCGATTGGGTGTTGTCTGGCTTGTGTTAGGTTGCTAGAGTTGAGTCAGGAGGACATTTTAGGATGCTGATTTGATGTTTTATTGTTTCTGCTGGTTGATTTATTAGTGTTATTGAATTATTGGATTTATTGGTTATTTAATTGATTAATGGTATCGATTTATTTTTATCCGTTGTTATTATTGATTGGGATAGGTTGCTAGTGAGTATGGAATCACTAGACTATTATTATTATTATTAATAAAAATGGGATGGGTCGTTTCAAACAATACCGTAATTTTGAGCATGATATATGTGACATGGATACAACAGAAATAGCAAATAAAAAAGTTATGACGTATATAAAAGACAAACACTGTAAATATGTTATGGAAAAATCAAA
Organism: Camelina laxa; assembly: GCA_024034495.1. NCBI lineage: Eukaryota > Viridiplantae > Streptophyta > Magnoliopsida > Brassicales > Brassicaceae > Camelina > Camelina laxa. The sequence goes on along the minus strand of CM043885.1, from coordinate 17,758,781 downwards.
GTACTCGATAATTTTTTAAAAAAATTGTATCTTTATTGTTGAACTTTTTATCAATATGTCAAAAAAATAAAATTTTACTTTTTGATCAACTATAATATTTAAGGTTCACAAATATAATAATTTTTATTATTAATTCATAACATACAATAATATACAAATATACTAGTTATTAATAAATTTATTTATAATATGTAATCAATACCACTTTTCTCTTTTTTACTATTCACACAATTAATAATGAACCATAAATAATTTTTTCATCAATCAAATATCATTCTATACAGCTTATTTTACATAAATCATATTTGCTTCCCAAATATATTTCTCTCATACAAATCACAGTTAAAACTGTGCCACAATATTAAATCGTTTCTCGTGCACAACTAAATCAGCTGTCACCATACCACTCGCACCCTTAGTTTTCGTAAAGTTGCATGCATTGTCTATCTTATAAGTCTGATCATTGCTATGCTAACAAAGAGAAGAGAAAAACGGCACGTCAAGCTGATATGGGACCCAACCGTTCTCAACAGTCCCCGAGGGCCACGACACATGCTCAATGGTTGTCCTACACTCCTATGTCCCTCATTTTCTATGAGCGAGTGTGTTTATGTCACTTCTTTTTTCTTCTTGTTCTCTTACCCCTAATGAGAAAGTGTCTAAGGGCATCTCCAAAGGAGTCTCTTTCCGTAAGTCTCTTACAAAAAAATGTTGAAAAATAAATCAGAAACAAAATAAACACGTAGAGTCGTCTCTCAAAACAGAGATTTTAGATAAGGTAAGAGACGCATACGTGACGCTTTGTGATTGATTAAAATTTTAGACAAAAGAGATTTTTTTTTTTCTTTTCTTTTCCTCGACTTTCTCTCTTGCTCGACAAACTTAATCGATCAAGTGGTCAATTTCTTTATCCTTCCTTCTCTCTTGCGAATTTCTTCTAACACACACAGCTCTCTCAATTCTTGCTCAATTTTATTGATTCAAAGTTCTATTTCACTCAATTTTGGCTCAAGAATCCATCTGTATCACTCTCTTTCACTCCCAAGCAAGATAACATCTTTATTTCTCAATATTTTCGAATTCACCAAGGTTTGTTAAATTCTGAAAATTTCTTGTTATAACTCGATTTACATGTTAATAGGCTTATGATTGTTTTAGACTTTGTGAACACCTTGGGTAATGATTATTGGAGCTTGTTTTGCTTCATTTGGTGAAATTTTTTGAGTTTAAGTGATTTAGGGTTCTTAATTTGGGAAAGTGACGAAAATTGTAAAAGCTTGTTAGACTTTGGGGTTTTTAATTTCTTTGCTGCATATTGCCTTAGAGTTATGAATTATAATTGGTTTGATTCCCATTGAAATTTGGAAAGTTTAGGATTTTAGCAAAATGTGAGAATTTTGAATATTTTAGAACATTGAGAATTTGTTGTGTATTTGTGTTTGATTTGTGGTTTATTGCTCTTCTTGTTGTTAATGAAAATACTTGGAGAAATGGGATAAGACATACTTGCCTACGTACAGGGTGCTTGATGTGTTTCATAAAGTGTTTTACAGATCGAATCCAGCTAGAGAAGCGTTTGTGAATTTTTTTCTGACATTACTTTGTTTATGTATGTGTGAAATTACTTTGAAATTACTTAGATATGGATTAGGTATTCACTATTTACTGCTTCTTTTTACATTTACTTCTGTCTACATCATACTCATGCAAACTGTTTGTTTGTTTCACTTTCAGTTCCTGTACTTTTAATGGTCTTGAATGTTGTTCTTATTTCAGTTTTTGTTTGTGTTTTTAATGGCTTGAATGATGTTGTTTCCTTTGGTCGGTTGTATGTTTCTTATTAATGAATGAGTTTCAGTTTTAGTGTCAATGAGTTTATGTGTTCTTGAATGAGCTTTATGACTTCAGTTTTGTAATCGGTTTATCTTGTAATGATGCTGTTCTTGAATTCGTGAATGTCACAGTGTGTAATTTTCATTTGGCTGTGTTTTATGCAACAGAGACGACTATAAGACATGTGAGTTGAAGACAAGAAGAAGAAGAAGCAGACAACAGAGACGACTCTAAGACATTTGACATTGTAATTTTTATTTGGCTGTGTTTTATGTCATGTTTGTTTAAATTTTATGAAATGCAATTATTTCTCAATTTGAAATTTTAAAGAAACCCATGTGGTTTCTACCATTGGAGGCATCTAAATTTTATTGATATTAAAGGGTCTCTAAACTTAAAAACAAACAAATTTAATATCTAAAATAATGTTGAAAGACCATCAGAGTCTCTATGCATTGGAGATGACCTAAAGATCGTTTCACCACTCTTTTTTTTTTTTTTTTTTCACTTTGGTCATATAGTTTAGCAGTGTGGTAACGAGGCATACAACTAAAAGTTATCTGTATTAGAATGACTAAAGAATAGAAGGAGAGAAATATTGATGATTACTAGTTTCACCCCTCGGCCATCAAGATCTCGTATGCCGTGACTTATAACCATCCACACTTCTTGAACCTTTTGGTTGATCAGTCTATATTTCTCACAAAAAAATTAGTGATGTACGTACATTTAAAATAAGGCTCGAATAGTCCACACTTGTTTCATGTGATTAAGTAAATTGTTTTGTATTATGTCAAGTTTGTTGTTTTATGCCCTCCAATTGCTTACCCTCTTTTGTTTTAGTTACCTCACTAGAATTTAATTTTGTGTCATTTAATTTACAAACAGAAGCTCATATATATATGCATCGATTATGCATCTCTTTTTTTTTGTGTGTGCTAAAATATACTTCTAGGAAACATATATAAATCTAAAAAAAATGCAAATCCGAGAAGATAACAGATTATGTTGTCTGATGCAAGATTTGGGATTCAAAAAAAAAAAAAAGTTGTGCAGGTGTCTCTGTTATAATCCAGAATAATAAAAAGAATGATGCGTCCTTTAGAGGAAAAAACCAACCAAGGAGCATAGTTTGCTGCTAAAACTTTTGGGTAAGTCATCGGTAGAATAAGTTGCATGCGCATGCATGGCTTTACTCTATAGATGTGATTCTATCTTGCCTGCATGATTTATATTTTTATCAGAAAAATATTCTCAAGATTTTGACCAAAAAACAATATAATAAATAAATCTTCTCAAGATATCAGTTATAAAGGTATTGATTTAAAACTAGAGAGTGCATAAGTTGAGTTACGTCTTCTCGACGACCTAACCTTTTTAATTTCTCTTTGACATGCATATGAATCATGAATATAATTTCAATAAAAAGTCGTAAAATTAAATGAGTTATGGTCCAAGACAAAAATCATGGAAAGGAATTTGTCATTATAGCTTAAAATGGATCATGTACGTGACATGGAGCTAACCTATTGCTTACTCCTATGCTGCATCTTGCCTAACTTTTGTCACTGGCCTAACTCTGCTTGTTTTCAACTTGTTTTATTTTTCTTTCCTACAAATACTATTCGGGTCAGAATACAGAACCGCTTCGATACTAATCGTGTTGAGGACATATTTTAAGTGATTTAACCAATATAAAATCGATTTGAGAAATTCCGGGATGACATCAGGAGAGCATTGACCGATTGATGTAAGTACTGAGATACTAAAATGTTACGTAGGAACTAATATTTTTGATGATTAAGAAAGATAGAGAGATTAGTTGAAATAACAGAGTACAATATATATATATATATATTGTTTCGCACTTAACATTGCATGTATAAAGACAAAAAATAAAAATATTTTTCTTGTAGCTATGTATTTTTTAATTTTATTATAGCATAAAATATGTATTAGGTAGAGGAAGGTCCAGAAAAATCAGAGGAACTTTGACCAGAACTTGGAGGCAGAGGTTGTTCCATCGGAGAATGTTCTAATATGTTGCTACTCTCTTCTTGTCCATGCCCATAAAAAGACCGTTGGCCTGAACTTTGCAACAACTTTGAATAACTCCAATAATTCACAATATCCTCTTCTGCTTTATTCGCCACCGTGTCAGCGGGTAAGGGAAGAGAGGAGGAGGAGGAGGAGGAGGAGGAGGAAGAAGAAGCCTTACATCCTCGGGGAAATTAAGCTTTGCTTTACTTCCACGGAACCTGAGTGCAGCCTCGTCATAGGCTCTAGCAGCGGCCTCCGCTGTATCAAACGTCCCGAGCCATATCCTAGCGGCTTTATGTGGATCGCGTATCTCAGCCGCCCATTTTCCCCATGGTCTCTGCCTTACTCCCCTGTATCTCCTTCTTTTCCCCCCTATTTCGTCTGGTAATGGCTTGCTTGTGAATTTTTCTGTACAGAACAGCGTTTGTTTTTATGCTTTCAAGTGACAAACGTCAAAGAGAAACATCTAACCAAATAAAAAATTGTATTTGAGATGTTAAGAACGGTTCATAAAAATGTAACACGTAGACTCACCGATCGGGCCAAGTGAAGAGTCTACCGGAGTCAATGATGAGGGAATAGGATGACAATCGTTTCCAAGCCATCCTCTCTTATTTCCAGCCGAAGAGGAAGAAGAGTGTGCCCCTTCAGCCTCAGTCTGAGAGCGACCAGAAACAACCTGTGTCAAGGCGGAGACCATGGCAGACATCTCCGTGCCAAACCTATTGAACCTATCAACCACAGGGTCGTCTTCAAAATTGTAGACGTCATCAACCACAGGCTCAGTGGCCCTGGACTCATCTTGTTCTCCTTGGTTTGCCACCTTGAGGAGCGACAAATAACACTACTATTATTTTTCCTAATGTGGTCACTCTTTGGAGGCTTAGCTCATTTATATATTGAAATAACTTTCACACAAACCACAAAACTATGTCCTCAAATACACATTTAAATTAATTTTGTTAATACGTAAGTTATATAATTTGTGTATTATTTGGGTGAGAAACTAATGGGTAGAGAAATTATTTGGGCCTCCTTCTTAAGGACCATTGCCCAAGAGCATAGGGCTTACCAAGAGGAGTTCTTGACATATTCCCCTCTCATTCTTTTCTACCACGGATTTTTTTAGATTACTCCCCTTGGTTTAAAATTATATTTGTTGGGTTTTGGTAATAGAAGAATTGTAAAAAAAAAAAAAAAAAGTAATATTTTTACAAATTTTTAGACTAAAGCTATAAATTTATAAATATGATATAGCATCATTATTTAGTTAATGGTTTGTGATAGTGTCGATGTTACTACTTTACTTTTCTGCTTATACCGTATAATGCATGTTATTAACAAAATATTTCTAATTATAAGAAGAATATTTAAACCCATTCTAATAGAAGTTATTCCCATTGTCTCAAAATATTAACTAATTCAAGAAAACATCTTCTCGGGGGTTGCAATTAATTGCTTATACTAGCTAGACAAATTCAGTTTATTTTAGGAATAGAGATATTGCATCTCTTTTTCTTTTCGACAAGGTAACAAATAATTAAAGAAAATCAGAAAAACGATGACATACAATACTTTTTGGGAAACATATCCATATTTAAACTAGAGAGTGCATGCTGTAATTAGATCATAAATTAATAAAGTTACATATCCATATATTTTTCTTTGGAAAGAAAAAGGAAATGTATTGATCATGTAAAGAAAAAAAAATATTGCATTCCAATCATCCAGAAAAATTTAATCAATAAAACAATCTCTAACAAAAGTAAACCGAATATGGAAAATTAAAGTGTTCTCGTCGTCGTCTTCACCCACCAACAGCTTCGGTGGCTCCAACGGCAATGGCAAGAAGGTTCTCCATCTTCAGTGTCATCACCATGACTTTCTTGGCTGCCACATGTGTATTATTCCCGACCAAATTCTTCACCATCGACGTGCTGTCGGTACAAACCATGACATCATAGTTTGCAGTTTCCGGCGATTCCTTGAGTTCCGAGGAAACGATCTTGAGAGACTTTACAACGTCCAAGTAGGCATCTTGACACGCCTTGAACTGCTTCTTCATGTTCGGGTTATACTTTGCCGCATTTTCAATGAAACTAGCTGATTTTAGGGCGTAGGATGTGCCGAGGCGGAGCACGGCGTCAGCTAGTTGAAACTACAGATTTGAAAAATAAATAAAAAAAGTAAAATAAGTGTCTATTATTGAGAATGCGACGTGAACATAATCGCAATCATACGAAAAAAACATAGATTTAATGACAGCTAGTACAATACTTAAATTTGTTTCCAACATATATGACAAAGACCAAACTAAAAACTTAAACTTCGAAGATATAATATTAAATTTTTTCTTTTAACTTTTGAAATTTAGAAGAAAATTAATGCAATGGTGAAAGTAATTAAAATATATAGTTGTGTACTAGATATTAGTACCTTGCCGGTGGCAGAAACCGCCGGAGGATAGGCTTTCAAAGTTTCAATGCAGAAGGTTTTGTTGTTGACATGCGCGCATATGTCGTCGATGTATTTTGTGGAATTTGAGGCCGAAGCAGAGCCTAAGACAAGTTGTAACAGAAGTGCTACAGAAACGAAGGCAAAACAATAGGAAGAAGAAGCCATCTCTCTTAAGTATTCAGATTTTTGTTTAACCTTTCTTTTGTTCGTGAATCTGAATCGTGGCTAGCTATGGCTATATATATATATATATATATATATCTTGCACGGATATAAGATAAACCCTACCTACCATAATTGCCTTATTCATCTGCTTCACAACTGGTAATGTACTAAAATAATTTATTACATGTTATTAATGTTCGATTTACTTGCTCTGTAAATTCTTGATTTACATTCTCTTACATAGAAACTAAAATATATAGTGGATCAAGATCAATGGCCAATTAATCTTGAGTATATCTTGTAAAGACGATACCATATGTTACACCAAATATTGTTATATTGTAACATGCAAATTATTCTAACTAGCTGTAATAGTATATATAGGAATCGCTTTTTTCCCCTTTTTTTCTTTTTTCGAAATGTTATCATTTAATTAGTTCCAAAGCAAAGTGAAAATCGTCTTCTTGTACATTACATAGACAGATTTTTCTCCCATACTATTTGCAAGACAATTTCTATTATTTCTAAAAGTACCAAACTAAATATATAGAAAAAGTATCAAAGGAGTGGTGACCAAGTTGTAGTACAATGGGGTTGGTTCCATTGTGTGTCTCGAATTTAATTTCTCTATCGGACGTAGAAGCATATATTAAATCAGAATATACTAAAGTCCGGATCCGGAACTCCCACGATTAAACAAAAGTATAAAAAAGAAAATTCTGAAATTGATTTAACATTAACTAAATATTACATTTTCTTCATATGTGGTTCGCTACGACCACTATAGACCATAACACTATAAACCTCTGCTACATAAGGGAAACCCTAGAGGCCTAGACCTTCTTCGAGGAAAATGAGCACTAGTTTGGAAGCTTAATTTTGGAGCTCCGCTTCACGCTTTGGAATCGGAAGCTTTCAAAAGCTTTTGGAATTTTGTTTGTCTGACATTTCAAAAAATCGGTTTTGGAAGTTTTCACTTCCGTTTTTAAGCTTGCATTGCGCTTCCAGTTTCAATATTTGATATTACAAATAAAGAAATAAAAATATCATCATTTGCAAAAGTTTTCCTAACAAAGAATCTTAAAGAACTAATTTTATGATTTATAATGTTGGTCTTTGATTTTTTTTTATTTTAAAGAATGCTTTGAAAAGTAGCATTAGCACGAAAGCTACTTAAGTCGTTTTATGTGGTTCATTATATATTTTAAATTGACCAAATGTTTAATGTTTTATTATTATATATATATATATATACTAAAGTAATAAAAAGACCCGACCCGTTTTTTTTAAATAATAAATAGTAATAAGCTAAGCTAGTGGTCCCATACATACTAGTCATCTATTCACAATTAAATCAAACAGCAAAAAATGAACAATACCAATATCGATTAAATATCCAATAATAAAAAACCAATATGTAAAACATAACAATTATCCACTAATCAAACAACATGAAACATAGAACCAGCAACCTAGCAATATTCTAATGACTCAACTCTACCAACCTAGCAATGCCAGACAACAACCAATCGAGTTTCTAGAACATCCTCCTCTTCATTGTCTTGATTCCACGATCATACTTTGCCTTTACCTGCACCACAAACACAAATTGAGATGCATGAATATTTTATAAACACTCAGTGAGGCTATCCTCCTATCTACTTGTCTATACACAAAAGCAACTAAGATAACAATGTCTAAAACAATCAGCAAACAAAACAAACAAACCAGGAAACAAAACATCATCTAACTGGAAGGGAGGTGTCGACTGACACCAGCCAAGTGTCGACCGACACTAGCACTTGGTGACGACCGACACTACCCCACAATGTCGATCGATGCTTGCAAACTGGTGTCGACCGATACCCTCCTAGCATCGATCGACACTGCCTCTGCAATCGCGAACTGCTCAAAGCCGAGAGTCGAATCTCACTTCCTATCACCTCCAATCCGCCCAATACTCAATCCCAAAGCCATATGAATCGGTAGGAACCCTATAGCAACCATAACAAGCAAGAAACAGCCACAAACAACACCAAACAAGCAAGACAAAGGAAATCTCAGTCTTAGATCAGCTATAGTCATGCACTCACCTCTTTGCAAGAAGTTTATGACCAACAAAGACGAATCACACACTTCCAGCAAGCTTCTAACACCTTCCTAGCTTCAGATCTCTCAAGAACAGCCAAGAAGTCTCACCAATCTCCCTAAAACCTCAAGAACGCTTATTTTCTCTCTTTTCTCTCAAAAACAAGAAAACAACGACAATAGAACTTTCCCAAAAAAATCCTTCTGTCGACAAATCTTTTAAATAGTCCGGTTCAATAGTTTTCCTTAAACTAAACCAACCAAAATTAACAATTAAATCGAACTGGTTGAACCAGAAAATAATGGTATCGATTGACACTATACTTGGTGTCGATCGACACTCATCCCCAAAACGCAGGGTTTTAGTTCGCGGATGTTACAAGTAAATCCGCTTCTTTATTCTTTAATAAAAACGGCGTGGAAGGTACTTAATGTTTTGCTTTTACGTACTTTCTTCTGATTCTATTGTAACCCAGTCTGATAAATTTTCGGAAAAATCAGTTGGTACTGATTCACATGACCTCCGAAGTCCCAACTATGGGCTTCTTACATCTATGTCTTCTTTGTAATGGGATGAATAATTAAGATTAGGTTTTAAATATGTACATGTGTTTTTCTTTGAAAACTCTGGGCATAAAGTGTTTTTGTATTTTTATTTTCTAGTGCATTAATAGAAAACCATTTTCTAGAAAGAACAAAAAAACTAAACATTAAAAAGTTTTATATTGTATCTGCAGCCAAGTAAATATTTATACAATTATACAGTATAGGTCAATATCAAAAGAATTCTTCTTCATGATGAATTTCCTTTTGTTTTTTTTGTTTTTAATCCGAGAGATCTCATTTTGGTAGAAACGCTTCTCAGTTAATAATGATATATAAGTCATTTGCAAAAATGAGCTTTTGGAAATTATACCATATATTAAAATACTTTCAACTTTTTGCAATTATATTATGTAAACTATATATTTTATTAAAATAAGCTGAATGGTACATGTTCCATCTTCGGCTTCACCCGCCGATAGCTTGTGTGGCTGCAACACCCAGAGGAAGGAGCTTCTTCATTTGCATTGTCATGTCAATGAGAGTCTTCGAAGACACGTCTTGGTTTTTACCGATCAAATTCATCACTTGGGTGATTTGGTCGGTACAGGTCATAACATCATGGTTTGCGGTACGTGGAGAGACTCTGAGTTCTTGAAAGGCTTTTCCGAGAGAGTATCCCATAGTTCTATAGGTATCATGGCACGTCTGAAACTGTGTCTTTAAACTCGGCTCCTTTTGTGCTGTGAGTAGTGCAAAACGCATTGTCTTCTGGACATGGGGTACGAGAAGGCCGCTGATCACGATTTCTGCAAGTGTGACCTGTAGATTAAAAATAAATGTTTGAAACTTCATACCAAAAAAAATAAAAAATAAAAAGATAAATTCCCTTTTTGAAACTACTAGATATGTATATATTATATCTAAAAATTTTGCATTATGGGTAATTACTGAGTTTCCGGCATACATCGCCCAACGATAACCAGTCAACGTTTGCCAGCAGAAGGGTTTGTCGTCAATAGATGGCATCTGGCATAATTTGTCGATGTATAGTGTAGAGTTTAAGGGCAAGGCCGAAGCGGGGGCTACCAGAAATTGTAACAAAAGTGCCACTGAAACGACGAAGAAACAATGAGAGGAAGAAGCCATTACTTTCTCTGTCACAGGGCGTTTTATTTCTCTCAACCCTCTACTGTAAAAAATCAAGTTCTGGATTTACTTTTTGATGTTGTGATTATAGTTTATATAACTTTCAAGTATATATACAAATATTTACTCATGCTTTTGTTGCATCTATATTTTTTTAAAAAAATTGACTAGAATTTATTTTCTTTCATTTTCACTGTATGCAAAAACTCTGATTATTGAGAGTAGTATACTTTCCTTATTTTTGGTTTTAGTCTACACATTGTTGACTAGGTTTATTTACTTGTATTTTTTTTGGTCACGAATTATTTTGGTAACTCCATAATCTCTTTTTTTTTTTTAACCAAACATTAAATAAATTAAAAGATCACTCCAAGGTTGGTTGCCCAAACAGGAGGATAAAAGTTTACAAAAGAAGTTTCAAAAATTAAAGATCTTGAAGATCGGGCGAGACAATCTGCCTTGACGTTGTATTCACGAGAGATCCTAGTCAAGGTGAAGGAAGGGAAAGAAGATCGGAGCAAGGAGAATTCGTCCAGCAAGTTTGAGAAGGCCGGCCAATCCTCGGGCAACTACACCATCGCTATCAATTCTGCACAATCCATCTTGAAGGTTTGACAATCAACCCCAGCCACCAACAAAGATTCCATAGCCCACATCAAAGCTTGTAACTCCGCATGTAATAGGGATGGGCCACGTCTAAGACTTCGTGCTCCCAGAAGAAGCGTCGAGTCTTCACCATTACAAAACCACCAATCCATACCCTGGAAAAGATCCGAATCTTTCCATGAACCATCAATCTGACAGCGTGTTATTTTAAAACCAAAATCTATATCCTTATACTTATTATTCTAAAACCAAATACCAAACTTATTTTAACACACTAAATAGGTGGTGACCTAGTGGTACTATAAAGGGGTTGGTTCCCTTGTGCCTTGAGTTCAATTCTTCTTTGGGATGGAGAGGCATTATTTATATCGGAATGGAATAAAAAACCGGCTCCGGAACTCTTGCGGTTTAACAATATATATATATATATATATAATATTACTAGATATTAAATGTACTTCATAGTTCATACATACTAGGATATATTTTATGCTTAAAGCACTGGTCAACATTTTTAAAAAAAATTATAATATAATATTATTATATTTTACTTGAGATAATATTCATTTTGAATTATTCTATCCATCTATATATGTCTTTTTAATACTAATTATTTTAGAATATTGTAGTATTTTATTTTTTGATGTATATTACTGTTTTATATTGTTTCTTTGTTATATTTGCATCAATATGAAATAGTAATTTTAATATTATAATTGTGAGCAAATAAATTTATTAATTTATCAACTATAAAAATTTAGTTTTACAAACCGCCAATGTGGAAATTAAAACAAATATTTTTTCTATTGATTGAGTAACATATCATTTACATTACAAAATAATAATATATCTTCGTTTTTAAAAATTCAAATCACAACATATGCAGAAATTTTTTGAATATTTATTATTCATAAGTATTATATGAAAATTCCAAACAGTTTTTAAATAAACTAAAAGAAAGATGATAGGAGAATCATAATTTGAAATCTTAATAAAATCTTCAAAATCTAGTTATTAAAAATAATTTTATTGTCTACTTTTATATAAAATCTTAGTTTTTGAAATTCTGATTGGTTTATATTTTCTTTTTTAAAATAAGTAATTTTCGTCCATAATTTTATTAGAGAGAGAAAATAAATTTTTAACTAATAATTATCTGTATTTTTAAAAAATCTTAGCTGTTAATTTTATTTTTTATTTTTTCAAGTACAAATTAGTTTTGATTTTGAATGGATTTCTTTTTAACTTTTCTAGATTTTTTTTTTGTTTTTGATCTGTCAGCGTTTTTTTATTTTTAATTAATTTTAACTAAATTTTTCTAGTGGCAATTGAATATAATTTTTAACACATTTTAAGGTTAGTTTCATATTTGTACTTTCCAATTAATATAGTAGGATGTGATTTGCTACGACCACTAGACGATAACACTATACCTCTGTTACATCATGGAACCCTAGACTCTCTTCGAGGAAATGAGCATTAGCACGGACGTTATATTGGAGGTATGTTCCCGCTTTAAAATTGGAATGGGAATGTAGCTTAAATAGCGTTACCAAAATATCTAGTTCGAAACATATTTAATATTACAAATAAATAAATAAAAGGGTATGATTTCAACAATTTATCCTTATAGAAAATACCCCCAAATATTATTTATTATTTATAATTTTGGTCTTTGTTGTTCTTTTAAATCATGTTTAGAAAAATGAGTTAATTACGCGATCGGTATTTGTTTAGAAGAGTATTGTCCATTTAGGTATTTCTGTCCGTCCTTCCACATTTAGGCATTTCTTTCTGTTGTCAAATGACATAACTATCCCTAACTCATTGTGCAGAGAAACTGTTGTCAATCAATTTTGTCTTAACTCACCCTTCTTCCCTCTGATTTTAACGTCTCTTCACCATCAATGCGTTGTTCGAAGAAGAAGATAATATCGTCTTTCTCACAAACTAAAAATTCTTGAAATTTATTCTCACCCTCAGATCCGCTCTCTCATATTATCGGTCCAGTTCAATTTCACAATCTCAGCATCAACGCTTGAGAATCTAGCTTTGCAGCTTAACAGAGCGTCAGTTCGATCTACTAATCAGAGATTTGAAATCGCTACCATTGCTTGCAACTTGACGATTTCTGACCACTTTCGACGCTATGGAGGTTCGTATTTCTCAGTACTTGTTCCAATTTTGTTTATTTTTCAATTTTCCAACTATGTTCCTTCTCCGGACGTGTCCCCAACTTTACTCCGTGTTACAATTATATATCTTCTTCTTTGATCCTTCTCTTGTAGGTTGCCTTCGAACCCATCTCTGTCCCTCGTTGCCCTCGTACTATTTCCGTCTCATCAGGATACTCTTTGAACTATATCTCATCCTTTGTAACCCGTGTCTGCCCCTACTACGCCAATAGCCTTTGTCCCTTAGGGTTTAATATTGTTCCAATTGCCTTTGTCCCTTAGGGTTTAGTATTGTTCTAATTGCCTTTGTCCCTTAGGGTTTAGTATTGTTCCACCCCCTCCATCATGTCTCTAATGTCTATATTATACATGTACCTGAATTTGATTAGGCATTTGTTTACAATTTCATTTTAGTTCATTGGTCGAACTCTATGATTTTTGTGGTATATGTCATATTAACGGTTGTTATGTGATTATGTTTTGGTTGTACATATATTTCACCTTTAGGGGTTTATCATTTCTTCATGTTTGGGTTCCATATGTCTTCCGGCCTTAGGGTTTAGTTTACCTCTATCTCGCCCTTAGGGGTTTAGCCCTTTCTCATGTTTGGGTTCCATATGTATTCCGGTCTTAGGGTTTAGTTTGCCTCTATCTCGCCCTTAGGCGTTTAGCCCTTCCTCATGTTTGGGTTCCATATGTCTTCCGGCCTTAGGGTTTAGTTTACCTCTATCTCATACATGTGGTATCTACCGCTTGTTTATTTCATTCACCTTGTTATTCTTTATTTGATTCGCCCTTACAATTGACTTGCTTCCAATGTCTGTATCACTTCTGCTTTCTGATTGCTTTCGCTCTTATCCATATCTCACGTCCTTTACTAACTTTTTCATGTTCTACTTGTTCGAAGGTCAGCTCCCTGAAAGGATTTTTGCTGTAAATCGCTATCCTGGTCAAGTCGTCCGTATCAGTTCCTATTCAAGACCTCGTTACCTTATTGACATTTTACATCCTCTCTGGTTTGCCTGAGCTACAAAAATTGTTGGCATCTCCTCTTGGCGCTCTGTTTTCCTTGCCTGTTCGATATTGTTCCCTTTCTGGCCAGCTAGTCCACCAGATGCTATGTAGACAACTCTTTACTCCTAATAGTGATGAAATGTGGTTTGTTTATGCCGGCCAACCTATACGCTTTTCATTGATGGAGTTCGAACAATTGACTGGCCTTTCATGTGCGCCTTGTCCCCCAGCAACAGACCTTCTTGCTGCAACTACTCATTATGATGGTTGTGCTCCATACTGTATACCCTTATTGGCCGCAACCTTCATGCAACAACTGTTGAAGACATTCTCAAATTGTTGAAGAGTGAGCCAAACATGCCAGCTTGGCGTAAGTTTAGACTATCTTTAGTTGTTATTGTTGAGGGAATCCTTCTGTGTGGGATGCAACCAGTGAAACCATCATTATAAGTTGTAGAGATGGTTAAAGATGTTGACTTCTTCCTTCATTACCCTTGGGGGCGCCATGCTTTCAAACGACTCCTTAGAATGGTCACAGTTGGGGATTATATTCCAGATAAGCCATCTCTAATAAAAAAAACTCAAACAATCATCACTGGCCGTTCATGGGTTTCCTCTTCCCATTCAGCTCCTTGCATTCAAATGTATCCCGTTGCTTTTGAAGATTCTACCGCATTCTGAAGATCGATCTACGTTTATTGACCAAACTCTTACCTCTCTTCCAAAGTGCAAGTCATTTCATACATACAACATTTTGTCTGTTGAACATGATCCATCTGTATGTCTTCAGTTAGAACACTACTACTCAGCATTATTGTACTATATCTTTGCTCACATTTGTACATATGTTGCTGCAGCTGCAGGTTTTGTTCCCTTTTGAGCAAAACTGAGAATTTTGTTTCACTGCCCAAGTTGACGACAAAGGTAAGCTATTGCAACAACTGGTCTCATCTTCTTACAAGTTTGACAAATCCTTCTCTTTTGGTGGTGATGCTTCTTTGCCATCTCTGTTTTCTTCATCAAAGCACAAACAACACCGTACCAAAGCTGGGAGCTCTTACAAAGAGCTCCCAGAGTCACCGGTCGTCGCTCTGCATCGTAAACCATCTAAGATCTTCAGTTCTGTAGAAGATGTTGATTGTATTGTGACGTTGAAGTTGAAAGATTTTAAAGAGTCTTTGCTGGCTGATCTGGGTGAGCTTCTAGTTAATGACAAGTCCATACATAATTCTAAGCGTGTTGGACGTTCCGAATGCAGAAAGCGAAAAACACCAGAATAGGTTCAACTTACATAAACTCTCACTGTCCCTCTCTAATCCATCGTCCTTACTCTCGTAAGCTTTGATAGGTAACCTCCAGAAGACGTTCATTGGTTACTGATGCAATGAGTGCTTCATGTTCCTGTTCAATGTTGATGCATAGTCTATCTCCAGCAACTTTAACCGAACATTTGGACTTGTCCACTATGTATGTTGTAAGTGTCTTAAGCACCAATTCCTCACTTTCTCTGCTTTCACTGATGGGAGATCATGCATCTCTACCATCTCAGTTTTCAGTCATCCATTAACAACGATTTATGTCCTTATCTTTTGTAGACAAATTCTGAGAAGAGATTTCTCCTAGTGCATTCTCTACCACATGGATGTCCTCATGGCTCTCCTATTGATGGCCATGAGGACCAATCGTTTCCATGTTACAAATCTCCAAACTCGACATGCTGAACTCCTTCTCGCTGCACAATTCCAGCATATTGGCTACAGTTGCCTTGCGATTGTTCCTCTCGTTTGAGATACTATTGAGACAACTGCACTTCCCTGAGATTTCAATTAATTGCTTCCGATAACGGTGACCAACCGCATTGTTTTGCACAGTTGTTTAGGGTGGTGCTAAACTGCCAGCATCATATTATTGTTTAGCTGATTCGATTTATCGTTTCACTTTGTAACTCGTACTCTGCTCTGCATTGTTTTCAATTTTCTCTTTTACTTGACAACTTCGACTAAGTTTCGTCCATCCCTGCCCTTAATGCAATAATCTTTCACCACTTAATATACATTTTCCTCTCATATCTCCTTGAATATCAAATTATTATCCACTTCTTCTCTCTTTCTTCATTACACGCAATACATTAAAGGATACAACAAGAAACATAACAAAATTGTATTTCCCTTTCGTGAGCTACCAACAACCACCTTACATGAATTAAATGTGGTAGTCTATGTGTATGACCATAAATAAGCCAGTGAGCTGCATCAATGTTCATCGATCAATGTATTCTCCCTCAAATCACCCAAATTTGTAGCTGCCATGGACAAACTAGATTTTGATGTCGCAATTGACATTGCTTGCCGAGTTGGTCGTTCAAGTTTCACTGATATCATGGGTATGTTATCAACGTCTAAATTTTACTGCGGCCTTGCGTACCATCCTACCGTCCTCCACACCATATCCCTCAGATTCCTCTTCTCAAACCCAGATTTAATCAACCTTAACTCTCCATACCGTCCATTTTTTCACTCGTTGCTTACAAGCACACAACCCAACAGCTTGTTATCTCGAGAGCTTGAAACTTGCAGCGAGAGATGGCCACGCAGAAACATCTCTGCAACTATAATAGTCTATAGATAATGGTCCACCCCATGCTTTGTTTGCAACGGCACTGCTCCAACTTTGTCTGGGATTTTATGAATATGCCATATACAACATTGATTCATTTGTCAGTTCTGTGGGGTCTTTTGAAGTAGCAGATGCAATTGGAAGCACTGTTTTCCGTCAGATCATGTTTATTGGTCCCAAAAAAATTTAATCTCATGCAAACACTTGGAAATATGACCATATTCCAAAGTGTGGTCCGTGCTCCCTCTCCAACCGTTGTAGGAATTGTTTTTTCTATTGGTTTTCAGTAATGTATTTGCTTCTACGTTAAGTTTGGAGTTTACTATTTTCTATTTAGTCACCTATTATATATATTGTTCTTCTGCAACCGTTGTACTGAACTGTAGTTCTATGCAATGAAAATATCTACTTTTACTCTCTTACCTTATATATTTATTACTTTTTACTGACACAAGTTATTGCCAACCCCAGAGCCTTCCCGTCAACACTTCACCTCACCATACGCTACTCTTCTATTTACTTCCTTAGGCTCCTGTTTCACCTGCTTCCATAATTACCTCAGAACCTTCCCGTCAACACTTCACCTCACCAATCGCTACTCTTCTATTTACTTCCTTAGGCACCTGTTTCACCTGTTTCCTTACACTCCTTCTTACATGTTTTATTTATCGCTTATATCCCACTAAATACAACATGTTGCGGCTATTTAAACAAGATATTTCCTCGCACTAATCAACACACTTATACTTTTACAAACGAACTTCCATTACATTTCCTACAATCTAGAAACTGCAATCACTCCAATGGACTCCATAGTGGCTTTTGTGAGTTGGGATCTTTACTGGCTTCTGGTCCTGAGTTCAACAGCATTACGTTGGATTTTACTATCCTACAAAAAGTCGACATTGACGAGTTTGTTTTTGTAAGCACTCTCGCTAACGAGGGTTCTATTTATTGACCCTTCTTACTACGATGTTTGGTTGCTAGGAATCAAACTTCTCAGTACGTCGAAGGATTGCGACTTGCTGCTCAAAGAGGACCTTCACAAAACTCAATTGCTTGCTCAGTTCAGCAGCTCCAAACAACATATACGCTCGGTTTGCTCTAGGCACCTTCCTCATCTGTTCTGGCTCATTTGACAATGGTATGGAAGTTATTAACTCCTTCTTAGCTTTGGTTCCATCACTAGAGGAGGCCGTAGAAATAGCAGAAATGGTTGTCAGCCAGATTACAGAGATGGGTACACCGAATTCCGGCTTTTATTCTCATACAATGCGTTTTGTTGCTTTGTCAGACTGCACGTGTGTCCTACTTGTTTTGCCTTCAAATACGCAATACTAGTTAAGGATTTATGCTAGATATAATCTGCCTATATCGTTATTATTGCATTGTTTTATGTTATCATGTATGTTATGAACCAATATTATCCTAAAGCTTGATGTCACGTTTTCTTCGTCTAATCAATATAATATCAAGTTCACACTGCTATCATCACTATTATGCACCAGAAGCTTCACTTTTCATATATATATGGCACCAATATTCAAACAACATTCATCCAGAGTTCAACAAGACATTGGAACACTACTTTCAAATCAGTTATAAAAACAACAGTTGCAATTGCAGTTTTATGTTCCCTATATATCAAAAAACTTGATATTCACCTCCCCCTGCATTATCCTCTCAAACTCGTCCCAAACTTGACAGAGATCTCCAAGTTTTCCAAAAGTGGCTACGTTCACGCCACAATTAACATTCAGCTTTACATATGCTGCAATTTTATAATCGACCTGCAAGCATTAAAAACTCTCGCTGCCACTGGTGCCAAAAAAACATAAACACACCACCTGGAACGTGCCCAAAAACATAAACACACCACCTGGAACGACACATACAATTGATTTCCAACATTAAAAACGGGACCCTTCTACACATTCACAAATGTGCCTAAAACCATAGGTGTAAATTCTAATAATACCTTAGTCGATAATGTTTTCAGATGTAGCTCGGTTATGGCCGGCTTGACCACAGGTAGAACACTTATGCGGTGTCGTTCTTTTCTGCTTATTTCCCTATAAACATAAGAAGCTTTCAGAATAGTGCAGGAAAAGGTAATTAGGGGAAGCAAACATTTCAGGAGAGTCCATTACCACTTGTTCTCCAGTGGACAGGATCCTTCGTTTCCTTCTGCGTCCTGGGTCTGGTGGGTTAGTAGGAGGTTCGAATTCATTCTCGATTACCACTACAGGGATTTCCTCATCGCATTGATTAGGCACAGGGTATATGAGCTCTGAATATGTATCAGCAAAGACACTAACATGGTACATTTTCCCTACAAAAGAAGGAATATATAGACCATTTATCCTTGCTGCAGCCAAGGCATGACAACAAAGGATCATAAGCTTTTGAAATGCATTACAAGTACAACTCTTGTTTTGCAGATCTACAAAGTAGCTCTTCCCCTATGTTTTCTTCACCTCGTAACACCAATCTGATACTGCAGTAACTGCCAAACCAGCTGATTCTAAATGGTAGCAAAGCATAAACTTGTTTACATTCGGTGTGATTGGCTCAGGAAGTGTAGCCAGTCTGTTTGCTTTCGCTCGCCTGATGCAGAACCACTGCATTAACTTGGTCCTGATAGACTCAACCATAGTCACAATGGGGAGCTCAACAATCTTGGCTATAGCACTATTCAGAGCTTCTGCAACGTTACTGCTCATTATATTGTACCTTTTCGCCTCAAAAAAAGCTTGAGTCCAATGTGGAAGTGGTATTCGATTCAAATATTCTTCACATCGCCTGCTTCTAAAACCGATTTCGTCAAAGGACTCCTTAAAATCACCGACATTAAATGCACGAACAGCTTTTCCAACTAATGCTGATAGGCCTTTCCAAGAAAAATGTCTGACATTCCTATCTATGTGAACTGCACAAGCTCCATGAAAAGCTTTTGAGTAAACCTGACCTACTCCAGCATAGATAGAGCGGTGCCGATCAGAT
Source organism: Camelina laxa (assembly GCA_024034495.1). Classification (NCBI taxonomy): domain Eukaryota; kingdom Viridiplantae; phylum Streptophyta; class Magnoliopsida; order Brassicales; family Brassicaceae; genus Camelina; species Camelina laxa. The sequence goes on along the minus strand of CM043885.1, from coordinate 17,739,093 downwards.
ACAATAACCAAGTCTTCAGCATCTGGGACTATCAAAGTAAGCTGCCTGAAAAACCAAGTCCACGCAGCTTCATTCTCAGAGTCGACAACTGCAAATGCAATTGGAAAAACTTGGAAGTTTGCATCTTGCATGCTTGCAGCTATAAGAGCCCTTTTGAACTTCGACTTTATAGATGTACCATCAACAAGTACCACCTTCCGGCAATGCTTAAGCCCTGCAATGCTTGCACCCAGTGAGAAAAATAAATACTTGAACTTCTTACACCCATCTGCTACATATGTGTGCTCCAATTTGTAAATAGTTCCAGGGTTCCCTTGCTCAAGCAAAAACATATAGGTAGCCAACAACTTGTAACTTTCTGCATCAGTTCCTCTACTATTCCGAACAGCGGCTTCTTTTGCATACCAAGCCTTCATGTAGGTCACATAAACCTTTAGCTCCGCAAGAACAATGTTTGGGATATCACTTGCTCTTGGTCCTGGGCGACCATTTGCATACTTTCCGTTCAAAATAGAGGCAATAACCTTTGACGATGCAAGCTTTGCATATTGTGCCCCGGATGTTATTGTGCACGTGTGGGTTAAGATACAAGTACGAACTTCAAAATTCTTTGAAAACTTGGACACAACATGTCCAAACACTCTCCAGCGGCATTTAGGATCAACACAAACAAATATAAGCCTTTGCGGGTCAGACCTTGTTTGCCGAAAATAGAACAGTCATTTGATGGCATATATGGACATGGTGTTTTGCATTTCTTCTTTGGATTTGAACACGCGCCCTTTAAAAATTGCATCTTCTTCCGATGATAGAGTCCCACAACCGTCAGTGTTGGTCAAGTCAAGCACATCGTCAAACACTGGCTCTGCATCTTCAGCTGGCATATTCTGCTCATATGTAATGGTGTCATTCAAGTTTTGTCGAGAAACCCGGTCATACCTGGCAGTAGCAACATATGACATAACCTGGTCGCCAACATCTCCTGTACCCCAATCTGGACGTTGCCCTTCCACTGAATCTTTAACCAAAGAGTCTCGGACAAGTGGCATGCTACGAAATTCAGCGTTCTGTGGTTCTGCTAAAGAAGATGGACCACCTTCTTCTAGACCAGATCCAACAAAATGTCCATCAAAGTTCTGGTTAATAACATCATTCCAACCGGAGTAGTCAAAATCTTCATCGGCTTCGTCAGGAGAAGCAGTAAGACCATCTATGAAATATTGATCACTCCCAGGACTTGGGATATTGTCTCCACCTTCAAGAACACTATATTCTCCACATTGAGGTAATATTTGTTGTGGAGATTGTGGGACAACTTGCACCGGAGATTCTCGGACAACTTGCACCAGAGATTGTGAGACAACTTGCACCGGAGATTCTGGGACCACTTGCACCAGAGATTCAGAGACAACAGCTTTCCCTTTTTGTCTGGCCAGCTCCTCTTGCCTCATTTCCATTAGTTCAAATTCTCGAAGAACACGTTCATCTTCAGAGTTGCAGTAACCCTCATACTCGTTCTCAGGCCCATTATCTGACAGTGAAAGAGTTGCTGCATCTGCAAGTCTGATTATACCACTATCATTTGTTCTGGGCCACTCCTCTAAACCAAATTCTAGCACTGCTCCTTCACCAGCACTGGTTCCTTCTCCACCACAAATATCCCTTCCAAATATACCAGTTGGGACATCATCAACGTGGATGCCGTTCCCTTTATCTATGTTGCTTTGACGTATCATCTCATGTACCTGCACATCTTCCCCATTCTTAATATTGTCAGGGAACAACACACGCCTAAGAGAAGTCCTATTGTTCTCTTTAGTTTACTATGAAGGAACAGACTCAATGCTACACATCTTGATGCCTGCACTTGCTTGTTCAACGCTACACATCCTGATGCATCCACTTGCTTGTTCAGCCTGATCTCCATCTACAACATTTTCTCCATCAAGGTTCGTGACACACACCTTCTTTACGCTCCTGCTTCCATTACCTTCATCATATTCCGCTTCGAAAGATAACAACAAGTTTAAGTTAATCTCACTTCTCCAAACAATGAGAAAGTTCCTTATCCCCATTCGGCTTGTAATAATTATAGGAGGCGTTTTGTTGACAGCGAAAATCGAAATTGAACATGGAAGCCAATAACTCACTTTTGGCTTCAGGTTCATCTCTCTTAGGCCAAACTCGTCACTTATATGTCCAATGAATTCTTCATAACTCATTAACATCCTCATATTAACAATCCTTCCATAGCATTCCTTTGCAAGCACAAAATCCCACACTCCAGATTCAGACAATTCCCAACTACCTGCAGTCACAACGACTACAACTTCCTCCGACTACAAAAAAACAACACAGACAAAGAAATAAAGCATCAGCCACAACATATCCCTTTATGAAGCATCAGCCACTAACCAACAACATCATACCAACCAAAAAGTTTATATAGCAAAGCCAATAACTCCACTAACATACTAAAAATCGACCAAAAGCAACAAGAAAAAACACATTTGAGGTATTGAATTAGCATAACAATGTCATCCCAAACTACGTTCGCTATGACTAAAAATTTCCATTACTAACGACAATCAGTAAAACAGAGTAACAATGTTACTTATCTCATCGGACATAACTGACTTTCACTCAGACGATGGTTAGATAGATTTACTCAGATTGATAACTTAGCAGTTTTTTTTTTTTTTCTTCTCCACCTTTGTCCACAGAAACACATATCCTCACATATATATCCGCAACAACCTCTTACTTCAACCTAATCGACTGTTCCCCAAAGCCACATCGCCAATTAACAACCACAAAAAAAAAGAAAACAGTGAACGACACATCAAATCTGCGGAACAGTGACCAATTTTGAAGTAACCAAAAATCTCGCTTATCTCCAACGAGGGCATAAAGTCAATTTGCCAGAGGAAGAAATTCCCAAAAACGAAAGAACGGACAGAAATACCTAATTTGAAAGATTTAGGGAAAAAAGGGCTCAAATCAACAATAACCCCTTAGAAAAATAGCAATGACATGAATCGGCTTAACGCATTTTGACACATCTAGTCTTAGTCAAGTCAAAAGACTTTATATAAGAACGGCCTTCAGCCATACCCGGCCTGTTATCAAAAGCTTTCATTTTTCCAAATGCTTCACTTTTACGAACCCGCTTATGATTCTAGTTTCAGCCTAGTTTTGGGAATATCTAGGTCACTATATCCAATAGAATTCTTCTTTTTGATAACACTTCCTTTGAATTTTGCTTTTCAAATCCGAGATATCTCTTTTTGCTAGAGACACTTCACAGTTAATACTAACTTTTATGTCACTTGCAAATATGAACTTTTGAAAATGACATCATATATGAAAATACTTTTCAACCTTTAGCATGCAATTATATTATATAGTATATATTAAAATATATAGTTTTTAATCATATATTAAGACAATCTCAGTGGTATATGTTCTCATCTTTGTCTTCACCCGCCAAGAGCTTGTGTGGCTGCAATGCCGAGAGGAAGGAGCTTCTTCATTTGCATTGTCATATCAATGAGAGTCTTTGAAGCCACTTCTTGGGTTTTCCCGATCAGATTCATCACTTGGGTAATTTGGTCGGTACAAGTCATAACATCATAGGTTGCGGTACGTGGAAAGAACCTGAGTTCTGCAAAGGCATTCTCGAGAGAGTATACGATAGTTCTATAGGTCTCATGGCACGTATGGAACTGTGTCTTTAAACTCGGTTCCGTTTTTGCTGCGACTAGTACAAAACGCATTGTCTTCTCGACTTGGGGTATTAGAAGGCCGCTGATCACGATTTAGGCAACTGTAACCTGTAGATTAGAAGATAAATGTTTTTAAACTTCATACCAAAAAAAAGAAAGAAAAATGTTTGAAATTACATACAATATACGTAAATATTATTTCTAAATATATTGCATTTATGAATGAGTCACAAAAACATAGTTGCACTTATTAAAAAGTTATATATTTTTTTTTATGTTACCAAGTTCCAACATTTGTTGTTTGAGTACTATTCTATTATTTATGTGATATTTTGTATTTGTGAAAATCCACGATTTTTAAAAATCTTTTTGTAATGAAAAATATTTTCAAAAATTCAAATAAAAACTTTTACATGTTAACGTGTGACTAAAAATATAAAACTGAAAACTAATTTAGGTTTAGATATAATACTATTACCGAGTCTCCGGCATAAAGGGCACCAGGATAGCCAGTCAACGTTTGCAAGCAGAAGGTTTTGTCGTCAATAGATGACATCTGACATAATTTGTCGATGTATTGTGTGGAGTTTAACACCGAGACGAAGGAGCTTGTTCATTTGCACTGTTATCTCTATGAGAGTCTTGCAAGCCATGTCTTGGTTTTTATCGATCAAATTTATCACTTGGGTAGTTTGGTCGGTACAAGTCATAATATCATAGTTTGCAGTTTCTGGAGTGTCCTTGAGTTTTCCAGCAGCGCTCATGAGAGATTTTCCAATAGTTACATAGGTATCTTGGTACGTCTTGAACTGTGTCTTTAAACTCGGCTCCTTTTTTGCGGCTCTTTCTGCAAAACTAGCCGATTTATGGGCTTGGGGTAGGACAATGCCGCGGATCACGGCTGACGCAAGTGGAATCTGTGAATATGATGTATACTGTATACATATTATTTCTAAAACTTTTCAAACTACGATCCATACATATTATTTCTAAACTTTTTACATTATGAATGAGTGAAAACATAGTTGCATTTGATAAAAAATATGTATAGTATATGGTTTTTAAAAAAATGTTTGGAAAAGTGTTTTCAAGTTCGAACATCAATCTACTCTCTCCGTTTCAAAATATATTATGTTTTAGAGAAGTTTGTTGTTTCTGATTGGTTGAACTTGTTAAAAGTAAAAATTATTAATCTGTGTGTTTTAGTTAAAACATCCTATATTTTAAAAAGGAGGGAGTATTATTTTCTGGTTTCACTATTCTATCATTTATCTCAGATACATTTGTGAAAATACATGATTGTTAAAACTTCTTTTGTAAGAAAACATAGACGACAATTAATTCGAAAATTCAAATGAAAAATCTTACATGTTAAGAACTGATTAAAGTATGCAATTCAAAAACTAATTTGATTCGATATAGATGAGATAAATATTATTACCAAGCCTGTGGCGGAAGTTGCAGGAGGATAGGCACTTAACGTTTGCAAACACAGAAGATTTTGTTGTCAATAAATGACATCTGGCATAATTTGTCGATGTATTGTGTGGAGGTTGTAGGGGATACGAGAAATTGTAACAAAAGTGCCACTGAAACGACGAAGGAACAATGAGAGGAAGAAGCCATTTCTTTCTTTGTCCCAGAACGTTTTATTTCTCTGAAACTCTATTAAGGGGGTTATTGGTTTAGGATTTAAATATAATTTTAATGATTTTAGATGAAATCATAGAAAGTACAAATGAAAGACTTTTAAGAGATTGATAGAAAGTTTTCAAAAATATTGCACAATAGATAAGCTTACCCACCAGCCTACTGTAGCGTCCCACATCTTCGTATGGTTCGTGCGACTTGTTAACTGGAGCACCGGGTGTTGGCTTCTCCCCTTTCGCTTGACCTGGTAACCTTCCTCAAGCGGCGTGGACACCGGTTTAGCTCCTATCTTACCTGTCTCATGTAAAAGGTCAAGTGTATACTTCCTTTGAGAAAGAAACAATCCCTCCGGAAAGCGAGAGGTTTCTATTCCAAGGAAGTATTTAAGTTCACCTAAATCCTTAATATCAAAGGTAGAGTTAAGAAGAGCCTTAGTGGCACAAATACCGTCCTTATCATCACCGGTGATAATGATGTCATCAACATAGACGAGAACGATGACGCGGCCACAGTCAGTCCGGAGAGTGAACAGCGTATGATCAGCTTCAGAGCGTTTGAAACCATTCGTGCGGAGTGTAGAGCTTAGCTTGTGGTACCACGCCCGCGGAGACTGTTTGAGACCATAGATCGCCTTGTGAAGCCGGAGAACTTTACCCGGAGCAACAATGTGCTCTAAACCCGGTGGAGGATGCATGTAGACTTCCTCGGTCAGCTCCCCCTGAAGAAAGGCATTATTGACGTCCATTTGACAAAGCTCCCAAGAGAGGTTAGTGGCCAAGGACAAGACGACCCGGACTGTATGGAGTTTGGCCACCGGAGCAAAGGTGTCCGTATAGTCAAGTCCATAGGTTTGAGTGAAGCCGCGTGCGACCAAGCGGGATTTGTAGCGCTCGATCTCTCCAGTGCTCAGATATTTAATAGTGAACACCCACTTGGAGCTGACAGCCTTTTTACCTTTAGGGAGATCAGCCTCGTCCCAAGTTCGATTCCGGATCATAGCCGCCGTTTCATCGTCCACCGCATCAAGCCACTCCTTATATTGCTTAGCTTCCTCGTAGGTTTGAGGAACAAAGTGCTCATCAAGCTTACCAAGGAAGGCAGAGTGATCCGAGGAGATAAGGTCAAGCGAACACATGGCCTGAATAGGGTGGGCGACAGCCTGATTGTTGTATTAGACTCGTTGATTCTTAAACCTTTCACTACACCGCGGTTGTTTTAAACGTTCACTGCGCCGAAGTGGTGGTGGAGATGGTGTGGGCTGGCCTGTCTCAGCTGTACTATCGTCAGGTGATAGATCAGGTGGTGTTGTCAAGGCTTCTTCGGATTGTGTCTCTCTTGGCTCTAGAATATTGTTCTCCAGATGGGAAGGAGAATCATCATGAGTTCCCGGAGGTTCCGATAATATTGTAGGCCCATCGGAGGGTGGTTTTGGTAGAGACGCCTCGGGATATGATGGTTTGGTGACGCCCAAATGGTCAAGAAGGAACCGCAAGTTGGCCGCCCGGTCAGTATTGGGTTAAGATAAGTCTTTGAGGCCTTGCCAGTCCTTCTTATCATAGTACCCTTGTTGTTCAAGAAACTTCACATCTCTAGAGACTAGTGTGCGGCCAGTGATCGGATCATAACACTTGTACCCCTTCTAACTTGTTGAGTAGCCAATGAACATACTTCTAGTGCTTTTGGCCTCAAGTTTATTCCTTTGTTCTCCGGGCACTAAAACAAAACAAACACACCCGAACACGCGTAAGTGATCAAGAGAAGGTTTAACTTTGTTTAGTACCTCATAGGGTGATATGTCATTTAAGACTTTTGTTGGTATCCAGTTGATCAAGTAGCACGCCATCATGACCGCATCACCCCAAAACCGCTTAGTGACATTCGAATGAAACATCATTGACCGAGCCACCTCCATTAAGTGTCGATTTTTCCTCACGGCCACTCCATTTTGTTGAGGCGTGTATGGACAGCTGGTCTGTTGGAGGATTCCATGCTTAGCTAGGTGCTCTTTGAGTTTGTGGCTTGTATATTCACCTCCATTATCCGATCTTAGTACCTTTATTTTTGCATTAAATTGATTAGTAACATAATTCTGAAAATTGACAAAGGCATCATAGACTCTATCTTTAGATGGTAACAAGGTGAGCCAAGTATATTTAGATTTCTCATCAATAAAGGTCACAAAATACTTGTTATTATCCCTAGATAGGCAAGGAGATGTCCAGACATCAGAATGTACTAAATCAAAGCAATGTTCATAAATAGTACTTGATTTAGGGAAAATAGTCTTGCAATGTTTACCAAGAATACAAGACTCACAAGTGGAGTTATCAAACGAAACATTGGGCAACATTAATTCAAATGCACGAGAATGAGGATGGCCTAGTCTAGCATGCCACACATCACTTAAACTACTACTAAGATTCGAAGCAAAAGAAAACGAATTAGAAGGACTTGAAGCTTTCTCTAGGACATAGAGATCTCCTCTACCATCTCCTTCTCCAAGAACCTTTCCACTCTCAATATCCTGAAAATGTACACTGTTAGGCCCAAAAATCGCATAACAATTCAAATCTGTAGTAGCTTTCTTTACCGATAAGAGATTCGAAGTAAATGAAGGCATAAAGAAGGCTTTAGAACTTTTATCAAACAATTTTAGTTCTCCTATTCCTTTAACCTGTACTCTATCTCCATTAGCAATGATAACATTACCTAGTGCCGGTTTTATGTTGTGTATAAGACTAGGGTTACTAATCATATGGTGAGAAGCACCCGAGTCTACAACAAGTGAGGTACTAGGTTTTGAAGCAAAGAAAGTGGTACCGGAGTCCTTTAGTGCGGCAATGGACTTGATGAGGGCCTCTAGGTCCGACTTTCTCACCAGGTCTCCAAGGGAAGCTACCATGGCAGTGGCTGCTGCGTCTCCTTGATTTGCTGCTCCGGTGCCTTGACCACTTGGTCCTCCTTGCGATAGGTTGGCCTTGAACTTCGCCGGCTTGAGATGCGGGTGAAGGATCCAACATTTGTCTTTCAGATGACCCTTCTTCTTACAATGGTCGCATACCATTGCTTTCCGGTCCTCATACTTGTAAACTCCCTTGTTAGCCGTAGCCAAGTCCTCCTTACCGCTAAACAAGCCTAGCGAACTTGAGAACACACATCTTCAAGAGTCGGAAGCTTGTCACCACGAAGGATGTGCTTGATAAGGTCGTTGAACGCCGGATTCAGAGTGAGAAGAAGACCGAAGACCTTGTCATGTTCCTTTCTTTCGTTGAGGATGGCCGGATCTATGGTGCTCGGCCGAAGCATCTCTAGTTCGGCCCAAAGAGACCTAAACTTGCCAAAATGCTTTGTGAACTCCAAGTCTTCTTGGTGAAGACAGTTGATAGCCTTTTTGACTTCAAACACCCTGGTCAAGTTGGTCACGTTTCCATACACGTTTGCAAGTGTCTCCCATAACTCCTTGGCCGTCTCACAGTAAGAGTATGCTTCAAGGATTGGTGCATCAAGCGAATTCTGAAGAATGGCAAGCACGGTCTGATCTTCTTGAAACCATTTGATTTCCTTCTCGAGTTCAGCCTCCCTTTCTTCTTCCTTTCCTTCTTTCCCGTCGTTCTTGGTGACTTTCTTGGGAAACTGGTCCGTTTCAACGTGAATCCATAGTCCCCGGCCACTCAACGCGGTCTTTGTGGTTCTTTTCCACAACAAATAGTTGGGCCCCTTTAAGACCACCGGTGTAACAATAGGTTTGGTAGTGTCCATGAGCGAGATTCGCGAAAGATAGAGAAAAATGATAACTAAGAATATCGAGTAGCTAGTATGGAATGCAAGTAACCGAGAATAGAGAGAAAGATTGAAGAGGATAGAATATGAGAGAGAATACGAGTAGGTTTAGAGAATCAAAGATCGAAAAACTGCTCTGATACCATGTTGGGATTTAAGCGGAAGAGGTTGAGAAGAAGAGAATTGTTGGCAAGAAGAATGAGAGAAAGTTATATTCCATAAGTATATCTTACAAAGGTTTACAAGGAATATATATACTAAGAGAACTAGGGCTACACCCTGTACAATAAATCGCATAAGAGATAAGGAAAGAGAATTGGTTCTTCCCAAGATTGAAAGCGATCCCTCCTTGTTTCCTTAAACGAAGCACAACCCTTGACTCCACTCTCTCTTCTTCTCTAACGGCTACAAGGAGGATCTCGAACCTTCTCATGGGCTTACACCAATAAGGCCTCCTTATTCTCATAGATGACTCGGCCTAGTTACATAGTTGTACGGACGGCCTCATAGCTGTACGGACAGGGTGATCTTGGTCAATAACTGGTTCCAATGTCGTATCACGACTTTGTATACCGACAATGATGGAGAGTATATTGCCCTGCGATTCTGCCTTGCCGAACATGGCATCACTCATCTCACGACTCCACCACACACTCTAGAACACAATGGTATCTCCAAACACAAACACCGTCACATTGTTGAAACTGGTCTTGCCTTGCTAAGTCATGCATCAGTTCCAAAATCATATTGGCCATACGCATTTGCCACAGCTGTGTATCTGATCAATCGCATGCCGTCCGACGTGCTTCAAGGAGTCTCCCCATATGTTAAACTCTTTCAACTACAACCCAACTACTTGAAGCTTCGAGTATTTGGCTGCCTATGCTTTCCATGGCTTCATCCTTACACGTCAAATAAGCTTGATAATCGGTCCACACCTTGTGTGTTTTTGGGATACTCTCTTACACATAGTGCATATCTCTGTTTTGATGTCGCGAAACTCCGGCTGTATACCTCGAGACATGTTCAATTTGTGGAACATACGTTCCCTTTTATGGTAACTCCTTCGTCTGTGGTTCACGACAACACAGAATCGGCTCTGTCTACAACAGGAAACATTGTTATTATTGTACTACCGCCACCTATAGCTCATTCACATCAGCCCCCATCTCCGGTCTTTCACCCGTCACCGCCACCAGCACCACCATCGTCTTATGGTACTTCACCGGCACCGTCTTCCTCGTCGTCATCACCAGATACAAGTGCTCCGTCATCGTCACCAAATCCTCACACGTCACCGTCACCTTCTATCCCACGACAAAACTTGTCCAACCAAAACCTAAGTCCACTAACCTCCAGTCCAAATAACTCAGGCCCACTAAGCCCTGATCCACAACCAAGCCCAACGACAACATCATCTTCTTCGTCCCTTCCTCCTCGCGATCGATCTCACACACCTCCGCATCATAATCCAGTCCACCTCCTCAACAACAACACCAAGCCAATCCGCCAGCTCCTCAACCACACAACACCCACACAATGCAAACTCGCTCCAAAAATCAAATAACCAAACCGAAACAGAGGTTTAATCTTGCTACTACCACATCTCCTACTTTCCATTACATACCCTCGACGGTGGTTGAGGCACTTAAGGATCCACGCTGGCGGAAAGCGATGTGTGACGAGTACCACACTAGAATGTCATCTCTTGTAAGTGGATCTTTACAATTAAATATCATTCTGATGGTTCGGTTGACAGATATAAAGCAAGACTGGTTGCTCGGGGCTTCGATCAACAATATGGCTTGGACTATTCCGAGACCTTCAGTCCGGTCATAAAATAACCAATGGTGCGGATGGTTCTTGAGGTTGCGGTGAAGAAGAACTAGCATATTCACCAGGTTGATATCAATAATGCATTCTTGCAGGGAACTCTCTTGGATGAGGTTTATGTCACGCAGCCTCCAGGCTTTGTTGACAAGGATCATCCTCACAATGTTTGCCGCCTAAACAAAGCATTGTATGATCTCAAACAGGCGCCGAGGGCATGGTATGAGGAACTCAAAACTTTTTTAACACAAGCTGGTTTTAAGAATTCTCTTGCAAATACCTCCCTCTTTGTGTATCACCAAGGTCGTGACTTCATTTACGTTTTAGTCTATGTGGATGATATCATAATTGCCGGTGGTCCTGCCCTGGTGAAAGCTTTTAATGGTGCTCTTGCTGCTCGTTTCTCGCTGAAGGATCTTGGTCTCCTCAAATACTTCTTGGGTATTGAAGCCAACCGTTCCCCGCGAGGCTTACACTTGATGCAGAGGAAGTATATCACAGACCTCCTAAAACCAATATGCTTCATGCGAAACCTGTATTCACTCCTATGGTGACCTCTCCTAAGCTCACTCTCGAGACTGGTACACCGCTACATGATCCTAAGCAATACCGCGTTGTCATTGGTAGTCTTCAATATCTCTCTTTCACAAGACCTGACATAGCGTTTGCTGTCAACAAGTTATCACATTTCATGCATAAGCCAACCGAAAAGCATTGGCAGGCTGCTAAGCATATCTTGCGTTATCTAGCTGGTACAAGATCACATGGTATATTTCTCAAAGTTGATGCTCTGCTAACGATTCATGCCTTCTCGAATGCCGATTGGGGATGTGATAAAGACACCTACACGTCGACAAATGCATATATTATTTACTTTGGTGATAGTCCGATTTCTTGGTCTTCCAAAAATAATGCAGTGTGTCACGGCCGTCTACTAAAGCAGAATATCGGGCTGTCACTAATGTTGCCTCTGAACTTCGATGGATATGTTCGTTGCTGACTGAATTGGGTGTGTCACTACCGGTTGCTCCTGTTCTCTACTGTGACAATGTCGGTGCAACATATCTATGCGCCAACCCGGTTTTCCACTCGAAGATGAAGCATGTGGCGCTAGACTGACATTTTGTTCGTGAATTTATTCAATCTGGTGTACTACGGGTCACACACATTGACACCAAGGATCAACTCGCTGATGCTCTTACAAAGCCTCTTCCAAGACCACATCTTGAAGATTTGATATACAAGATTGGAGTGAAAACTCTCCCTCCATCTTGAGAGGGGGTGTTAGGATATGTATAAAATAAGGGGTATACATGTAATAAGTCTTGAGCTAAACCCTACTACTTAGCTGTATATATACTCTCTGTAATCATTTACCTTAATATCATTGAGCATTATCCTACATTTGATTATTTGACTGATGAAATAACCAGTGATTATCAACACGTCAAAGTAAAAGTATCTTTGTAACAAACATAAACACGTTTCTGGGCATATTCTCTTTCATCATTGTATTTATGGCCAGCGAACATGAATATATTATATTTGAAACAAGCAAACTAGTGTTGATCAGTTTTGCTCCCAATCTCCTAGAAATTCAGGCAATGATCATTCTACTCACTATTCTAATTTTGATGTGATAAAGATGAGAATGATGACTGCAACACCAGGGCTACTGATCTCAATATCAATGGTTGTTGTCTCGATTCTGTGTAATGAGGGACCGATTGGGATGTTCAAAGGAGCAGTCTCGAGATTCTTTTGGGTGGCTCCTCTGGGTGATATGAACTTTGCTACAACATATATCTATAAACGTTGTTACTGGGTTTGGATCTGTTTATATTGGCATTCACATGGGTAGGAAGAAGAAGACCCACCATCATTATGTGACTTTCTACAAAATAATGGACTCTCATGATTCACAAATCTCTCTATTTTATGGGAGAGTTTTCATGACTTTTTTATGAAGAAAAATATATAAAATTCTAAACTAATAATATAATAATTTAGTTTGTTGAAAATCCAAGATTCTTTTGTTTTAATTGAATAACACAAACAAACCGATCACTCAAATACTCTTCAAAAAACCCTAGTTTTAACAGTCGCCGCCGCCTGAAGTCCGATTGCCTCTCCGCCGCCCGGGGCTTTGCCGGCGGTGTGAGAGGGCTCTGTTCTTCTGCTTTTCTTCTTTTCTTCTTTGTTTTTCCAGTTTCAGTAGTTGAAAGCCTCGATCTCTTCGTCTCTGGTCGTGCTGATGAGGGTTCAATCGCGGTGTTGTGTTGATGCGGCGGCTAAAGCTATGGAGAGAGATCTTGGCTCGCTCTCCTCTCCGGGAGAATGGTGGTGGTTCAAGGTGTAGATCCGGTGAATGGTGGTGGCTCGCTCTCCTTTCCTCTCCGGTTCGATGCAGATCCGGACGGCCTTCTACAGCTTCAAGGTGTCAGATTTGGGTCTTTTGGGTCGCGTCCTCCTGCTACTTCCAACCTTCTACCGGATTCTCTAGCTGACCAGACTTTAATGGTTGAGTCGGGATTTAGTTTTTACCGGTGATTGGGGAGCTTACTGTGGGCGTCGGTGGCCAAGATTTGAGAATTTCCTCAAAGCCTGCGTTTCTCGAAAGCTTCTTCAACTCTCCGGTGTCAGTCCGGCCAAGGATCGAGACAACAAGGCTGATGCGGTTTGGTCGATCCGGGAATGCACCCTGAGGTGAAGCTATGCTAATCTGCGTTCCAATTTCTTATGTTTAGGTATTAGCATTTTGGTCATATTGTGGATAAGGTCGGAGAAGCCTCTGGTCATGTTGGTTTTGTTTCGTGTCTATTGGTCGGGTCAGTCGGAAGCCGGAGGAACCAAGTTGTTTCTGATAATGCGCCTTGGGTGTCGATGCTATCGGTACAAGTTTTACTCGCAGATCATAAGGTTCTAATAGCTTGGATTTGCTTTGTTCTTTAGTGTAGGATTTGGTTTTCTCTGTGTTAGTAGTTGTTTTCGTGTCATAGGGTTTTCTTAGGTGGTTTAAGAGATGATTTCACACCGAGTTGTGGTGTGTAATCATCTCGTTATGGTAAAAAAATGCAATGATTTTCGGTCTGGTAGCGATGGATCCGCTAGTGTTCCAGGGCATACTAGATTGACTCATTTCATTTGGTCCAATTCTATGGAGGGAAATTTATTTCCCATTGTTTGTATGTAATGTTCTTGGATAATGAATAGTTGTTGTTGAACAAAAAAAAAAAAATTGAATAACACAAACTTTTAAGGGAGGTTCTCAAAAATAGCACAAAATTAAGTTTTTCTTCCAACATTAGCATTTATTCTCTTATTTTCCAAATTTACCACACAAACTCTAATTTAATACTAAAAAAACACTAAAATAATTATTTTAAATGTTTAGTAAAAATCTCATCTTTATTTCTACAGAATTCGAGACCTCTGAGATCTTATTTTTACCGACGGCGTTCTCTAATCGAAGAACAATGAAGCAATTTCACAAGCAAACGAGATCGAAGCGTGATGAAGAAACGATCTCATGAGCCAATCGAGTCCTTACCACCCCCCCCCCCACCCCCAAAACCTTGAAGCATCTTACATTTCTCGACAATCGATTCTCATCTCCAATATATCTTCGTCGCCGTGTTTTCGCTGTCGTGTTCTCAGTTCGCCTGCTGTGTTCTCGTCGTCATGTTTGCCTGGACATATCCTCTTCGCCTTGCCTTATTTACCGTTTGTTAATTGGATTAGATACGATGGAGTCTGTGAAAGAGGAGTGAACAAAGCCGGCGATATAAAACATGAAGATTGGGTAATTTTGTTCTTGCTAAAGTTAATGGATTTCATGCTTGGTCTGATAAGGTATGTGTCGTGATCACCATCTCTCTTGGAGCTTTGATTAAGTGTTCTAGTATAGTTTCGATGAAGAACATGACCGAGATGTTATCGATTTTGGATTTTGGAGGTGTTTATGATGAAAAGACGTCGAACACCAACACATTCAATGCCACAATTGATTGGATACGAAACTCCAACATCAGCGATGAAATGCTTTTGTATGTGTCTTATGGTGTCTATTTGACTTAGAGCTTCAATCATTGATATTAGTAACTCATGCTCAAGATTCAAAACATTATACATTGTTATTTATGATTACATTTTGGGTTTATGTTTGGATGTGATATCATACAACTGTTTTATGAAAATAATTGTTTTGATCATTGTAGATTTGGGTGATCTCATTCTTGATAAAGTCAAAATGCTTCCCTGCTTTGCCTGCTAATCTCTCTCTCTCTCTCTCTCTCTCTCTCTCTCTCTCTCTCTCTCTCTCTCTCTCGCTCTCTCTCTCGTCTCTTTGATTCATAGATTTTTTTTGGGCTGGTCTTGCACATACTATTGTTGTTGTTGTTAGTATATTCTGCTCTTTTTCAATTTTCACGTATGCTCTAAGCTTTATGGTTCTTATTTTCATCTTATAAAAATTCAGGAAGGTGTCATTAAATTTTAGGAAGACCTTCATAAAAAGTTTAGATTTCAGGATGACCATAAAGATGAATAATCAGAGAACAATGAAAAGTTTTTTTTGTGTCATGATTTTTCTTAATTTGCTGTATGTTGGTGTTTAGTTTGCCTGAGTAAACATCTTCAAGATTTCCCAATTCTTTATCGTTTTTCAACATGTTGTTGCTAACTTACATGTATTGTTTTTCGAACAAAGGATAGTTCAGCTGTTGCATCATATTTCTCATATGAATGAGTTACTAGTAAAGCACTCGAAGTAAGAGTAAGCGGTGCTCATACAAGATTAAAGGCTTTAGGTGACATGTAACATCCGTGAACCGAAATCCCGGTTTGGGAGTTGCATTGGTCGATGCAGATGTTGCATCTGTCGATGCAAGGTCGAGTTCGTGCGTTTTGACTTAAGTCAAACGCTGCGTTTTGGGTAAAGGAAAACCCTTAAACTCGTGTTTTGTCTCATTAGGCGTGTTTAGCCGTTTTTGAGAGAAACGAAAGGAGAGAAAAAGTTATTGAGAGTTCTTGGTGATTTCTGGAGATTTGTGGCGTTTTTTGGTGAGATCTGTAGCTGGGATCGTTGTAGGAGCTTCCTAGAGGCTTGTTCTTGTTTGTTAGAGGTTCAGATTCTTCTGTGGCAAAGGTAAGTGCATGACCATGGCTTATCTAAGCTAGAGGAATCTTTAATCTGTTTGTTGTGTGATGTTAGACTTGTTAGATCGTTGCTATGGGCGTTAGGAAGCTTTCTTATGGCTTGGGATCGAGTTTTGTGGTTTTAGGAACGAAGATCCGGTGAGAAGCTTCGGAAAGAACACGATGCTCGACGTTGCGTCGATCGATGCATATCTTGCGTCGGTCGATGCAAGTGCGAGGACGGCACGTAAAACTCTAGGGTTTTCGTGTTACGTCGAGCATGTGTCGGTCGATGCGGATTGGGTATCGGTCGATGCAAGTTACACTTGCATCGGTCGATGCAGCTTCTGTGTCGATCGATGCTTCCCCATTTGGCATCGGTCGATGCATGTTGATGTCGGTCGATGCTGAGTCCTGGTTTGTTATTTATCGGTTGTTGATTGTTGTGTGTTGGTTATTGATACTCTATTGCTTGTGTGTATAGCCCAGTAGATGGGAGGATTGCCTTACTGAGTGTTTTTAAAATACTCATGCATTGCAATATGTGTTTCTGGTGCAGGTAAAGGCAAAGTGTGATCGTGGAATCAAGGCAATGAAGAGGAGGATGTTCTAGTGGTTCGCTTGGTTGTCTGGCTTCTGTTAGGCTGCTAGAGTTGAGTCCTAGAACATTGTTTAGGATTGCTGGTTATTTGATTTCTGCTGTTTGGATCATTAGTTGTGACTGGAATTAATACTGGATATTATTTATTGGTTATTGTTTAATGGTTATTGGTATTGTTTTCCGCTGTTAGTTGTGATTATGGATAGGTGGCTAGTGGGTATCGGACCACTAGTTGTAGTTTATTTATTATATTATATTTATTATTTGTTATTAAAAAAAAAAGGTCGGTCGTTTCATGACATCTACAAGAAATTGATGCATAATGAATTGGCATATTTATAGTTTGGTTCTTTGTGTTCACATGGTACATATATATTTATCATTATGATTTTGGATGGACTTCACCACAAAACTTGTTTTAAAACATATTCAGGAAGATTTTGTATTAAAGATTGGGATATTTTCCTAGGTAGCTATGTTTTCACCTATAAACATATAAGAAAGGTCTGCGTCAAACATTCAGGAAGGATTCTCATATATTTAGGAATTAGTTCTTGAATTTCATAAAAGCTTTCATCAAAAAGAAAAAGAAAACAAATAAACAGTACATGTCCAACAAGGATTTAAGACCTGGATAATTAAGTATTGTACAAGAGCTTGCAACCACTAAGTCAAGATTTTATTCAACGGTTGTATATAAGATTAAGTGTATATATATGAAACAAATCCTTGGGGAAAGTGATAGACAGGTTTTCACCCAGGGTAGCAATTCCCTATGCAGTAGTAGTACAAAGGGTTATCAATCCAAATGGTTGTCTATTGCTAGCAGGAAGGATATGATTAGAACAATACAAGTCAAGCCAAGCAGATAGGGTTTTGATCTAACAATCCTAAATGAATCAAAGACGAGAATATAAACAAAGAAACCACACGACCTAAGCACTCGATGCAAGCAATCGAGTACAGGATCGTGTGGGGGGATCGAGTAAGCAAATGGGATATGAACAGCTCGAGGTATTACTCGATACAGGTTATCGTGTACCTGATCGGGTAAGTGATCGAGTAAGTAAAGAAAATGCAAGCAATTAAAATATGAAAGCTCCTAAGGATGGGGTAATCGAATCCTAAGTATTCTAAACCAGTACAGATGCCTTACATGCCTCAAGCAATTATTTCCTAGACGATGAATCTCTAAAACTTTGTCACCACACTCTCGCACTAGCAACAATCAACCTTGATCAATTCCCACACTCTCGCACTAGCAATATGACCAAGCAGGCATTAAGATCGATTCATTATTGTCAATAAACTCAAACTCATCTAATCTCTTACTCAGAGTCAAGCAAACCTCTAGCATTGGCTAATTCAAGCATCTCATCTACACCTGTCGTTGGTAAAACGCCCTAGATCTAATCTCAACCTCTCGGTCTGTTGATAACATTAATAACACCAACCTAGAAGGAAATCTATCAAAAATATACAATCAAACTAAGGCATCCTAACCGATCAAGAACACAAAATCATCTATCCCATCCCTAGAAACTTTACTACACTACTCAGACATAGCAACGAAAAGCAAAGCAACCAAAAAGAATGAAAATTGCATTATATTAAACGGTAGAGATAGAATAGAAAGAGTACAAGATAGAAATCTAAGAAAAACTATAAAAACTATCAAAGAAATTGTCAAAACAAAAGGGAAAATGTTTGAGTCGCTCAGTTCTCTCACAGAAGCTCTCTCTCTCTTTGGTTTGAGGGTCTGCGGCATGCTCGCTTGCGAGCTAGGAGAGGAGGGGGTTTATATATAGAAACCCTTTTGACCTACCTTCCCAGACCTGCCCGATGGTCTACTCGATGGGGTACACGAGGGTGAAGTCGGGTTACTCCTCGGGTGGATCTTCGGGTTGTTCTTCTTGCTCTCGGATCCTCCTCGATCGTGTTGGGGTTCGGACTTGTTCCTCCAGCTCGATGGCTCCTTCAGGTACATGCTCGGGTTGTCCTTGTTTTTCCCCATTTTTGGATCTTTAGCACATGTTTTCATCCAAAACATGCAAATGCAAAAATGCAACACCCTAAATGGTTTAAAAGTGAATTCTGAAAGTTAATGACCTAAAAATGCTAAGTTAGAGACATGAACAATGCAAAATATGGACAAAAAAGAATGCTAAAACATATAAATTAGAGAGTTATCAGAAAGTATATAAGATTAAGTGTATATATATGAAACAAATCCTTGGGGAAAATATGAGAAGAGATTTTGATAGATCATTACCCTCAGTAATGGAGTGAGTTGTGATAGATATGAGGTAAAACATATAAAAGAGATTGTAAGAGCATTTCTTTAAATTCATGAAGGATTCCTTGAAAATTAGCAACAATTCTTAAATATTTAGGAAGGATTTTTCGAATTTCAGGAAAGCCTTCAATAAAAAAAAAATAATTTATACACATGTCCTCACAAAGAGTCGAACACAGAATCGTTAGGTATTATACTAGAGCGTGTAACCAGTAAGGCAAGATTTTCATCTAAAGATAACATAAAAATAAATGAATGTATATGAAACACATCCTTAGGGAAAACATAAAAAGAAATTTGATTGAACTCCTTGAAATTTTAGAATGCTGCATCAAAAATATGTCATAGTAGCCAACATACATAATGTCGAAACCTACAAACTACAAGTTGAAGAAGCCGAGGACATTGAAATCAGTGATGACGATGAACTTCTATTACTCTTAACAAATGTCTTCCTCATCTTTCTCTACTAAACAATTCATTTAATCCCTAGATGATTTCTACACAACTTTAGCTTCCACAAAATTATATTGTTTCAGTTTCTCTCACCTTCTTCTTCTTTTCCCTTTTTCTTTTTAACATATCTCCTCTACTTTTGAATCACTCTCACTCTCGAATTGAAATATCAACACGGCATGCCCTCCTCCTCCTCATTCGTTACCTAACTTAAGTAAGAGAAGTGAGAGACAACACACACCCAAGATTTGGACATGTGATTCATCAAAGGAAAACCATTGCTAAGAGTTTCCCATCTACTAATTTTCATTGGGAGCACATACAGATACAAAAACTCACAATCCAACTGTAGATTTTCAGACCCTCAACACATGCATTTGCATAATCTTTACCACATTATTACACAGGCAGTTCCTATTTCTCTATGGTGGGATTCCAAGTTAGAAATTGGTACCCCAGAGTGACAATCTTGGTAACCAAATTAAACATGATGACTGGGACCGCCACATTCTCTTCACCATTGCGTTCAGCTTCTTCCCTGTACTAAGTTTCCGTCCATCATTTCTCCAATTGAGCCGTCAAAGTTTCAATCTTCTCATACCCATCTCCCAATGAAGCTGCTTCGAACTCCTCCTGCGAAACTTATGCAATCGGAAAAAATGAATCTTATATCATCTTGAATCCAGCGTGAGCATGTCGAGAAGAGTAATAGTAGTAATAACATACCAAAACTCTATAATCGATACACCCTCTTCTTCTTCCGCCGTTATTGTAACCTTCTCCGACGATAAAGTGGTGGAAGACGATGATGATTCGAACAACCAAATCGTTCTGGTGTCTAAGGTTAAGGAGACCGTTACGACAAAGAACGAGATATTCCGATCGATTATGGAGTCGGCGAAAGCAGAGGAGTACGGTGAGTTTCTCTTGGAAATTGTTGAGGACGAAGGCGAAGAAAAAGCCCATAAATTATAATAATTGTATAAATAATAAATTATTCCAATATTTATAAATGCTACTTTTGGAAAATTTAAACATGTGTGCTAATGTTGGAAGAAAAATTTAGATTTGTGCTATCCACAACTTTTATTTAGATTTAAACATGTGTGCTAGGGTATTTATCAACTTTTTAAAGACTTTAAAAGACTATTAATGTAATAACACTAGATTTGTAAAGATTTTATATCATTTTTTACAAATCCACAACTAATAACACCAAACTTACTAGAGTTTTGAAAAGTTTTGATTGAATAACAACATATTTTACATAACATTTAAAATCAATAAAATTCTATTTAAATCTTAAACCAATGTACACATTTACTTGTTTACACATTTTTTTGTTTATAGTTTATACCCTTCAAGTTGACAACATCCAGGTATATTGTCAACTTGAATCAAGTATATTGATTTTAGTGGAACTAGTAGTTTTTTTGGTCAAAAAAAATTTTTGGTAACACCATATCTATAATTTCTTTTCCATTTATAAGTTTTACAAAACTAAAATTTATTTCATATATATATATATATATATATATATATTTCTATTTGCAAAATCTATTAAAATAATTATTCAATTTTAACTGCATAAATAATAAGAAATTAGTGATTCTTAAAATATTCTTAAAATCATTCCAAACTAGTAGAAGTCTTAATAAAAAAAAAAGCCACCTGATACATATCAACCTTAGTCGTGTATTTCTTTTCCAAGACAACTTAATAGTACTGTTCCTTGAAAATATATTGATTTTCAATGCAGAGAATTAAAATGATAACAATCTATGAGGAAATGCAAACAACAAATTGAAAACCTGAGCCAGCTTAACACCAACCACACGACTGTATGTGTCCTATTCAACCGCCAAGAGCTACGGTGGCCTCCACTAGCGACATCAATAAGCCTCTCCATCTGCGATGTCATCTCCATGAGCATCTTTGAAGCGTTGTCTCTGTTTCCCCCGACCAAATCCTTCACACTCATTGTGAGGTCCGTACAACGAAATATATCATAATTTGCACCCATCGGATATTCCTTAAGCTCCCCCCTTGCCATTGTTAAATACAACTGAATAACGTCATATTCTTGTCGGCATGACATGAACTGCTCCTTTAATGTCGGCTCTTTCTTTGCCGTCTCTGCGGCAAAACCTCCCGTGTTGTTGGCGTAGGATATGCCGAGGTTGATCACGACGTTAGCCAGTGAAGACTACAGATTATAAATCATTAATTGGTTTACTAAAAAGTTTAATATAAATCTATGTTTAAGAACTGAAAATGAATTGTTAAGATAATTGCAATTGCAAACTAAAGATGTTTATGTTACATCTTGCAAAACTTTTGATTTTGAAAACAAAAAAATGAGCAGTTCAATTGACGTTTGATTTAGTAAAATCATTAGGCCATGTTTATTGGCATAACTGATTGCCTGATCTTAGGCCTTAAAAAAATAAAATTTAATGAACAGTGGTCTTTAGATCATGTCTTTTGATCTTATTTGGGATCAGTTCTTGGGCCTGATCCTCGGGTATGTGGCTCGCTGTGATTGGACGAAAATTTTATTCCCAAATCATTTTTTTTACTTCGTTTCATTTTCATTTTTTTCTATCTGGAACTCGTGTTTTGGAATAAATTTGATTGAGAATATTTGGAATAAATTTAGTCATTTGTATTAATGAAATAAAATGTTTATCTTCTTTAAATAATTAAGTAATAATGTTTCTTTTAATTTTTAATAAAAATTTTATAAGTTTTCAATTAAAATGTTATTTTATAAATTTTAATAATTGTAATATGTTTAATAAGAATATTAATAAACATTATATTAAATAGTTTTAAACATACTTAAATTATATATTACACATTAATCTTTGTATTTATTCAACATTTTTAAATTTCTATAATAATATTATATTATTAAATCTTAAGATCTTATACATGTTCTCCCAATAACTAACTTCTTAACAAAAGATCTTAATACCTGATTTTACAATATTTTTACATTATTTCTCATCTAAGAACACCCCCACATGATCCCCCTATAAACATGCCCTTAGTCGTTAGATTTTGAACTGCTCTTTTGATTTAGTACCAAGTCGTTTGCAGAGACGGCAGGAGGATAGGCGTTCAACATTTGCATACAGGAGGTACCGTTTTCCACATGTTTGCATATCGCATCAATATAATTTGTGGAGGTCAAGGCTGAAAAATAGATTGAGAGCATTTGTGACAGGACCGCCATGGAAACGAGGAAAAAACAAACCGTGGAAGAAGTCATTTTCCACGGAAGAATGTTTTATATTTCTCAATAGACCTGTAACCTCTACCGTTGTTGTTCCTAGTTATATAATACTAGTATTATGGACGGGTACCACTGGTTTTATATTATTTGAAGTATTTTTTTTATTATTGTAAAATCAAAAATGTTATAAGTTATGACTTGATAAAATTAAATTTTTATGAACATGACCTCTAAGAATGATAATAAACCATTAATTTAGTATTGTTTGAGGTAACAATAAATCAATTTCTTTAAATTAGTACTATAATGAACAATAACATAGAACTGAGTTTTATAATAAAAACATAAAAGAACAAAACTTACAGCTCTTCTTATACAGTAAACAAATGTTAGAGATACACATGGAGCTTTCTCTTGTTTTGTTCAATACACAATGAACCATGAATTTGAAATAAAGAGAAGAGAGGTAAATAAAACTCAGAAGTCTGAAATTATAAGAAAAAAGGAAAGACAATAAATCTGAAATAAAGAGAAGTGAATTAAATCTGAAATGAAGAGAAGTGAAGCTAAGATGATAAAAAAATTCAATAAGTTTGGATCAATTATTTTTTTTTTAATTAACACAATTTATTATCGATGTATATATGAAATTAATGGAAAGAGGAAGATACAATGTGAATTAGATTTTTTTTTATTTTTAAAGAGGAAGATATAGCTGTTTGGAAAGTAGTGGTGTGGTGTAGAGAAAATTTAGGGACTTTCTGATTTTTGTTTCATAATTTTTTTTATTAAATATGTAAAAAGTTTTTTTGAAGATGTTATATTTCTTTTTTAAGTAGAGAATATATTTTTTTACTAATTTTAATTAGTTTGAAAAATTGAAAAACAAATCTTATGTGGCATACATGTACTCTGCTTAGAAGAAAAAAACTAGTGAGTGCTTTTGTGCTTTATACGCACATACGCTGCAGGATTTTTGTTTTTTTTTTTTTTTTTAGTTTTATATTTTGCAAGTTTTGTTGAAATTAAAATATTATTAGTGACAATGGTCGGTCTAAAGTATTAGTGGGCCACAAAAGTCGAATAAAATCAGATTGGTAGAATTTGATTAGTTAAGTCTCAATCTTTTATCTTCCCTTTCTACTTTTCTATCTTACCAAACCTTTAGATTATACGCAAAGGTATGTCTGTCAACATAATTTTGTTTTCATATTATTCCTGATCAATTTGCTTAGATTTGATATTTATTTTATTGTTTTGTGCAAAAGTGAGATTTGATATGATATTAAGACTGTGAATGGAAGCACTCAAAAGGCGGTTTTCAATACCATTTTGTCAAAACCACACTAAAGTTATCCATCACTCAAAAGTTGTTCATTTGCGTTTTAAAAAAATAATAATAATAACAATGATTTTCGGTTTTGTCCAAAGTTTTATGCCTTGGATGGCTTTTACATCTACCTATGGTTATTATCCATCGGTTTTGATGTAAAAAATACTACAGTATCTTTTAAATATTTTTTAATACTTAATATCGTCATTTTGCTTTAGCTTAATTTCTCTTTATTTATGGGTCTTAACACTCTTGCGATAAGAAATATGTCACCTTCTTTGTCCTTGGCATTTTTTCTATTTCTTTTTTCTATTTTCTAATTTTATATATTATTAAAAAATCAATTATAAATTTGTCATGTTTTGTGATAGAGAATTTGTTTTTCTATTTTTTTCTATTTTCTATTCTATATATTATTTCAAGAATCAATTATGAATTTGTCATGTTTCGTGATAGCATTTACGGAATTTGTCATTATTTCTACAATCTTATAGATTTACCATTTTAAGTTATAAAAGTACGATTAAATATGCATTTGATGATCCATTATATGTGGGTTTAGTCGACTTTATTTAATATAAAGTATGTATTTAAGAAAAAGAAAAAAAAAATATATATATATATTAAATGCTCAAAAATGGTAAATCTTTAGCTAAAATGACATATTCAAAAGATTTTCCTTAGAAAATGGCATTTTCTGTAAGAATCCCGTATATTCCTTCTACTTTCTTTTCTATACGCTTATGACTTTTGTCGTATGAAGAAAGACTGCCCTGTGCCCTGTCACATTGGAAAGCGTTGATTGTTGCACGTGCATTTACTTCAATGTTGGGGAAGGAAAGAAAGATAGCCATTAGCAAACCAAATGGCTAAGGTCTGAGGCAAAACTTATGCCATTCCCCCTAGTCGTATTAAAGAATATGCATGCATATTGGCTCCCGAAAACCTCTCGGATTGTGGTAAACAAACTGATATATAGTCATATCAATCGGTAATAAAAGGAAAAAGTCTATTGGTATGTTATTGCACGAACGAACCAAGTAACCCGTTGGTTCATTCTAGAGGACTACGCATTTGTTTTATACTAGATTAGGACCCGTGTTTTGAAATTTCTTTTATTTATATTATAATTTAATAATAAAATATAAGTTATATGATTATTTCTAAAAGATTTTTAGATAAAACATTATGCAATAAAATCATATGTTAAATATGATGGCTTCAAAAAATACATATTTTGTAAGTTTTATATTGTTAATTTTGTAATTTTATGTATGAGAAATGGTTATGTTTGTTGTTTGTTTTTATCTTAATTTTTTAACATGTTTGGTGAAAGTGTTTTAATATAACATGTGCTTAAGTAAGAATTTATTTTTAACTGGACAATAAGATCTCGGAAATCATGACTAATTGTGATAAATTGCCAAGATTTTATTCTTTTTTATGCCTAACAGTATATAATTGTAATAATAAATGGAATACTAAAGATTTTATTTTGGAAATTATATAAATTAAGAGGATTCTTTGGGATATTCTTAAGTGTATTCATATATATAGCCCACAAGTTGACCAATTAATCTATAACCTTTTTTGTAACCAACTTATATTTAATCTATAACCTATTTTATAACTAACTTATAAAAATTATATAGTCTACAAAAAAAGTTGTATACTTCCATTTTATTATATAGGGAATACATCAATATTATATCGATAGCATTAGTTAAAATATTATATCACAATCAATAGTGCGGACTCAGAGATAAAAAAAAAAGATTCTTATTCTCTTCATGTCTCTGTCAATATTTTAACAGATAATATTTTAATAAAATATTCCATTGGAGATGATCTTCATAAAAGTATCATTATTAAAAGGTTTATAACATATATTTTAAAATGTAATATAGTATCTCCTGAAATTTAAATCATATTATATATAATTTAATTTCAGCATCTTGTCTGAAACCTTGTATTGAACACAATCTGAATGACATCTTTTAACATATGAAGGTATACTAGGTCATATGAAATTGTGAATTTACCTTCCTTTCTTTCTTAAGTCACACTATGCGTTTCAAGGTCTACAAGAGGATTTCAGATGATTTGAAACAATTGTTTTGTCAAACAAACATAAAAACCATTTTAGACTTGTCTATAACCTCTGTTTTTTTTTTTTCTCTGACATCTCTTTTTTGTCAGTTTTCAGAAAGCAGAAAAAGATAATTAAATTAGGCAAATCTAACGCACAAAAGAGTACCTCGAGAAAACATGTAATATCTATTTTCATACCATTCTTCAATTATACCATAATATTAAAATAGTTTTTATTTTTCAACACATGGATCCGTTCCATAGAAAGAAGAAATGTATTGATTGATCAGCCGACGGTATGTGTTCTCATCGTTGTTTCTACCCGCCAATAGCTTCGGTGGCTCCCACGGCGACGTCAACAAGTTTGTTCATCATCATTGTCATAGTTAAGACAGTCTTGGAAGCCTTGTCTTTATTTTTCCCGACCAAATCCTCCAAAATTTTTATGTTGTCGTAACAAACCATGGCGTCATAATTGGCAGTCTGTGGATCTACCGTGAGTTCTGAGGTAGCGCTCTTAAGATTCATGCGGATGCCCACAAAGGCATCTTGACACTCCTTCAACTTCGGATTCTCCTTTGCCGCTTTTCCCGCGAAATCCGCAGACTTCATGGAATAAGACATTCCTAGGCTAAGCGTGGCCACAGCTGCTTGGAACTACATATCGAAACAATAAATAAATTATGTGTCTATGATTGAGTTATGAGACATGAACATATTACTTGCAATTACAATGTTGTGAAATAACCTTTACGATTTTCAATATACTTCTATAAAAAAAACACATTATCTATTCAAAGTAAAAACATAACATCCAAACTTTATTTGATAAATAAAAAAAAATGTATAACAAAAAGTTTTGTGTATGATTGTCAAAAAAAAAAAAAAAAAGTTGTGTATATGTAAGTAAAACCTTCGGTAAGTAACAAAGTTATATATTAGTAATTTCAAAAAATAAATATTAATACCATGCTGGTGGCAGAGGCCGCCAGAAGGTATGCACTCAAGGTTTTGACGCAGAAGGCTTTGTCCCCCATGCTTTTATTGCATATGGCGTCAATGTAACTTGTGGCCGAAGCAGAGAGTAAGAGAAATGGTAACATAACCGCCAGAGACACGACACCGAAGAAAAATGAGGAAAAAGACATCATCCTCTCTTTGAAATTTAGATTTTGGTATTGTATTATTCATCAAATGTGATTATGGTTATATAGTACTTTGCACGCATAAAAGATACTTAAGGACTTACCAATATGTATAAAAATTGGTCAATGTATTTGATTTAGTTTCCAAATTAGAGATTTCATTCTCTGTACAATGTACATAAACTAAATAGAACAGTCTCTTGTCAATCTTATTATTAAATGTATTATTAATTTATCATTTATCTTATATAAAACAAAATGGAAATAAATGAGGAGATGTGTCAGCAAAAGAGTGCCAGATGTCTCAATGCTAGGAAATATTAAAAAACTTTCAAGACTTTGATATGTACTTTTAAATCAAAATTTCGATCTAGGTTTTGTTACCAAAAATATCATCAATTTACTATCTCATAAATGATAAGTTTTCTTCACACATTTTCCTATATTTCATTTGATTTTTCTTTCATTATATAAAGTTAAAAAGATATCTGACTAATTTATAATAAATTTTACTATCACATAATTGATATTAATTTAGTAATTCATAATTGTTGTAAAAGTTTAAATTACTATTTTATTTAACTTAACTTACTACTTTATAGTAATAGACTAAATTATAATGAAAATCATATCTTGGATGAGAAATAGAATAGTTTATTTTTTTTATAAATATCAGTTATTACACATTTAAAAATCATATAACATTTACTTTCATTATTTGAGTAGACAATTGAATAAGTCAGCTCCACTAACATCATGCCCAGCTAAAATTTAGTAACTTAATCTCATTTGTAATAAATATTAACTTTTCCTTTACCTGAAGTTGTTTTTTTCAATACACATTCAAAATAGATGATTTATTATATGTAATGTATAAATAGTATATGAATCATCGAGAGGGTGAACATGAAATCAACCCAATAAATGTAGAAATCTTTTTGATGGTATAGCTACTTAGTTGAATGAGTTAATTGTACAGTTATGATTAAAATTATAAAGATTTAAAAATAATTTAGAATCTAATAATAAAATTGATATTATTTAAGATTGAGAAAAGGAAACATGCCAAAATGAGAAATAAGCCATAATAAAAAAAAAATGTAAAGAAAACAAAGAAAAAATATAAAAAATGTTTCATTGGGTCATTTTGTTTAAAATGTTTGTATTTATTATTTCAAATGATAAAAATAATGAAAATTTTTACATTTTTAAAATTTAATGGAATAACTTTTCTATTACAAAATTTAAATTTAAATTTGATAATAATTAACTGTAACATATATAAAAGTATGTTTTTGCTCATTCGGTAAAACTTGATAGTTTTTCTTGTATTGTTATTTCATTAAATTTAATCATTACCACAAACTACTTAGTTTTTAAATACATTATTAACATTATATAGACAAAAAAAATTGGGTTAACAATTAAATATGATGATGTGTTAACAAAATTGTGCAAACAGTTATATATGATGAAATCCTAATTTTATTGTAGAATATATATGATCAAAAAGCTTAAGTTGTTGTAAGTACTTGCAAATAATTTATTTGTTACATATTTTCTTATTAATATAATCTTCCAAAAAAATAATATATAACAAACTGAATTGTGAAGGTTATTGTTATCGCTGGAGGAGAAAGTGGCCAAAATCAATTTCAACTATTTGTCAAACGTTTTTTAATACCTAAATTTTAATACCGTGCAAATAGCAATCTGAACAGTGTTAAAATTCAAATTTGCTACTTGAATTGAAATGTTGTCAATTTTAACATCTTTTTGAACGATACTAAGAGGTCCATATATTATTTTGGGAAAACAATAATAGATGCATTACAAGACAAAAAAGAAGTTGTGTGCAAATTAACAAAAGTAGATGCATATATTTATTTTATTTTTATTACAAAATATTATTTTCAAGAAAACAGTATAAACTTAATTTTTAATTCACATAAATATATATATATATAAATATATATATATATATATATTAGTAATCTAAAATGCATTGATTTTTTTTTAATTATCTAGTCTTTCTTACAATTCATAATTTATAAACATATAAGTGAATATTTTTAAACTACTTTGAAGACATATAAAAACATTTGTATGCACACTTCATATATAACTAGATTCGAACCCGCACGTACGTGCAGGGTTGATTTTAAAATCTAAGTTTACTAATACATTTATAATTTATTATGTACATGCATTTAGAATTAATTACGTATTTTATAGGAATGTTATTAACATTCATAATCCAAACTCCTACCAATTTAGTATTTAATTTGTTTTTAATCCGGTTTTAAAAAAAAGAATGATCAAAATTGTTTTTGTTATTAGTAAAAACAATTATATGTAAAAAATAGTAAACGAAAGATGATATGTCTAATTTAGGACAGAAAATCAATCATGTCCCGTATATGTCATGTTTTCCATCTCATAACTATGATTTTAATAATAATTTTCTCATTTAAAATTGTATATTTTAGTCCAACAAATAAAGATATATGTAAAAACTATGATTGTAACTGTTTAAATATTTATTTGGTATAGCATTTATAACATAGTCCGGATTACTGATCAGATATAATTTTATTAAACTCATAAACCATCAAACTGAATAAAAACACTAAAAATATTTAAATTTCATAAACTGGATGACTATATAGTTGAAAAAGGAGTCAAACCCGTCCCCTATACCTGCTCTGCAATGGATTAAAGCTCAAAAAATATGTTCCAAATATTCTACATGAGTAAATATTATGTCCGATCGGCATACCCTGCTTGAATTCGCATTATCCATAATTCTTCTCATGTATTTATCAGGAATAGTTTAGCTAATAGTTGACCTATTAATTCTTATTATTTAAAATATAATCATTTGTATTGGAATACATTTCTTTGTTTTAATTTTTTTTAAACTATTATAGAACATAGTTTAATGTTTTATCTTTTTCTTTTAAACATTTTTATGTTAGATAAATTGAAATATATGTTACATAATATATTGGAAGCATTAATTTATTTCAATTCTTTCAATTCTAACATGACCCTGTATTTTGATTTTTTGAAAATTTATATTCTCATCATGTTCGTCTCCTTCCAACCTGTTTCAGTCCCATTATTCTTTTCTCATTTCCTCAAAATCACGTTCCCAAAATTTAGCACACAATCACGTAATAGTTTGATTCAAAACAAAATAATGTATTTGATGAGAAAAAATAATTTTTTTAAATCATTCAGTTAATAGAATCACACATACATGCCGTGTTAAAATTCTTTTATCTCATATTTGGTACATGCTTATGCTAGATAGGCTGAAGAAAAACAACATATTAAAAATACTGTTGTTTTATTTTAGTTGTAACATATTAAACCATTAGTTGATACGTTATACAGACGTTTGTATATCTTAATTAATATCCAAAATTTAAACAATATATTGTGTATATATATATATACATATAGTTTGCATATAAGAATTATGAATTTTAAAATTTTCAACATTTGTAATACATACGTTTTATCTGTTTTTATCTGTGAAATATTTAGAATCCCAAATTTTAATGTCTGATTTTAAGTGTGGCATAAAATAATTAATTTCGATGTAGGAGATATATGATTGAAAGATTGCAATCTTCCCAAATATTTTAATAATATATTTGAAAGATATATGAAGATTTAGTCAAATGACTAGCCAAGTCATAATCAACTCCAAATAACACATAAATTAGAACCAAACACAATATAATTTGAGGTATTAATGGTGCCCATTAAGATACAAAGAAGAAAGCTTGATCGAGGAGGGGGAAGTCATCTTCAACATTGTGGACATCATTGAGACATGCAAATCCATGTTACCTCTGAAATATATATTTGTTTCCTCTCTTTCCCAGTTCAATGCAAAATTTGTTATGATTTGAGAAAATATAAAGAAGATTTCAATCACACTAATATGATTTAATACCAATAGGCTACGTGTAATAATATAATCATATATTGTTTATAAAACAAAAAAAAAAACAAAAAATGATGCAGCAAAATACACTATATATTATAATTAATGTATATATAATGTAGGGAAATTGGCAGATATAACCCAAAAAAAAACTTTAATTAACTTGCTAACTATTCTAACCATAAACCTCTTATATTCTCTATATTTTTTATAATAATGACAATTATATCCTTTATACTGTTAGGCCATATTTATCGGTGGATCACCCACCTGATCTTGGGCCTTTTAAAAATAAATTTTATTGAATAGTGTCCACAAGAGCAGTCCAATTGATCTTGAATAAGATCTGTTCTTCAACTAATCTTATGGTGACGTGTCACCAAAATAACGAAAGTTAAGTTTTATTTTTTCATTTCCTTCGAAAGTTTCGTTTTTATTTTTTCTTCTTCTCCCGCAAAGCTCGAACCGGCGAAACGATTCGAGATTTTTTTTCCCTCACCGTCGTCTCCTCTGTCCGGCCATTGAAACACCGGGGCGACCGTCTCCTCGTCGTCTCCTCGTCTCCTCCTGTCCACCGATTCTCGTCGTCTCCTCTGTCTCGCGAAGTCTAGAGATCTCCTTTGTGTCGCGAAGCTCAAGATCTCGTTGTCTTCTCTGTCAACATTTTGTCGTCGGCTAGGTAATCTCCTCTGTCTCGTCGTATTTTCTGTTTCATTTGGTTTTAGGGTTTCGAATTTGGGGAAAGTTTGATTTAGGGTTTCGACTCGATTTAGGGTTTCGAATTTGGGAGAAAATTGATTTAGGGTTTCGACTCGATTTAGAGTTTCGAATTTGGGGGAAAATTGATTTAGGGTTTCCATTAGGTTTCAATTTAGGATTTCGAATTTGGGGGAAAATTGATTTAGGGTTTCGACTCGATTTAGGGTGTCAAATTTGGGGGAAATTTGATTTAGGGTTTCCCTTTGGTTTTGTTTTAGGGTTTCCAATTTGGGGGAAAATTGATTTAGGGTTTCGGATTTGGGGAAAAATTGATTTAGGGTTTATAGCGTTTGTTTTATTGATCTTCTTGTGTTTGATTATAGCGTTTGTTGTATTGTAAATCATCATTAATGCATTTTGGTTTGTTTATGAGGCATGTAAGTGAGGTTAAGCAGGGCGATTTAAATTGGACCACCGCAAACAACATTCCTTATTCGAAAGTAAAAGTTAAGTACCACTCACTAAATGTTATTGCTTGAAAATTATAGTTTGTTTGGTTGTAGTCTATAGTTATTTTGATGGTGTTGCTTGAAAAGTATTGTTTGGTTGCTTTAGTTGTGATGGTTGCCTAGTTAGTCTATTGTATAATATGGTTGAGTGGTTGTAGTCTTTAGTTATTGTGATGGTGTTTGCTACGGTCACTATATGGCATTGCTTGAAAAGTATTGTTTGGTTGCTTTAGTTGTGATGGTATGGGATTGTTGCCTAGTTAGTGTATTGTATAATATGGTTGAGTGGTTGTAGTCTATAGTTATTGTGATGGTGATTGCGATGGTCTATGTTGGTTGTTTAATTGTGATAGTGTAGACAAAATCATTACTTCTATAAAACACTAAATGTCTATGTTGCGATGGTCTATGTAGGTTACTTTATTATCTAAAACACTAAATGTCTTTTATTTACTTCTGATTTGACTGAAGTAGGTATAATGGTTATTTAGAATTACAATTCTCCAACAACACCAAACTTTGAATTTAATGATCTTATTAACTTCTCTATATTAACCAATCTTATTTCCTTCTTTCTTACCAATCTCTAAGACATTTCAAATAATCTTGTTTCTTTTTAAATCACTACTTCTCTTCCTCACCTCTCTTCCGTTTTAAATCATTATTTCTCTTCCTTACCTTCTTCCGTTTAACCTCTGCTTGCTATGGAATCAAATAATAATCCTAATAGTCAGTCTCAACCCTACTTTAGTCTTCTAAACTTCCCATACGACAGTTTTGCTCCCAATGTAAACCTTGGTTCCTCTCAAATCCCTTCTTTTAGTTCACAAACTAGTTCACAGCCGAGTCAACCTCCTAGTCAAACAGAAGAGACAGCAGAACAGCGTAGGGAGAGAAGGATATGGTCCGCACAAGATGACTTAGTCCTAATAAGCGCCTGGTTAAACACGTCGAAGGATGGGATTGTTGGGAATGATCAACCGTATGGGTCCTTCTGGAAGCGCATTGGTGATTATTATGCAACAAGTGATCATGTCCTTGGTGGTGGTGAACCAAGGCTCCTGATCATTGTAGACAACGATGGCAAAAATCAGCAGGGAAGTCAGTAAGTTCTATGGAGCATACGCAGAGGCAAAGGGTGAGAAAGCTAGTGGCATGAATGATGTGGATATTCTGTAGAATGCTCACCAACTATACACGAAGCTGTACAAGAAGAAGTTTGGTTTGGAGTATGCTTGGAATGTGCTTCGCTATGAACAGAAATGGATTAATTTAGAGCCTATGGACCCCACTCCAAAGACAACCACCTCTTCCAAAAGAAAAGTGGATGAGGCTGCACCATCTTCAGGGTCTGTTGTGGGTGAGCACGAGAGCAGGCCTGCTGGAATAAAGGCAATGAAAAAATCAAGGAACAAAGGTAAAGAGAAGGCTGCACCAACGACAGAGTTTAGTCAAATGTGGGAGATCAAAAAGAAGGATTTAGAGGGCATGAAAGAACTTCAAAAGATGTCCATTCTTGACACTCTCATTGCCAAGAAAGAAACGCTAGATGAAGATGAAAAAGCTCTACAGAAGAAGCTAATGGCTGAACTGTTTTAGCTTTAGGGTTTATGTGATGTTTATGTTTATGTTTTAACTCTAGTTTATGTGTTTAATGAATTTGCTTATGTTTATGTTTAACTCGGGTTATATATGTGTATGTGTTTTCAGAAACTTAAATATATGTTTCGGTTTATAAAACCTACAGCAATAGCTGCTACACGTCAAACCATCATTTCCTTAGCGCGTTCATTCCACGCTACCCTATTTTAGTAATCTTACGATGGACCTTGGCTATTTTCTTAATTTCACATATTAATGTGCTATATTCTTCTTCACTTTTTTTAATTTGGTTATCTAGCCAAATCGCCCTATAATGTACTACCATAAAAAAAAAAAAAAAAAAAAAAAAAAAAAAAAAAAACTGTATCTATTCAAAAGAATAGTAAGAGAAAATCAATTATAACTACTTAATTGTTTAACAAGAAGTTGTACAGTCTTGAATTTTATGTTTCACATGTTCTTGAAGAGTTTCAAATCTGAAACACTAAAAGATAATAAAAAATAAAAATCAGAAAATTTAAAATTCAAAATATTGATACTAGGAAAAGTTTTTGTGAATGAACGAAACTAAAGACTTTGACACTTCTTATATAGAGATGAAGATTCCTAACACAATATATTTTAAGATACTAACAAAAAAGGTTTTGGTAGTTATTTTAGATTTGCTCATTTAGTTTTGAATATAGATTTTAGAAAAAGGAAAATCATAATATAAAATCATAAATATTGTTTACGCTGATATCTCACAATATTTAACCAAATTAAATTTTTATACATATATACAATTTTGAATTTAATTGCTTGATTTTTTATAGAAACAGATTTAAATTATTTCTATAAACAAATTAGATGATTTTTTATATTAGGTAAAATCAAAATCAGAAATTATTATTTCCGGATATATCTCAAAATATATAATCAAATGAAAATGTGATGCATATAAACAATTTCGAATTTAATTGCCTGAATTCAACCTGTTTGGATACATGATATACATATCCTTATTCCTATTTGAGTGGTATTTCACGTAACAATCTCTTAATCTATGTCTATTTATTAAAAACGCTTCCCTTTTAATAGTATAGATAACCAGATGGAGTCTCGTACAATGCACTAGTTTTTTTATATTAATATTTCTAAAATTTTATGAATTTGTCATTTTTAGATTATAAAATACGGTTAAATATGCTTTTTCGACCTGTTATGTATGGGTTTATCGGTTCCATTTGCTTTTATGTTTGACGTAACTCATAAAATTAATAATCTAAACAAACATAAAAAACCATTTTAATTTTTTTCTTTATTGAGGGCCTAACTTGACAAATTCCTTCTTTTTTTTTTTTTTTTTGACATCTCTTTATTGTCAGTTTTCAACAAGGAGAAAGATAAGTAGATTAGGTAAATCTGATGCACGAAAGAGTAGCCCGAGCAAACATATAATATTTGTTTCATACCAAAAAAATAAACATGTAATATTGGATTTTATACCATTTTTAAGTAATACATATATTAAAACAGTTTTCATTTTTCAACACATAGATACGTTCCATCAAAAGAAGAAATGTATTGATCAGCCGATGGTATGTGTTCTCATCGTCGTCTTTACCCTCCAACAGCTTCGGTGGCTCCAACGGCGAGGGCAAGAAATTTCTCCATCATCATTGTCATCGAAATGATAGTCTTTGAAGCCTTGTCTGTATTTTTCCCGACCAAATTCTTCACTGTCGTTATGCTGTCGTAACAAAGCATGACGTCATAGTTAGCAGTCTGTGGATCTTCCTTGAGTTCCGAGGAAGCGCTCTTGCAAGACCTGCTGATGAGCACAAAGGCATCTTCACACTCCTTCAACTTCGGATTCACTTTTGCTGCTGTTCGCACGAAAGCCGCAGACTTATCGGCATAAGACGCTCCTAAGCTAAGCGTGGCCACAGCCGCTTGGAACTACACATCAAAATAATAAATAAATAGGTGTCTATGATTGAGTTATGAGACATAAACATAGTACTTGCAATAACAATACTGTGAAAAAACCTTTAGAATTTTCAATACACTTATATGAAAAAACCATGTATATATTCAAACTAAAACCATTATTTCCAAACTTTATTTGATAAATAAGAAAAAATGTATAGTAAAAGTCTTTTTAGGAAAATGTAAGGGACCGAAAATTTAAACCTTTGCTAAGTAACAAAGTTATATATTGGTAATATTGAAAAAAAAAATATATATATATATATATATTAGTACCATGCTGGTGGCAGAGGCCGCTGGAGGGTATGCACTTAAGGTTTTGATGCAGAAGGCTTTGTCCCCCTTAGCTTTATTGCATATGGTGTCAATGTAACTTGTGGCCGAAACAGAGAGTAAGAGACATGGTAACATAACAGCCAGAAACACGAAGCCAAAAAAGAGTGAGGAAGAAGCCATCATCCCCTCTATAAAATTCAGATTTTGGTATTGTATCATTCGTCAATTGAGGTTATGGTTATATACTACTTAGTCTATTTTGGAGGCATATAAGATAAGTAATGTCTTACCAATCTGTATCAAAATTGGTCAATAAATTGATTTAGTTTCCAAATTTATAGATTTCATTCCCTGTATAAAAAGTTAAAAACTAAAATAATTAAAAACAGTCTCTGGTCAATCTTATTATTAAATATACTATTCATTAGTTTATAATTTTTTGATTTGTCAATTAATACTTTACATAGATATGAGATATATTACCCCCTTTCTCACCTTGTTTAAAATCAATATTGGCCAAGGTTTCCACTTACTTACTTTCTTTCTTTTTTTAAAAAAAAAAATAAATAAATAAATTTTGTTTTTATCATTAAGTTTTTTTTTTTTGAGAAATTTGTAGATGACCATAAAATAAAAATATATATATGTTGAATGTGTTACGATTCGAACATTGAAATTGACATTATCTGACCCACTCATAAATTTCTAAGCATAAAATAAAATGTATCATACAAATAATTTAATAATAGAATGCTATGATGAGAATGCTATGATATGTTTCTAGATATAAATTTTTTATTCTATTTCTCATTTATAATTCACTACCATAAACATGTAAAATTAATTGTATTTGTTATACCAAAGTCACAAAATGTTTCTGAAACAAAGCAGAATAATATTCTATCAATAAAAATTAAAGAGCACATTGATTGTTATTCTATTTCATTTTTCCTATCTCAAAAGTCGGGACTCGGGAACTCAAACCTATACTGGCACCTCTAGATGTAACATTATAAATTCACGTTTTGTTGTATATATTTTCGTCGAACAAACAAGCTACACAAACTTAAAACAATCAACTATATACTTTACCTTTTTTTTTGTTATTAAAAAAACTATATTTAGTGTTTTATTTCCTCTTATGGGAGGTTAGTTTGTCACATAATATGACAAATTATTATCAACGAGCTTTTTTAGTATATAAAGAACATCTCTTTTCATTTCAGTTTTCGACAAGTAAACCAATTTGCCAAATTGGACGACCGTATGTAGTGGCGGAGGTAGCCATTATTTTTACAGAGATAATTTTTTCTCAAATGACTGAAATCTATTTCGGGGAAAAACAAATTATGGGGGGTCAATAAGCACATTTTAACTATTTTTATAAGTTTTACTTCTAAAAATACAAGCACATTTTAACTATTTTATTATAAGTTTTACTTCGACAAATACCAAGGAAATCTGTGGGGGTCTTCACCCGCCAACAGCTACTGTGGCTCCAACGGCAATAGCAAGAAGCTTCTCCATCCGCAATGTCATCATTATGATAGTCTTGGATGCCTTGTCTGTATTTTTACCTACCAAATTCTTCACTATACTTGTACTGTCGGTACAAACCATGACGTCATAGTTTGCAGTATCTGGCGATTCCTTGAGTCCCAAGGCAGCGCTCTTGAGAGACGTGATAATGGTCGCAAAGGCATCTTGACTCGCCGCAAACTGCTTCTTCAATTTTGGATTCTCCTTTGTCGCTTTTCCGGCGAAACTCGCAGACTTACGGGCATAAGACATGGTGAGGCTGAGCGTGGCCTCAGCCGCTTGGAACTACAGATTGGAATAATATACTGATTGAGAATGAGACATGGACATACTTGCAATTACAAATTTTTAGTTTTGGTTTCGTAACTGCTAAATCTTTAGAATTTTCGATACACTAAATGCGAATAACATATATATAGATTCATATTAAAACTATGACTTCAAAACTTTAATTGATAATTTCAAGAAAATGTGTAATGGATTGCGAAACTTGAACCTTTCGAAAATAACAAGTGATGGATATATCTCTATCTATTGGTGTTAAAAATGATATTAGTACGTACCGTGCTGGTGGCAGAAGCCGCAGGAGGATATGCGTTCAAAGTTTTCACGCAAAATGCTTTGTTGGTGGTACGTCGGCATATGGCGTCGATGTATTTTGTGCCCGAAGCAGAGACTAAGAGAAATGGTAACACAACTGCAAGAGAACGGAGGCCAAAACAGTAGGAAGAAGAAGAAGTCATCCCTTCGTTAATATCTAGATTGTGGTAATGACTAATGTATTAACAATTGTTGTCTGGTTTATATAATACTTGCACGCATAATAGATACATTACACCTTTTGCCCATTTGCTTCAAGATTGGTCAATGTTTAAGATTTAGTTCACATTTACTTTCTCTTAGAATTTCTGGTTTTCTTTCATTCTCTATATAGAACTTCAAAATACAGATGGATCACAATAATTGGTTAATATTCTTATTATTATCTCTTTTTTCGGAGAATTTGGTGCATGACCATAAAATGACCTAATATTAGATCAATGGCAAATGTAAGGTGGAGATGGACGATTATAACCTTTTTGAAAAGAACTATTGACAAACACAACACATGACATAAAAAAACACTGGCCACTTTATTTTTATAACTATGGCTACATGACAGGAAGTCACTTATTTTTTTTAACAAAAATTGTTTTATAGAGAAAGTTATGGGAAATTTTGACAAAATTCTGACCAAAACTTATTTATTTCCCCCAACGGATTTGTGTGCTACCTCCTCAATATTTACAAGAATTCATCATTTGGGTAGACTCTCATCCGGAAGCTCGCAGCACAAGCAGTTGTGTACAACATATGGCGTCAGCGAAATAAGGTACTTCACAATTCCACGCGACTGTCTGCTCATGTGGTCTTCAAGTGAATCAATCGTGAACTCCGCAACATTATCACCGCAAGAAGGCAAAGAAAGCGTTGGCGTAAGCTTATGTTTTGATGGATTGGATAACACCCATTTTTAATTCTATTGTAGCCTTGTTTTTTCTTTTTTTTTTGCCTTGGCTACTTTACTTAGGTTGTAAAACCTCGACTTTCATTTATAATGATATTAACATGCTTAGCAAAAAAAAAGAATTCATCATTTTTTATCTTTTTTTTTTCTATTTCTTTGTCCATTTTCCTAAAATAATATTTATCTAAATATGAATCTGAATAAATTGCGTAGCAATTTTATTTTATCAACCAAAAATTAGTGTTCTGTTTTTAATAGTTACTTTATTTTCTATTTTATTTAGCTAAAAGAATATCTTTTCAACTTTATCTACAATATTGTATTTTGATATTTTAATATAGAAAAAAGAAAATTTTGTCTTTTGTATATATATATATATATAATTATATATATGTATATAGAGAATATAAAAAATAACTTGGCAACGTTCTTATATTGTGATATGTATGATATATTAAACATTGGTTTAACAATATCCTGTAGTTATATATGTTTTAATACTATTTTATATGACTTGGTTGATAATTTATGTCTTGATAAAACATCTAGTACTTTTGCAGCACTTTTTGCTCAAACTATATTTATGGAAACATATATTGAATATCATTTAATGTTTATACTCATATCCAAACAAGTTTAGTTAACACTCTCTACTATCCTTATAACCAAACAGAATTAAAATATTTTAAATATCCATATATATAATGTTTTATAATTAATGTAGATATTTAGAAGAGTTATTCCATATTAAAAAAAATTATTCTCCTATCATCTTTTTTTGATTTTAAAGTTTAAATGTAGTGAATCATCGTATAATATATAACGTTAATAAAAATGTGTATTTTCCTTTCATATAATGTGATTTGGATTTCTTTAAACGAACATATATTACTCAATTAATATAAAAAGTGTGTGTTCAACATACCTATATAGTAAATTTACCGTATATAGTTAATAATAGAATTTTAAGAAGTTTCTAATTTACAACTGATATATCGAAACTTAATAAAAAGTTTAAAATTATGAATATTTAAACATATTAAATTTTCAAAATAACACAAATGAGTTATATTACATGACAGGTTATATGACATTATATGATTGAACTGATAATACTAAAAAATAAAATATTATTAATATGATACTTCAACACGGATTAAATACTCATTTTACTATTTTAACAACACCAATATAAAATATATCGAATCAAACTGATTTAGTTAAGATTGTGTTAAACAAAAATTGTTCTGTGGTATACCACAAATTATATACTAAATCACTAAATTTAACAAAAGAGTACATTAGCAAAATTAGTATTAAATAGTACATTAACAAAAAAAAGTAAAAAAAAATTACCCTCCAGTATATTGCGGGTCATAATCTAGTTTTTATCTACAATGTATCATCGATTAATCATTGAAGGCAACGAAATAAAATGAGGACACAAATAATAAACATATATTGTAAAGCGCTATACGTACGAAATACGCAAAAAGGAAACGAATGCATGTATAAAAATAGGCCAACCACGGTATTTACGCTTGCATGTATAAATTTAATTGCTTAGACATTATCACATATTACAGTTTGAGATTATCCTAAGATTCAATTATTAGCGACATAATAGTTTTCATACGTTATTTGAATCCATGCATGC
Organism: Camelina laxa; assembly: GCA_024034495.1. Classification (NCBI taxonomy): domain Eukaryota; kingdom Viridiplantae; phylum Streptophyta; class Magnoliopsida; order Brassicales; family Brassicaceae; genus Camelina; species Camelina laxa. The sequence goes on along the minus strand of CM043885.1, from coordinate 17,698,094 downwards.
TTTTTAACAAAAGTCAATCAAAAAAACCGAAAAAAAAAACCCAACTTAACTTAGTTCAAACTTCAAGCACGACGATGTAAGTTCTCATCGTCATCGTCAACAGCATCGGTGGCTCCAGCAGCGAGATCAAGAAGCTTCTCCATCTGCAATGTCATCTCCATGAGCGTCTTTGAAGACGAGTCGGTGTTTTTTTCGACCAAATCCTTCACACGCGTTATTTCATCGCCAGAAACCATGACGTCGTAGTTGGCAGTGTCTGGTGAATCAGTGAGTTCTAGTTTTGCACTCTTTAGAGACGCCAAAATACCAACATACGCGTTGTGGGACTCGTTGAACTGCGTCTTTAACGTAGCATCCATTTTGGCCGCCTCAGCTGCGAAAACAGCTGTCTTCTCGCAATGGGTTATTGCAAGGCCGATTACGGCCTCCGCCAGTGGCAACTATAATTTTAAAAACATAAGTAATGTTAAAGTTGTAGTGACATTTTTTAACACCTAGAAAAATTCTTAAAAACAAAAGTTGTATCAAAATATATATTTTTGTTTTGTTTTTGTTTTAAAGGATATTGTAAAGTGTTAACGCAATTTCGTCATTGAGTTTGCTAATTGCTATGAACAAATAATGACATTTTAAACGATGTTCAAGGGGATTGAGTTTAAAAGAGTTGAAATGAATAAAAAAGAGATAGATTTTATATTGTTATAAAATAAATTTTATATGATCTAATAATGATTACCTAAAAGTTTGGATTTGGTTCTTCACATTTTTTCTAATGGAAGTTTTGTGTAATTTCTTTGAAATGGCGTTACCATAGACGCATAAGCAAATAAACCATCAAAACCTATGTAGAAAGTGTTTGAGTTTTAGAATTATGATTGAATAGGTTATATGGTTAGATGGTTAGTACCAGGCCGGTGGCAGAAGAAGCAGGAGGATAGGTGGTTAATGTTTGGATGCAGAATGGTTTGTTTTTGACTCGTTGGCAATTGGCATCGATGTATTCTCTGTTGAGCAAGGCCGAAGCTGGGGCTAAGAGAAATTGTGAAAGAACTACCAAAGTAACGACGAAGAAACAACCGGAATAAGAAGCCATTTCGTCAGTCACCGGAAAAAGGTTTTATTTCTCTCGACCTCTAAGTACTGGGAATCAGATTTTTGGTTTTAGCTTTTGTTGGCTTGTGATTTATCACTTTTGTGTCATATATATAATAGCATCGGCATCTATTTTAAGGATGAGTCAATTTTTACTCAATTTTTAGCTTTATTTTGTTTTCACTCTGGACGATCTCTATAAATAGGTCGGTGTGGATGGTTTCTACAACTTTGGTCAGGAGACTTAACATATTGAGTCTTATCGTCTTTCTTTATTTAGGATGAAAACATGTGGTTCCGTATAATTTAAGGCAATAAGTAAGAGTAACCTACAAGTCATTAGAAATCATCACTGCAAAACATTCAAAAAGTTGAAAATCAGTAAGAGTAACCTAAATTGTTCAATGTCCTAGTGAGAATCAATCTATGCTTAGGGTTTTAGAGAAGAGAGTGAGCCCTAAATTTATCAAGGTGGAAAGATTTTTTCGTGTAGGCCGTTACTCGGATCTGGATAAATTGGATATGGTAGCTTGAAACCTTGAAAGAGACGTTCTGAAATGGTTTAATTGGAAAATGACTCTTCGTGAGTTTCGATCTTGGACTGAGTTTAAAAGGTGTTTGTTCTTACGATTTGGAGAATCCATTGAAGCAGATCCAGGTAATCGATTATTTGCTATTAAGCAAATTGATTCGGTAGCTGCATATGTAAGTGAATTTGAGGACCTGTCAGCTAAAGTTCTTGGTTTGGATGATTCACACTTGGAAAAGATCTTTTATAATGGTCTCAAACAGGAAATGAAAGAGGTAATAAAGATGAAAGAACCGGTAGGGATTGATCATCAAAAAGCGGCTGTGTTGAGGATGGAATCCAGCTCTTTTTGTCAGTTGATCGGTGAGAAGAGTACTAAAACGGAGATGATTTCCACGTCATTGGTACAACACACTCATGTACAATATCAGACAACTAAACAAGCGATGTCCTCAGTACCGGTGTTAGGACCGCCTGATTTCGATAAAACATTTATTTTGGAGACTAATGCATATGGTCGAGGAGTACGAGCGGTTTTACTTCAAGACAAGAGACCCTTGGCGTATTTTAGTCATGGACTAACACCAAGAGAACAGCTCAAATCAGCTTATGAAAGACAGTTAATGGCAATTGTTATGGTTGTTCTAAAATAGAAACACTACTTGCTGGGTCGTAAGTTTGAAGTGCATACTGATCAACGAAGCTTGAAGCTTTTTTGGAGAAGAAAGAGGTGAATATGGAATACCAAAGATGGCTTACTAAATTGTTGGGTTTTGATTTTGATATTGTGTACAAGCTAGGAGTGGAGAATAAGGTTGGTCTATCTCGCATCGTTCATCCGATGTCTACAGAATTGTCTGCTTTGACTATGCCTACAGCTATCCAGTTGCATGATCTTTATAAGGAGATCTATGCAGACACACCTATACAAGCTTTGATTCATAAGTTGAGCTCTCCAGGGACCACTCGAGGTCATTATCAATTGATTTAGGGTAAACTTTGGTATAAACGGATGTTAGTGATTCCTAAGACATCTAAATTCATTCTGATGATATTATATGAGTTTCATGATAGCAAAATGGGGGGTCATGCTGGTGTTTTGAAGACAATGAAGCGTATTCAGTCGTTATTCCACTGGGACAGTATGTTTAAGGTGGTTCATAAACATGTTGCTGAGTGCGTTATTTGTCAAACTCATAAATATTCGACATTGGCTCCTGCTTGCTTATTGCAACATCTCCCTATTCCAACAGCATTGTGGGAGGACATCTCGTTGGATTTCATTGAAGGACTTCCTTTATCTGGTAGTGTGAATGTGGTGTTGGTAGTAGTGGATAGACTGAGTAAAGCTGCACATTTTTTGGGACTCAAACACCTGTTTAAGGCGGCAAATATGGCACAAAAGTTTGTATCGAAGATTGTTAGACGACATGGTTTTCCATTTGGCGGCAAAACCATTGTGTCTGACAGAGACAAAGTATTTATGGGCAGTGTGTGGCGAGAATTGTTCCGGTTGGCTGGTACGAAGTTGAAGTTTAGCACAGCGTACCATCCCAAACTGATGGTCAAAAGGAAGTCTTGGACCGCTGCTTGGAGGCTATTTACGTTGTTTTGCTTCCAGTCATCCGTGTACATGGTTTAAGTTTTTGTTGTGGGCAGAGTATTCATATAACACAGCCTATCACACTGCAATTAAGTCAACTCCGTTCGAGGTTGTATGGGCGTGATCCACCACAGTTGTTAACATTTGAGCAAGGTTCTACTGTTAACTGGGAGTTAGAAGTTCAGTTACGTGAAAGAGATCTGATGTTAACACATATTTGTGCCAATCTTCAGAGGGCTCAAGATTTAATGAAGAAGCATGCTGATTAGCACCGGCGAGAAGTGGAATTTGAAGTCCGGGATTGGGTGTATTTGAAGCTTCAGCCTTACAGGCAGTTATCGGTGGTGCGTCGTCCCTGGCCAAAGCTCTCTACGAAGTATTTTGGGCCATTTCAGATATTGGAACGCATAGAAGCCATGGCTTATCGGTACAACTACCTGACTCTACAAAAATAAAATTTCCATGTGTCTCAGCTGAAGGCGGTGGTTGGTGATCCGCAATTGATTCAGTCGTCAGATCCACCTACAGAGATTGAAGATGAGTTATTGTTTCCTGAAAAAATAGTGGATGTGCGTTTTGATGCTACGGGTGGTCTTGAGTTCATGGTTCATTGGTATGATCGCCCTGCAGAGGAGGACTCATGGATGCTTTCTAAAGACTTTGTGCAATTGTTTCCACTGTTCATGCTATAGGGCAATCTGGTTCTCCTGGGAGAGAGTATTGATAAGGTGCATCAAACATATTACCGAAGGAAACCACTGACCAAGTCAACAGAAGCTATTGCGAACGAGGAAGCGCCACGTCAGCCCATTTCAAGTTTGAATGAAGACACTGGATGAGATAGAGTCTTTGGCCGTTACAGAGGAAGTTGGAGAATAGAGAGTTGTTGCTCTCATTCATTTCATTTTATGCTTAATCTGGAAATTGTAATCTCAAGAGATGTTCTTGGGTCTCGAGTGAAGAGCTTGAGTACTGATCTATGTTGATCTATCATTTTTGGATTAAGCTGTTGATTCTCTTTAGGATTATAATCTTTGTAATCTCGCTTTCAATTCTAATTGCATATCTAAGAGATAATCACAATCTATCACTATCTGAACAATAAGCTTGACTAAGCTTGGAACATCATTATGAGCAACTACCAGATCCGGTTAGTAGCAGCAATGTTTGTTAGACAGCAAGCTGCCTGATACTAGAAAAAATATCATGGAATACATGGGAATCAAAGATTACTCTGATGATCATAAATATCAAATTTGATTAGGGGAAATTCTTCTAAAATGAAGCATAGGGAAATCTTCGACCCCAAGAAAGTGAACAAAACGAGATATAACTCCAGATCGTATCAGATGTTGAGTATCAAGAGACCCTATTCCTGGCATACCTGGATAGAGGGAGCACAAAACTTAAAAGAAATAGTCGAGTTTTATGATAAATGACGAATCTTTCCAAGAAAAGTAAAAGAAAGTTTTACTCATTAAGAGAAACTAGTTGATCTTGGCAGCGGATTCAAGCTGTCTTGAAGGATCATCTGAGAAAAGCCCATCCAGGAAACACGTAACTTCTGAGATCATCGTGTCACGACAGTTGAAACTTTGGTTCTAGCAACGTCCACCTCTTCAAAGCAGTTAACGAAACTTGAAGAGAAACCCTTAAAAACTTAACTGAGGAGTGAAAGAGGCAGAGAACTTTTACAATTGAGCAGAGCAAGATTTTAAATAAAAAGGTCTAACAAACATTGTTAGCAGAAAACCGGTTTTCTAGTTCAATTTAGTTTTGGGTTTAACTCCAGTTTAATGAAACCGCGGATCAGACGATTTCCCCCAAATCGGAGTGAAATTAAGGTTCATGGATCTTCTAACCTTACAACCGCCAACCGCCAACGCCAACCCCAATGTCAATGATGGGTTTTGGTTGTACCACAATCATTAGCACAAGTCTTGTTATCAATAACACTAAATTTGTTCTGTTCGACAATCATCTCTCCAACTCTTATTTTCATGATTCGAAAACAGAGATCAAGAATGGAATCAGAATCTGGTAATTAGCGGTTTTGAAAATCACATGCCAAAAAACAAATTGGTTCTAAAGGAGTGTTATTATTAGAGAGAAAGAGAGAATTTTGAAACGAAGAATTTCAAGTTTTGCCCCATTAAAAAAAGAAATGTGGTTCTGTCTAGTTGAAGGCAACATATAAGAGTAATGTAAGTTGTGACTCTAATGTTGTCTTCAAAGATGTATCGAAGTGTGGAAGAAACTCTCAAGGAAGCAGAGTGTTAGCTCGAGGAACTCTCAAGTGAGGCACGTGATTCTCACGTGGGATAGAAGACTAAGACGCCAAAGTCAATGAGGGCAGTTTCGTCTTTTCTGTTATAATGATCTCTCTGATCTTTATCTTCTTCGATAGAGAGAACTCGAAAGTAGTTACAGAAGTTTTGAGTAATCAGTTAGAGAGAGAAAGCTTGAGAGTATTGTAATCGAGACCAGTTATCACAAAAGGATCTAGTGGATTCCGGAGTTCTATCTCCGGCGAGACGTAGCGTTTCCGGTTAAGGAGCGTGAACTCGTTAAATTCTCGTGTGTCATTCTCTACATTTTCTCTTTCAAGTTTATATTTCGTTTCGAGATTGTTACAGTTCAGACGAAGTCATTCGATTCATATTACTCCGATCGGTTTATAACCTCACAAATTGGTATCAGAGCTTGCGGTGGTTGAGCGGTGGTGAATCGGAAATGTTTGGAGTTCCGATTGCGGTGTTTGATGGATCCGGTGACTTTTCTCTGTGGAAGACGAGGATAAGAGTTCATCTAAGCGTGATTGGATTAATAGATGTATTGGTGGAGAAAGATCTGTCTCCGCCACTTACGGAGGAAGAAGCACAAGATCCAGAGAATAAAAAGAAACGTGAAGCCGACGATGCGGCAAGATTGGAGAGGTGCGATAAGGCAAAGAACGTGATCTTCCTAAACGTTGCAGATAAGGTTTTGCGGAACATTGAATTGTGCGAAACTGCAGCTGAGGCTTGGGCTACTCTTGACAAGATGTTCATGCCAATGTCTCTTCCTCACCGAGTATTTTCACAGCTGAACTTCTATACCTTTAAGATGCAGCAGAACAAGAAGATCGATGACAACATCGATGATTTTCTCAAGATTGTGGCTGATTTGAATCACTTGCAGATCGAGGTATCGGATGAGGTACAAGCGATTATTCTGTTAAGTTCTTTACCTGCAAGATTTGATAGCTTGGTGGAATCCTTGAAGTATAGCACTGGTAGAGAGAAATTAAGATTGGATGATGTGATGGTAGCTGCAAGGGATAAAGAAAGAGAGGTAGCTCAGAATAGTAAGTCTGTTGGGGAGGGACACTTTGCTAGAGGAAGATCCGAAGAAAAGTATAATAGTCAGGAAAATAAGGGAAGAGGTAGATCTCGGTCCAAGTCTAAAGATGGTAAAAGAATTTGTTGGATATGCGGTAAAGAGGGACATTTCAAAAAGCAATGTTACAAGTGGCTCGAGAGAAACAAGAGCAAGACGCAAAACTCAGACAAAGGAGAAGCACGAGTTGCTAAGTCAAGTTCTGAGCATGATCCAGCAGTGGTATTAATGGCAGTTGAAGAAAGTCTTTGGGCATCAGTTGATAAATCTGAGGAATGGATATTAGATACTGGTTGTTCATTTCATATGACACCAAGGAGGGAGTTGTTTTCTGATTTCAAGGAAGTGAAATCTGGCTATGTGAAGATGGGAAATGATACTTTCTCTCAAGTTAAAGGGGTTGGTAGTATTAAAATCAGGAACTCAGATGGGACTTCTGTTGTGCTTACAGATGTGAGATACATGCCAACAATGTCTCGCAACTTGATCTCACTAGGGACCTTGGAGGATAAGCAATGTTGGTTTAAATCCCAGAATAGAGTTCTGAAGATAGTCATGGGTTGCTCGACATTGCTTAGAGGACTGAAGAGGAATACTTTGTATATCTTGCAAGGTAAAGCAGAAGTGTCAGAATCTCATGTGTCTGAATCTCCGAGAGATGAGACAGCACTGTGGCATAGTAGATTGGGTCACATGAGTCAGAAGGGGTTAGAGATATTAGTCAAAAAGGGCTGCTTAGAAAAGGAAGTCATAAAGGAGCTTAAGTTTTGCGAAGATTGTGATTTCAGTAAGAATCACAGAGTGAGTTTTGCTCCTGCTCAGCATGTGTCAAAGGAGAAGTTAGCTTATGTACATTCCGACTTGTGGGGATCTCCTCACAATCCGATATCTCTTGGGAAATGTCAGTACTTTATCTCATTTATTGATGATTTCTCAAGAAAGGTTTGGATATACTTTCTGAAACGAAAAGATGAAGCTTTTGAGAAGTTTGTGGACTGGAAGAAGATGGTAGAAGTTCAGTCAGAGAAGAAAGTGAAGAAACTCAGGACAGATAATGGATTAGAATACTGTAATCAGTATTTTGATAAGTTTTGTCGTGATGAAGGAATAGTACGACACAAGACTTGTGCATACACGCCACAGCAAAATGGCGTAGCTGAGCAATTGAATCGAACCATTATGGACAAGGTTCGTAGTATGTTGAGTGAGAGTGGTATGGAGAAGAAGTTCTAGGCAGAAGCAGCATCAACTGCTGTGTATTTGATGTTCATATATTTTACCCTGTTTTCCCTAAGTATATTCTCATCTTTTGCATCTTTTGCTATCCATTTTCACCATTATTGCATAGTTTTAGGACTAATCATGCATTAGAGTTTAGTTGCATTGCATTTGCATCTTTTCATGCATAAACAGGTGATTTTGAAGCTTAAGGAGCATGGAAGCAATGCTGAGGAAGAAGTGAAGCAATCATGAAGGGAAAGCAAGAGAGTTAAGGCTGAAATAACAAGGTCCGGAGTCCAACTCGACCGCACACTCGACCAGACACTCGACCGTGTGCTGAGGAGGACTCGACCGAGTGGAGAATGCACGAGAGAAGCCAGCTCGACCTGCCACTCGACCGAGCACAGGTCGAGTTGACCGAGCCGTTGACTATTTTGTCTTTTAGCATTTTTAGGGCTTCCACTCCCCTCCTATATAAAGCCTTGTACCTGCAGCCACAAAAGTGGTCAGCTTTTTAGATATTCTCTAAAACCAAGTATTTACCCTTTTTGGGATTTATTCTCTTTGCTTTTTATTTTCCTAGATCTTGTACTTGAAAAAGACTAAATTCTTCAATATTGTTAGTTTAATAACTTTCTTAATATTGAGAATTCAAGTTTCATTTCTTTTTCAGTATTGTAGATCTTTGTTTCATCTTTCTAATGATGCAAGTTTCAATCTTTTCTGGGTTTATGATTTTGATGTTCATCATGTGTTCTTGTGAGTAGTAGCTTAGGACCTTGAGGATGGGTTAGGCTGGGCTGTGAATGAGGTTTGTTTGGCTTGATCAAGCTTGATTGTTGTAGATCTCTTCTAGGGTAGATGTTCTTAATGCTGATCCTATATCTGAGAGGGTAGGATCTGATTTCAAGCATCTTAGCATCACACCAATGTTTAAGAGGCATAGTTAAGGCTAGATCTAGAGCTTACCATCTTGCTTGCTAAGAGATTAGAGGTTTTGTTTGGTATGAGACATATTTCTTACTGCCTGCTTGTGTAGATTCTTTACTATGTGAGAGCAAGTCTAGAAATGCATAGGTTTGATTGTTTCTTGACCATGAGAGTGGGAGAAGCTTGTCTTAGATACATATGTCTAGAGATTAGCTCATGTTGTTTGAGATTTGTTGATCAAGTTAGATAGCCTCAATCATTAGTCCAGCCTATGAATCCCTCCTCAAGTCCTTCCTTGTTTATTGATTTTACAGTCTTAATCCTGTTGTTTGATTGTAGTTTGATTCGTCTTTGCATTACTCTGTTTTTATTGCATTGCTCTGTTTCTGCGTTTAGTCTAGCTCGACCACTCACTCGACCTACACTCGGTCGAGTGCTGGCTCGAGTTCATCCCCAGAACTCTTGTTTATGCTTTGTGATTGTCTTGTTTCATTCTATTTGCATTTCTGTTGCATTTACTTAGCATCTTGTTCATTACTTGTCTTGCATTAGTTCTTTAGCATAGTTTCTACTTCTGTTGGTTGCATCATTACTGTCATAATCATCTTGTTTCATTTGCATTTCGTTCATAGTTCTTATAGTTTACTTTCTGCATTTTGCATCATAGGATTGTTAGTGACAAACATCCTTTACATCTGGCTTAAATTAGACCTTTATGCATATCTTGACTGTTCACAAACACTCAGATTGGATTGACACCTCTTATACTGCAACTGCATAAGGGGAATTGAAACACCTTACCATCCATCCATTCTTTGCATACACTCATCATCATTCATCCATCTCATTCACCACCACAAAAATATAGGTTTCAGTATTTGATCAACAGGTCACCCTCGACTGCTATAGATTTCGATTTGCCAGAGGAGAGATGGACTTCGAGTTTACCAGACTTAAGTAGGTTGAGGAAGTTCGGTTGTTTGGCTTATATTCACACTGATCAAGGGAAGTTGAATCCACGGGCTAAAAAGGGGTTTTTTACGAGTTATCCAGAAGGTGTTAAAGGATACAAGATATGGCTCCCAGAGGAAGGGAAGTGTGTTACAAGCAGGAATGTGATTTTCAGAGAAGAGATAGTATACAAAGATTGAAGCAGGGATTCTCAGTTCAGTTTAACAGAGGTTGATTTTGAAAATCTTGGGTTGAAGACTAGTGATGTTGGTCAAGGTGGAGTTACTGAAGAGGGTGCTAATCAAGGTGGAGACTCATTGGGTCAGGTTCAGGAAACTTTGACGAACTCACCAAGTCTGGAAGAGGCACAGGGTGAACATGAGGAAGATAATTCTGAAACAGAAGATTTGAGTGATTATCAGCTGGTACGAGATAGAGGTAGAAGAGCAATTAAGGCAAACAAGAAGTATGATGAGTCGAACATGGTTGGTGTAGCTTATTATACAGAGGATGGTGGGAAATCTGAACCAGGTTCTTATAAGGAGGCTTTACTTGATCCAGATTGGGATAAGTGGAACGAAACTATGAAAGAAGAAATGTTCTCAATGAAGAAGAATCAGACTTGGGATCTTGGGGATAAACCAGAAAGAGTTAAAGTAGTTGGTTGCAGATGGATTTACACTAGGAAGCCAGGGATACCTGGAGTAAAAGCCCCTCGGTTCAAATCCAGATTGGTGGCAAAAGGGTATTCTCAAACAGAAGGTGTTGATTATACTGAGATCTTCTCACCAGTTGTGAAACATGTGTCAATCAGATATCTTCTGTCAATGGTGGTTTATTTTGACATGGAGTTACAACAAATGGATGTAAAAACTGCTTTTTTACACGGGTTTCTGGATGAAGATATTTACATGGCACAACCTGAAGGTTTCATTGACGAACAACATCCAGATCAGGTATGTTTGCTTAAAAGGTCGTTGTATGGTTTAAAACAGTCTCCTAGGCAATGGAACATGCGGTTTGATGAGTTTATGCTAGGGATAGGTTATGAGAGAAGTGCCTATGATAGTTGTGTATATTGGCAGAAACTAGAGGATGGAAGTCGTATCTTCTTGTTGTTATATGTTGATGATATGTTGATTGCCTCTAAGAGTAAGGTTCAGGTGGAGGAATTGAAGAGATTGCTTAGTCAGGAGTTTGAGATGAAAGACTTAAGAGAGGCTAAGAAGATTTTGGGAATGGAGATTGAAAGAGACAGGGTAGCAGGAACTCTAACTCTGTCTCAGGAGAGCTATAGTAAGAAGGTGTTAAAGACTTGTGGTATGGATCAAGCTAAGCCTGTTGCTACTCCATTGGGTGCTCATTTCAATCTCCGAGCTGCTACTGACAAGGAATATGAAGAACAGTTCAAGAGAATGAAGGTAATTCCTTATGCTAATGCAGTCGGTAGTATCATGTACTCGATGATAGGTACAAGACCAGACCTTGCATATCCTGTTGGTGTGATTAGTATGTTCATGGGAAGACCACTTAAGGATCATTGGCAGGCGCTTAAATGGGTATTGAGATACATGCGAGGTACCAAGAAGAAGAAGTTGTGTTTCAAGAAGCAAAATGACTTCTTAATAAGAGGATATTGGGATGCAGATCACGGTGGTGATGGTGGTAATCGTACATCCACTACGGGTATGTTTTTACAGCAGGAGGGAACTCTATTGTTTGGAAGTCAAGACTTCAAAAGGTTGTAGCTCTGTCTTCAATAGAGGCCGAGTATATGGCTCTCACTGAAGCGGTGAAAGAAGCTATTTGATTGAAAGGTTTGGCTGAGGAACTCGGATTCCCACAGGAGTTTGTGGAGGTGCACAGTGATTCGCAGAGTGCTATTGCTTTGTCAAAGAATTCAGTGCACCACGAGAGGACCAAGCACATTGATATCAGGTTACATTTTATCAGAGATATCATTAGTGAAGGTATTGTGAAGGTGATAAAGATTGCAGGTGAATGCAATCCAGCTGATGTTTTCACCAAGGTTTTTCCAGTAGATACACTGGAGGGAGCACTTCAAATGCTCCGAGTTTCAGAAAGCTGAGTTTGAGACTCAGGATCCGGAGGGGAATCCTGTTACTAGATCAAGTAGATGCAGAAGACCATAAGAATCAAGGTGGAGATTTGTAAGTTGTGACTCTAATGTTGTCTTCAAGGATGTATCGAAGTGTGGAAGAAACTCTCGAGGAAGCAGAGTGTTAGCTCAAGGAACTCTCAAGTGAGGCACGTGATTCTCACGTGGGACAGAAGACTAAGACGCCAAAGTCAATGAGGGCAGTTTCATCTTTTCTGTTATAATGATCTCTCTGATCTTTATCTTCTTAGATAGAGAGAACTCGAAAGTAGTTACAGAAGTTTTGAGTAATCAGTTAGAGAGAGAGAGCTTGAGAGTATTGTAATCGAGAACAGTTATCACAAAAGGATCTAGTGGATTCCGGAGTTCTATCTCCGGCGAGACGTAGCGTTTCCGGTTAAGGAGCGTGAACTCGTTAAATTCTCGTGTGTCATTCTCTACATTTTCTCTTTCAAGTTTATATTTCGTTTCGAGATTGTTACAATTCAGACGAAGTCATTCGATTCATATTATTCCGATCGGTTTATAACCTCACAAGTAACCTAAAAGTCATTAGAAATTATCAATGCAAAACATTCAAAAAAGTTGTAAAATTAAGAACTTAATTTTGACCTCTACCCAAACTTACACTAAGCTTATTCACAGATACCCCCACCATTACCATAGTGTGTTGTCCACAACTCCCAAATCAAACCAAATCAATAAAATAATGAAGAAAAAAAATGAAAACAATAAAAACTAAGAGTAAGAAAGCTTCAAAAGAATTACCCTGTTTCTTTTTACTACCACACTTCACCGTCCCTCCTCTGCAGCTGCATAGCTTCTACTTTCCCTGACTGAAGAAGACACATCAACTATATCTTCCTGTGCGTTGCTGCTTCTTGTTCCCCAGTTACCATGCCTAGCTTCTGATCGCATCGTCGGTGCTCTCTCACTAGACTCGACTCTCATAATGTCAATATCGATTTTTTGATGCCCTGAATCACTACTTCCATCTTCTACATTAGAACGCTGCTGTAGGTTCATAATATCTTCATCGATGTCTAGTTCGTCTTCCACCTTCTGACGCCGTTCCTCCCTATTCTCTTCATCTGCTTCTTCTGCTCGTTCCCATGTGGTAGCCAACCTAATATTCCTCGGTGATTCTTCTTTGATGAACGCTCTGAAGTCATTCCTCGACGGTTTACCTTTCGAACAAAATATCTCAAAAAAATTGTTCGAACACCCGCGGTTATAAACGTTGATTCTATTGTCTGATCTGTACCGGAAATTCTCATAGGTCGTCTGTAAAATGTAAATAATTGCAATGTGAGGATAGATATATCAGATGAGACACAAAATTACTCAATGAATGAATGAATACTCAGAACAGATCAAAACTAACTTGGTTTGTGGTAATGAGGTACAAGTGAAACCCAGTAAGCCCTCCAACAAACCAAAGAGATATAAAGCAATATATCATCAGCAAAACCGCCCAGGGTGATTCTCGCATTGCCCTCCACACAGTGCCTTGATGGTTATCCATCATTACTTTGACGTATAAAGCAGACATCGAAAATAGGTAGATGCAGAGAAGAGTTGAAGAGGAAACAAACATAAAGAAGTACCTATAGTTTCTCTGCCCACAACACAAAAATGTCAATATGAATCTGCATATCTTCCTAGTATAATATGATTTTGAATAAGCTTACCACTCCAATGCATTGACCGACCCACGGGCAATGATGATCAAAACGCTCAACGCAGTTGTTGCAAATGGAACAATGGGAGCAACGAGGAGGCCGATAAAGCATGCAGGTATCGCAATATTTAACTCTAACAGGAACACCATAAACCATGACTTCCTTGGTCCTAGGAATTTGAACAGTGGGTGTTTGTCTTCCATCACTTGTATCATAGCATATATCTTCCTCTGGCGGATGCATATTTCTTGGAACGATTCCAGGATCCCGCGCAGAAGTGATGAAGAGAAGGGTCAGTACCTATCAAAACCCAGTTATATGATTTATAGCATAAATGAATGAAGAACACTAAACCAGCCCCAAGTAATCAAATATCAAATGAGGAAGACGTACGAAGACAGTAAGGAGAACTCCTGCCACTAAGAAGGCATGTCCCGCGTTGTTTGGTAAGAGCTCTTGGCGAAGATGTGTTGCAACAAATGCAGAGAAGAAACAAACTGGAGTAACAATGAGCAGTATGGTAAAAGGAAGAGACCAAACATCTGGCCCAAATATCAATCTCCCACCAAATAAAAACTTCTGCAAAAAGAGAAATAAATAAAGAATGTACTTTGATCATTGAGCAGTGTGTAACAAAGCATTGAGAACAAACTATATTCACAAGTGCTAATACATGTTCATGCTTGGAGACTGTATCAACTTATCAAGAGACAAATGATGAAGAAAAAAGCTCATAAAAATTGTCATTTACATCAGCCATAAACCAAAGAGAATCTAACGAAATAAGTTAATAAGATATTCATGTGCATACTTAAAGACATTAATAACCAGAGGCAATGATAGCAATGAGTTACATTATATGCTACCATAAAGCTGAAAAGGCAATCGAAACATTAAAGCCACCAGGATCTCATAAGCATTCTAACGTAATCTAATTGAAAGAAAAACAAAAACAAAAAAGCACAACTTTGGAATGTCCACATTGTTGTTAGTTGTTACCATAGAATTAAAAAACTTAACATGCCTTAGTGAAGTCATAAGAATGTGGCCTTTAAGAAAAAACCTGAATAGATTTCTTGAAAAAAAAAAAAAGAGTAAAATCAAGAAGAAGAAGCTCCTTACATTGCTTCCCTTCCAGGCTTCGAAGACCCGTCTGGCCATGAGAAATCAGCGAACGGGATCAGAATTGGGGAGACTCCTCGCTACACGAATTGGAGGATCCTGCTGCGCCGATTCATTTCATTTCATCTCAGAATTGGAGGGAACCAAAACCTAATTTGCAGAACATATGTGTGTGTAGTTTTGTGTATGTGGTGTGATCTCTCTCTCTCTCTCTCTCTCTCTCTCTCTCTCTCTCTCTCTCTCTCTCTCTCTCACACACACACACAGACACACAAAAGGCGTTTCGTTTCTGGATGATTGTTGTGTCTCCCGAGACGAACATTACGGTTTTGTTCTCTTTCGTCGTCATTACATTAGTATTATTAACTAGGTGTATTAACTTAACTTAAAATTATCTTTATTACCAGTTTAGTTAGACCCCTCCGGACCAAGAATAGCCGCCGAATTCGGGTTGAACCGGTGTTGGTTCTGGTTAGGTAGAAAACCAAACCAAACAATGTACAATTTGTAAACAATGAAAATGGTTATTCAACGTTTCTGTATGTATAAAAAATTTGATTCTCTCGTCCACAAGACTCATCACTCATCCCTCCTATTATTAATCGTAATCACAATTATAAAGTAAACATTACTTTTGTAAAGAATTACAAGGATGTGTAATTAGAGTTAAAGAAAGTCCCTGTTAGATTCCCCTTGCCTCTTAATTTTTAATATAAGTAAACTTTTGAACACGAGGCCCATACCTAAACCCGCCCGTTATATACCCTCTTCTATATAAATTGGACAATACTTGAGTTCACTCCTAGCGATGAACTTCTTCATCTACCATTTTATAAAGTAAAAAAAAGTAAAATATGTATACATTATTATAAATTAAAAACTTAAACCGCTTTTTTATAAACCAAACCGATATATAATTTCATTCTATTTGTAAAATCTAAACCCTAACCATCTCATTTGTAAATCCAAACCGACATATAATTTCGTTCTATTTGTAAAATCTAAACATTAACCATCTCATTTGTAAACTCAAATCGACCTATAATTTCGTTCTAATTGTAAAATCTAAATCCTAACCATCTCATTTGTAAACCCAAACTGACATATAATTTCGTTCTAATTGTAAAATCTAAATTCTAACCATCTCATTTGTAAACCCAAATCAAAATATAATTGTTCTAATTGTAAAATCTAAACCCTAACCACCTCATTTGTAAACCCAAACCGACATATAATTTCATTTTAATTGTAAAACCTAAACCTTAATTCTAATTTATAAACTCAAACCAATATATAACCTCGTTTAATTATAAAATCTAAACCAAATAAATATTTAACTTTCCTTAAATAAAAGTATACATAATTTGTTTCTTTAATTTTTTTTGCTTTTTAATTTAATTTTGATTTGTTTTTAAAGAAAATATTAGATAGAACATTCTGATTGGTTGAGAGGGGAGGGGGTGAATACAAAGGTTCACACTTCACCCCCTAGAGATGAACATAAGTATTTTAAATATTTTTTGTAACTAAAATAAAACGAAAATTATGAAAATGTGATAAATTAGGGATAAAAATCTTAAAGTGTTGCTATATTTGAAAAAATACTTAGGTTCACCCCTAGTATTTCATTTAAAAAATAAATCAAAATTAAATTTTTATTGGATTGGTTTGGATTGGTTCACCCCCTCTTCTCTCATCCAATCAAAATCTTCCATCTAATATTTCATTTAAAAAATAAATCAAAATTAAATTAAAAAGCAAACCAAATTAAGGAAACAAATTTTGTATACTTTTAATTAAGGAAAGTTAAATTATTGGCTTGGTTTAGATTTTTAAAATTAGAACGAAATTATATGTCGGTTTAGGTTCACGAATGATATGGTTAGGGTTTAGATTTTACAATTAACACGAAATTATGTCGGTTTGGATTCACAAATGAGATGTTAGGGTTTAGATTTTACAATTAGAACAAAATTATATGTCGGTTTGAGTTCACAAATGAGATGGTTAGGGTTTAGATTTCACAATTAGAACGAAATTATATGTCGGTTTGGGTTTACAAATGAGATGGTTAGGGTTTAGATTTAATATATGTCGGTTTGGGTTTATTAAAGAGCAGTTTAAGTTTTAAATTTTATAACAATGTATATATATTTTATTTCCTTATTTTATAAGTGGGTGAATGGAGAGATTCACCCCTATGGTGAACCCAAGTATTGTTCCTCTGTTTGTATCTGGATTTATAATACACAAAATTTCAACTTGGAATAATTTCCTAAAATATATCTTTAATTCTTACCAATTATAATTTCAGTTACCAATTTGTGCTGAAATCATATCTGAAAGTTACCGATTTGTTCCAATTAACAAGTTATAATTCCCTTTATTTTATTTTGAGAATCTTAGAAATTTAATCATCAATCTTTGTAATATATTTTAATATATTGGCTTAGAATTTTTTGTTAAAAACTAACCTTCTCAAGCTACTCTTCATTCATCTATATAAAAAAAAAAAAAAGATTATTTCAACCATTGATACACATTGTTTAATGTTTTGACTTTTGTACAATTGAGTTTTTATAGTTCTTTTAATTAACGTTTCTTTTAAGATATTTTATTTTTCATAACCTTTTTTCAACAACTAACCTAATTTTTTATATTGTAGATTATGATAAGAGATAGTTGGAAACTATGAGTATTATGACATCCCGGTTTCAAAGACTTGTGAAGAGGTTTAAGAGAATTGATTTGGCTACCTATGTTATCAAAGTGCACTTATCTTTTCGGTCAAGGGTTCTGAGGAACTTCAAAGTTAAGCGTGCTTGAGCTGGAGTGGTTTCAGGATGGGTGACTTTCCGGGAAGTAACTGTCGGAACTGTGCGAGTGAGGACAAAACACTTGAAAAGATCATGTGGTGATTTGTAGGAACGGTAACAAATCTTTAAAGCCTCCCGGACGTAGCAAACCGGCTGTCGGATATAAATGGGCTCACAAGGCTTAGTGAGAGGACGTGAGGCCCATTAAGGAAGGTGGGCCCATGGACTGAGATTGGACATGGGGCCTACTAAGAGGTGGCGGTTGGGACGTTACAAGTGGTATCAGAGCCGAACTCAGATGAGTGTGGAGTCGAGTGGACTCACACCATCGGGGGTGACGATCTTGGTGCGCAATGAGGATGTTGCGATCTGTTAGTGGGAGTGAATTGTGACACCCCGGTTTCAGAGACTTGCGGAGAGGTTTAAGAGAATTGATTTAGCCACTTATGTCAGCAAAGTGCACTTATCTTTTCGGTCAAGGGTCCTGAGAGAACTTCATAGTTAAGGGTGTTTGAGCTAGAGTAGTCTCAGGATGGGTGACATTCTGGGAAGTAACTGCCAGAATTGTGCGAGTGAGGACAAAACACAGGAAAAGATCATGTGGTGATTTGTAGAGACGGTAACAAATCTGTAAAGCCTCCCGGACGTAGCAAACCGGCCGTCGGATATAAATGGGCTCACGGGCCTAGTAAAAGGATGTGAGGTCCATTAAAAAACGGTGGGCCTATAGACTGAAATTGGACATGGAGCCCACTAAAAAGTGACAGTCGGGGCGTTATAAGTATTATCAACGCAATCTCCAAAATACTTAATTAAAATCAAGGTATATACTATATATCTTCTCTTGCTTCTATATTTGATTTGAGTTTTTGAGATAGTGATTACAGGCTTGTTCTTTTATTGTCGCTCGATGAGCGATAGCGACACAGAAAATATTTTAGCTTCTCCCTCATTTCAACTATGACGGGACATAGACCACATCACCATATTTTATTCAATCTGTTTCGAATAATTATTATATGATTTTACTTTAAGGATAAAGAAAGAAAAACTTATTATCCAATACAATTTTATTGTTCTAATGCTGTCTTTTTTTATATGATATAAATTCAGAAAGAGAATATTATAAGTATTATGGGAGCTTTATCCCACATAATAATTTTAAAGTTAGATTTTTTATATGTTGCATATTTGTTTCAAAGTTTTTGTTACTAACAAGCATCATATATATTTACATTCGATATATATTGCATATTTAATGTTTTCTTTTTTTATATATAATATTCTTGTCTTTCTGATTTATGTTTTAACTAATTTTATATCCCTGTTCTTTAATGTATACTAGGATATATCCCGTGCTTAAAGCACGGGTTAACATTTAAAAAAAAAATTATAATATAATAATAAAATTATTATTATTAGTTTTTTAAATATTTTGTTTGAGATAATATTTATTTTTAATTGTTATGTAAATTTATTAGTCTATTTGAATACTAATTATTTTAGAATATTATAGTATTTTATTTTTGTCGTATTATTATAGTTTTATATTGTTTATTTATTGTATTTGCATCATTATTTTGTGAAATATAAAATAGTAATTTTAATATTATATTTGTGAGCAAATAAAAATTATTAATTTATCATCTATATAAATTTAATTTTACCAACCCGCCAATGTGGAAACTAAAACACACATTTTTATACATTGAGTAATATATCTTCGTTTTAAAAAATTCAAATCATAACATATGCAAAAAAAAAATGTAATTTATTTATTATAAATATTATATGAAAATTACAAACAATTTGTAAATAAAATAAAATAAAGATGTTAGGAGAATCATAATTTGAAATCTTAACAAAATCTTCGAATATAGTTATTGAAAATAATGGTATTGTATACTTGGATATAAAATCTTAGTTTTAAAATTCTGATTGGTTTATATATTTTTTAAAAAATCAATTAGTAATTTCGTCCATAATTTATTAGAGAGAGAAAATACTTTTTTAGATTTCTTTAGATTTTTTAATATTTGATCTGTGAGTGTTTTTTTTTTTTAATTAATTATATATATTTAATTTAGTTAATTAAACTTAATAGATTTTTTCTAATGGCAATTTAATGTAATTTTTTACATATTTTAAGGTTAGTTTCATATTTGTACTTCTCAATTAATATAGTAGGATATATATATATATATATATATATATTGTTTTTTGGAGGATAAATGATTTCCTGTGAGCTTCTGTTGATTTCATCCCATCTTCCGAGCATTAAAAGGGGATCGATGTGTCACTAAATTCTCAACAATAAGAAAATCCTTTTGAATTAATTTTTTATTTTATGCTTTGTGATAAAAGGGATTGATGTGTCATTATATTACGTATATTTTGTCACTATTTTTCAGTCGAAATGATTTTTGCAACAATTATATTGTCTAACTAGGACCAGACCCGCGCTACAGCACGAGAGAATATTTCACTGTTATTACAATTTATAACGAATAAGATTATATTTTTTTATGTTTTATGGTTAAAAATACTTAATAAAATAACAGTTATGTAATAATTTCTAGTTTTACTATCAAATGCTTCGGAATTAATATTATAAGGTTTCCTTTGATTGACATTTGATTATCAATACTACTAAATACTATCAAAAATATATTTAGAGATATATATACCATCACAAAATTAAAGAGGAATATGTTAATAAATAAACGATGGTAGTGGGTTAATAAAAACTAACCTCATCAGTTTCCATTAGTCCATATCAATTATCAAACACGTATAAGAACCCAATAACCATAAATAAAATTCAGGCAACTTTGTAAAGGTCCATAAAGCCCAAAACAATTTTACTTCAGTTAACACTCTTATCAATAAAAAAATAAAAAGGTAGAAAGGGAAAGTGACCGACCAAAATCAGCGACCGAGGTGAAAAATTCACCATATTGATCTGCAAATTTCTCAATCATCAAAGATAACAGTACAACAATAATTTTTTTCGTTATTGCAGAGGTAAGCTATTTTTATTCATTCTCTTTTTGTACACAAAGTTTCCGAAATCGATAAAACTCTGAGTGGAATCACTTTCTAAATTTTTCTCACTCTTCAACTGTTGAACATCAATGGCTTCTCATTCGGTTAGTTTCGAGCATCCATTTCCGTCAGATCAGATCCAGATTCTGTTCATGAGAGACAATTCCGGGTTCGTCTATTCACATCGATATATACTTATCTACGGATGAGAAAGCAAGGTAATGCTTTATCAAAAAAAAAAAAAAGCAAGGTAATGCATGTACACACATAAAAAAAAACATGAATAAGTCATATATTGATTGAATTTTTGTACATACCTGATTAGAACATATGAACATATGCTTTAGTATATATGTCCTGAAAACAAATGTTAGTATATAGATCATATTTGATAATATTTTATTCTAAACACAGATCGTCTAGATTGATTTTCTATCCATAACAAAAAAAATAACAAAATAAGAACATAACAAAACATCATTAACATATAATTTTGTCACCTTGTTATGTGAAGCGAATCAAAGGATTTGTGTAATTGTTTTCTGCCGTTTCTTCTTGCTTGTGAAAGAGTGCTTAGATTATCCTGAAAAGAACAATATCCTCTTCTTTACGCTTAGATGAAAGTATAGATAGAATATCCATAGTAGTTTCTGAGTTTTCTGAAATATTAGTAGTAGTGAAACCTAGGAAAAAAAAAATTAGAATGAGAACTGCAAAATATTTAGTATATAAGTGTAACGTTACACGTGTTAAATTCTAACACATACCATTGGAGTCTTTCCAACAAAGCTCATAGGATGAGGTGAAGCTTGAAAGTGAAATAGTTACCTTTGCTCTGTAAGACAGAAAACAGATCAAGTTAATTAATAAAAAAATTAGAGTTAAGTTTTCTACGCATGAAAACTTACTTTCTCATCAGATCCATCATTCTTATTTTGTCTGGATAGATCTGACATTATATTATCCATTTATGAAGGATTTTAACTTGGACGCACCATGCGACTTTGTAAGGTTGTTACTCTCTGATATAAGAGAATGAAGGGCCATTGATTTCT
The DNA here is from genome assembly GCA_024034495.1 of Camelina laxa. Taxonomy (NCBI): domain Eukaryota; kingdom Viridiplantae; phylum Streptophyta; class Magnoliopsida; order Brassicales; family Brassicaceae; genus Camelina; species Camelina laxa. The sequence continues at coordinate 17,676,551 of CM043885.1, read as the reverse complement.
GGAAATGCTCTCTTATCGTGTTAAAAGGTAAATTCAGTGTTGATGTGCTAATTTTTTTGGTATTGAAAAACTTATTTATAGAGGTCATTGTCTCTTGGGGTTAGGTGGATAGAAAATTTGACAATAGGTTGTGTGATCAGGCTAGATTTTAAAATTTGAGAATTTCTTTTTTTCTTTTTCAGGTTGTTATGGAATTAATATTTTATATGCAATTAATTTAGCATCTAAATTGAAATATGTTTTATAGTTTTCTAATCAAGTTTCCAAAAATTAGTTTCCAAAAATATAGGGGTAGTTAAAAGCTTTGGAAATTAGTATCCGATATTTATGATTTGAATATATGCGAAATCTCAGAATTATTAGTTAATTTTAAGTAATATACCAAAAAATTTAGGATTCGTAGTTAGTGAGTCGTATCAAATAATATAAAAACTGTTAACTTGCTTTCCTTATTTTGTTAGGAGATTGATATCTGCTAAATTAATTGATGAGATTGAATAGCATAATTATCGGCTTAGTTTGCGTGATAAGGCGTTAAATTTCAGGTATCTTTAATGTCTCGCAGATGTGGTAGGATATTCAAATTGTCAATACCCAATTCGATTCATATTGTGAATACCCAAAACCCATTAAAAACCCACTAATGGTTTTCCAATTATCCGACTGATGTATTTCGGGTTAATTCTTTAATTTTGACCCGACTCACTTAATTCTAAAGTCATATTTAACCTTGTTCTACTTGTTTTTATGTTGTTGGCGTATGGTCATTTTCATATGAAATGTTAGTTGTACTTCTCTTTTACTATAATAGAGATTACGGTTAATAGCCAACGAATGTTTAATAATAAACAGTGTGAAAAGTATATTGTACTTTATCAAGGGGCATCTCAAATTAGTATATATTGCTGCCATATATTTCATATGTATAATCATATAAGTTGATATCTCAGATTAAATCCTATGAAAAAATTATAGTAATATTTTGTCACAAAACCCTTAAGATAATTTAAAATTAACATCATTTTAATTCAATTAAAAAACTTTTTATACATTTATTTTTACTCTTTTAAATATGAGCCATTTTTAAAAAAGATAAATAATTAAAACTCTAATAATTATTAATGGTAGATAATGAAATCTCTACAAATTTCCAAGATAATACTAGAATAGAATGATCTTCTCTTTTACATCTTTGAATAATGTTGACACTTTGATAAAATAAAATATATTGTTGTTATATATGGTTGATATAAAAAACTCAAGTAGAAAACAGAAAGAATGTAATGAGGTGTGTAAGATCCTTAAACAATCTAAAACAAGATGTTTGTACTAACAGGTACTTTATAGCTAGCAGGTACTTTAAAGATATTTTTTAATGAGGATATTTGTCACATAAATTTTGGATAACATTACTGGTACGAAATTAAAAAATATGGGTTAGTACATTCATCTCTTAAACTTTAACTAATTTGGGTAAGAATTGACTATGTGATAGATAAGGAATTACTTTGAGACGTGTATTTTTAGAATTTTGAATATTTTTCAAATATTCTGAGAGTTTTTGAATTTGTTTACCTCAATTGATGAAACGGGACAGTTATAAGACTAAAAATTCTTAGAGCAATATATACTAATTTGAGATGAAACGGGACAGTTATGAGACTCAAAAATTCTGAAAGCAATACTAATTTGAAATTCAAAAAAATTACTATTATGAGAGTTTTTGAATTTTTTTTACCCTAGTGTACTATATATATATATATATATATATATTCTAAGTATATTTGGCAAAAAATCTTGGAGTTTGAAGTTATTTGCAACCAATGTCATTCACATTTAATATTAAGTTTAGAAATTCATTAATTCTACCTAAATTTGATTTTTAATAAAAGCTACAGTTATACATAAATTCAGTTTAATTGTTAAAAGAGCAAATGCCATAAATTTCGGTTTAACTATTATACATAAATTCAAATTTTTATTCTATAGAAACAAATCAACTCTACCTAAATTTCATATTAATCGCAGTCAAACTAAAAAACAACAATCAATATTTTCGAAAACATAAACTATAATATCTTAATTACACCTTCGATTCATAATCATTGGTATATTAGAAGAATATTCTCTAAAATCATCATAAACCCTCCTCACACATTCCACAAAATCTGAGATCTTGAAGATATTGTATGCTTAGTCAACAAGATTATCTCTACTCTCACATTAAAACCCTACCGTCTCATATTATTTCTATAAAGTACGGCTCATTCAACACAACTCATAACATCAACACCAAAAACACATTTAAAATCATATCTGTGTTAATTTTTTTAACTAACATCGTTATACTAATCACGATTTTTTTTGTTATTTGTTTCTAGATGTGGTTGGCCAAATTGTTAACAATGGGGAGATGTAGATGCTTGAAGATAACAACAAACCACTGCATAATCATGATTTTTAATTGAGAAACGGAAAGTGAGTTTTAATAAATATTTCTTGGTATATAAAACCATACCTTCTTTTTTTTATATATCAGATTTAACTCATTATGTTTAATCTATAATAATTATATATAGACTGACGTGTACCTTATGGGGTTCGATTGTTGAAAGAATTTTCAGAGTTTTCCATGCAGCTGATGGAGTCATTGTTGTCTGTTTGATCAGTTTTGCGAAAATCAAAACCTGGAAAGGTAAAACTTCTTCATTTATTTCCATTACAAAAAAAAAAAAACACGATATGAATAAGACTAACACTACTAATCGATTATAATGTTTATAGTGATTAAAAGTTTGTCTAATTCTTTTAATGTGTTTCAAGTTCATGTCAATCGCCCCTTTCATGAAGTTGATGCTTTCCTTTGTTTTGTTAAACAAGTTAATGTTTTCTTAAGGTTCTAATTCTGAAGAAAAAATGGGTTGAAGGCTGCTACACTTGACTTTGAAGATAACTAGATAAGAATCTAAAAGAAGAAACCAATAAAGATTCGACTGAGGAGAAAGATGATGTGAAGGTTATAGACAATAAGGAGAACTCAACAAAACTGGTGGGAGTCAAAGCTTGAGAAGGAGTGAGCTGGTGCTTTGTTTTGTATTAGCAGATTGTTTCGTTATATTTTACTTCTCAGACTTTTAACGTTTTGTCAGAACATGGGTTTTAATTTTCGTAGTTATGAATACGTTAGGATTCATGCCAACCTCTTTATAATTCAATAAAATATTATTGAATTAATTTTTTTTTATCCTAGTTTTGTTAATATCACGGATTTAATAAGTTGATAGTTATTTGGGTTACAATTTTTGCTGAGCTTGGTTTTGTTCCAACTCTTATGAGTTATTAAATAAAGTTTTTCCGAATATTTGAGTCATACTTTTTGATAATGCAGCTATTAATTCTCAATGTTAACTTATCCGTTACTCAATGTTAAATTTGTTTTTGGTAAGACTAAATGTTAAATTTAGGAAAAGAGAAATATTAACTAACATGTTGTTTGATGGTTACAGTCTATATAATACTTCCATTTTGTCAATTTATTATAATATAATCCTCATGAGAAGTGAAAAAAACCATATAAATTATTATTAGCAGCTAAACAAATACAGTAAATGAAAAGAAAACTTAACTACATGTATTTTAGTCATAGAAATCTTAGAGCGCACAAATATAATAATTTGTTAACATATGAAAAGTTTACAATTATTAACATTTACACTTCTAAAATAATTATTTAAAATTTAAAGGAGAGCGTTATATGCATTGGCTTACCCAGAATTGTTTTTTACCGAGTCAATATATAATGTAAAATTGTTATTAAACCTTTTAGAAACAATAAAGCAAGGACATTTTGTTTATATAAAAACCACCGGTCAAATAAATATAATATATGTAAAACATGTAAATAATAAAATGAAAATATAAAGAAATTGAACAAAATTTTAAAGATTATACTCGTTACTATTTGTAATTTTAAGAGGTGTAAAACAGAAAAAAAATTAAAATAATATGATAAATTTTAAGGACTAAACACACAAATTTTAAATATTAGGTAGGTCAGCTGACCCTCCTAACTTTTTACTAGGTCTGTGTGGGTGGATATTGATAGAATTTTAAAAAATTATTTATTTAGCGCTATAACAAGGATAATCATCATTTTATTATTTTGCTAACACCACCCACATTAAAATATTATACATATTTAAAATGATTAAATTATGATTATGTAAAAAACAAATTATTGTGCGTATCAGGCGTGTTAAATACTATGCCGGCTAATCACCATTTCCTACATAATTATCGATTGTCAAATAAATAACAAACTATTCCACAAAAAAAAAATTGAGTATTTCTAAAAATATTTTGAGAGTTTTTGAGAATTATATTTTTACTAACTAAATGTAAATTAAATATTCAAATAAAGTTATTATGTATTGTGTCTAAATTTTTAGCCAACTTTTTTTAATTAAAATTGTACAATGGGTCATTAGTTAATTATTATAGAGAACGGAGACTTAAAAAAAATTATGGGACAAGAATAGATGAGACGTCACAGGACAAGATAAAACGAAACATGATAGGATGGAACAGAACGGTAGGAGACCAAACTAAAACCAAACTAAAATTCAATACACTTAATTTATGTACATACACTTAATTTATGTATTTCAAATAACAAATTTTAATTCACTTTTACAAATTTAAAATTTATATTAAAAAAATTGTCTTGTAGCACGAGTTACTACATAGTACATTGAACAATAAATAATAAAACCATATCAACAAAATACTATATAGAAAAGAGAAGAAGCAATTAACATTATTACATGATACAACAAACAGCTAAACGAATAAAATTTAGCAATCCTGCTTTTAATCAACAAATATGCAACTCCAACACAATGTTTGGTTCATGTTCCCAACGAGAAGCAAACTGATCCCTTTTGTAGCTAGCTTGACAAGAAGAGTACTACTTTGTTTAGACAACAACTCTACTTGCCATTGCTGTTTTCTTAGATATCCTGTAAACAAAGAGTCTCGTGTCCTCGATTCTCGGCTTCCATCTTCAATGACTTGAGGTAATCAATAGCTCTATCGATCACTAAGATCGGGTCTACCAATTCCTCCCCGGGGACTATACTGCGCAAAAGGCTTACCGTCTCAAATATCTTCTCTTCTCCTATCTTCTTGATAGACGACTTGGAACGTTTCAGAAAACAAATCCCCGTATTGTCACAACTACCGCAGCTCGATTCATTGTCAAACATTTTCTCATTTGAAGTTTCAAGAAAAGGCGCTGAGCTCTCGAGCATCTTTCTCTTTTTAGCTTGTAATGTTTGTCCATAGCTTTCAACATTAAATGTTTCTTCTAGGTCCCTACGGGCTGATGATACTAGAGTGATTGGGCTTGTAACCTCATCATCTTCAGAACAATAGCCACTCTCGTCTTCGGAATAAAGCAACGCATTTAGTTCTTCCGTGTCCTCCTTCAAATCCGGTTCGCTGTGTTCTTGCATTCCTTGACAAACAAACAAATCTTTGTAGCTTCTTTGAAGTTCTTCCTTCATATCAGGACAGGAAGGTTGTTTCAAGATCTCAAAAGATTTCCGGATATCCGAAGTTAGCAGCAGAGTTGTTTGGTCCCCTGACTGATCAAACACTAGAAACCTCTTCTGACTACATTGGCCTTCAGCATTAGGTATAACACTATCTACTTTAAGAGGCATCTGCTTCATCATACATGGCTTTTGAGGAGGCAAGAACTGCTGCTGCAGGTGAGATGACCCATTAACCCAACCATAAGACCCGTCAAAATAGAATCCGCGAGTAGAAAACATGTCGGTGGTGTCGCCGCAGGTTTTAGATATCAAGTTCAAGTCTTGATTCCCAAGCTGAGACAAAGCTATGGCAGACAATGAACTCAAGCGCTGAGTAGGAAACCACAAACCACGATCTTGTCCCATCCAACACTAAACAAATCAACTGTCCAAAAAAAAAAACAGAGGACATTAACTCAAACCAATCAGCTATCTATCTAATCAAGAATGGGATGCCAAAAGAAAGAAACTTAAAGATTATGTGTGCCAAGTCGTCAACTTACCAATTAAAACGAATAAGCTTATATCCCCTTCCCTCGAGAACACAACACGGATAGAGAATACACTAAGGCTTACAATAACAATTGAGAGATATAGAGAGTTACTCTACGTGACGGGCTTCAACAACTGACGAAAATATTCAGCCTGCGACAGCATCAAAGCCAAAACAGAATCAATAAAAAAAGAAGAACAAAAAAATGTATTGCATTCAGAGACTGTTTTTAATAGTTTAACTAGAACAGAAACTCATTTAAACAAAAAACCTGGCAATCTTGGAGAGGTTGAAAGCATGCAATGACTCTGACTACGATGTTTCCTGAGATACCGTGTTCGTGTTTGAGTGTCCTAAATCTTGTCTGTCCGGCTGATTGACAAACCATAACTACTTTCTCACCAACTGGTTCCTTCCGTTAATATCCCAAAACAGAGTATCCTAAAAAGCACAAAGCAAGGAAATAGACAAACGAAAAACTCAAATTATTTGGCGGATGAAGCAAGGCAATGTGAAGAAGAAAGAAGACCCCATTACTCCAAAAAAGAAAAAAAAAAAAAAAATCTGTGTCTGTAAGATCTCAGTAATGAACGGCGAAGAGAAGTGAGCGACGAAGAAGATTATATAATAAAGAAACTAAATGACGAATCTGACCTTGGATCATAATAACACGGATGCGTGCGTGCGTGCGTGCGTTTAAAGTGTAGGTGTAGTGATGCCACAGTGTTTACCAAATCCAATAAGCTTTGTAAATTTTCATTCTTTTCAGTTATTTTTTGGTTTAAATGTTTTTTCTTTTTTTCAAGTGACGACACAACGATATCTTTAATATAAATCACTGGATTACATGTTTTAATCGTTCTAATTATTGTATTTTGAAGACTAACTAACTAGCATATCTGCATATGTAACGTTTGAATTCAAAGCACGAGTTTTCTAGCCATTTGTGGTCAAAGCATGTTTGTTTTAATTTAATATAATAGACTCACTTTTGTCTTTTGTTGCTTTGTTGGTTCCGTCCACGGTAAGAAAGAAACGGTGGTGAAAGATAGTATCCAATGTGAAAGAAGAGGAAGATCCAATCATTCGTTCCTCAATACTCGTTTGCAATGGCTTGACCGTTCAAACCCCCAAATCATTTGTTCTTTCACTTTTTTTAGTGCCTTTTTGCACCCTCCATTTCCATCTTCTTTGGGTTTCACAATATGTTTTGTCTTCCCGTTTTGGTTGGTCTATTTTCATATGGATCTCCAAAAGTCTACCACAGGGAAAAAAAATATAGCTATTGTACTTAGTAATATTCGATGGATTTTGTAATGATGTGAGTATTGGGAGTTCTGAATAAGTTAATATTGAGATCATCAACTCGATGTTAATTCACATATTACCAAATTCACAATATTTTTTTATTTTGAAAAAAATAGGTAGATGTGAATTCAGTATCAGCCATACTATAAGCTAAGTCAATGACCTAATGCATGGTAGATTATTTATCATAGAAAAAGTTGGTGTCAAAATTATCTAAAACTTATTAATCCTCAAAAGAAATAGACATGTTCTTCTTGTCAGAAAAATGGCACTTGCTAGTAATAATTATACCCCGAAATTTGTTTTTATTTGATAAGAAAAGAAATCTTAAATTACATTGATAGGTGTAGACGACCCATGATATAGTAACCTGAACCAAATCTCTGATGTACAGATAAGTGAGATCCTGTTGCCCACAATCATACAAGCATAGTGCCATTTAATATTGACCACGCTATTGTATTTAAGATTATACAGAAACCATTAGGATAATATAAGTAATCCGTATAGTATAATTAGGATTAAAATTAAAAGTAGATACACTTAATCCCTTACTGACTTTAATGGTGTGCAGGGGCCCAAAACATACCCTCCACCGTTTCTCGATTTCTATGTGTGTCTAAGCACTCATATCGCAGGTCCACCATCTTATCTTTGCCTTATTTTGCGTGGTTAAAGAAAATACTCACATAGTCACATAAGCACGTATTTTTATTTGTATTAAGGTCAAAACACATACACATTACACATATAGAACTGACTTAATATCAACATTATGTAATCACATGTTGGACTGAGTGCTTACAAGTTACACCATCTAGCTAGGCATCTATCTAGTTACATGGTCAGCTAGCACGGTCGTGCTTACACCATCTTCTACGTAAAGGCTACATGGTCATATATATACTCATATCCACAAATCTCTATTAAAAACTTAATGTTACATAACAATAACATGACTTCAAGTCTTCAAGCATGAGTGACCTTGTTTTTGTATAGGTTTTTAGAATATATTAAAATTTAATTTCCTTCTAAGTAAAGGAAGACAATCATGGGTGCTGAGCTGAAATTTTTTAGTTTCTAATTTTCTAGATAAAGCAATTAAGTGGGTTTATATAATTAAGTATACGATTCTAGAGTTGTAGTTGAGGAGACGTACTGTTCAATTATTTCTTTTGAAATTATATAACTTAAAAAAGCAAAAAAAAAATGTATATATTCTGACCCATATTTTCGACCTTTTGTGTTGTTTAGACCTTTTAATTTTGTTATGGTTGATGTAACAAGGAACATGAGATATTAAAATACATAAAAAAAAAAAAAAAAAGGAGGAAAGAAGAAGAGCACCATGTTAAATTATGTGATGCTTTATTTGAAGAGGAGAATACATATATAAATATTGAACGATCAAGAAGAATTGTAAGTAGTGAAGGTTTTGGTGGGGACAACAGACAATGGATTGGAGCCATTTGGTACGTGGATTCTCCAACAAAATCATCCACGCTTCAAGCAATTTAAAGCAACCAATATATACACTTAACCACCACTCTAAAATTTCATTCCTCAGTACTCAAGTCAATTCATTTTTATAATGTATCCTATACGTATAAGTAGATGTATAACTATAGATATATATGGTTCTATCTAGGGATCTATGGGTGAATGGTATCAGAATGCCTTTTCCGAAAAAGAAGGTTATTCGGCAATTCTGTTTACTCACTTTTAAATTGAGTATCCGTTTCCCTCATTTTCCTGCGTTAACAGTGGGTTTAAATCCGATGGGTACCCGAAACCCGTAAAAAATGTAAAGTTTTGGGACCTGTTTTTCAATCAGAAAAAATGGATAAAAGACGGGCGGGTATCCATTTTATACGAGTTTACGCGGGTTTACTCTATAAAACTATGGGTATCCATCGGGGTTTTTTTTTTCAAACTTTTTATTGAAACGACACCGTTTTACAATAACCCTAATCTAATTGTTTCTACTTGATTCCAACAAAATCGAATTGGTTCTGTGTTTCTACGGTCCAACAAAGAGGTGAAGTTGTGTTCTTCATTGTTTTCAATCTTCGGACAAAGACTTTCTGGGTGATTTGCGAAGCTTCTCGTGACCCTTTCTTTGTTGACCCTTTCTCGCGAGGTTTTGGATTGAAGCGATAAACCCTAGCTCTTACGCGATTACCGAAGAGAGAAACCTCAATTTCCTTGTAAGTCTCTTGCTTTAACTGTGTATTGAGTTCTGGATTTGCTTATCTCTTGATAGATCTATAATTTTTTATTAGGTTTTGGTTCGCTATTTCTAGGAATTTTTAACTTCGGTTGATTACTTCGCTGTGATTTTGTCACTTTACATTCTTTAAAGTCTTCGGTAGAAATGGAAACTCGTGTTCTTCACGACTTATAGGCACAAGCTTTTTCTTAAAGGTCAATTTTGGTTTGGATTTGTTTGTACTCAGATAAGAGATTCTCATATAGTTTTCTCGGAGTATGGATATTAACCTGTGGATACCCACGGGTTTACCCATAGGAGTTAAAATCCGTTTAAGTTTACCCACTAGACCTGAAACCCATTCGGATATTTTGTATCTGGGTTTTTTTTAATGGTTTTTTTTGGGTTTAGAGCGGGCCGAGTTTTTTCACCCATTTTAACATCCCTAGTTCTATCCGTATCAAAAATAAGAAAATATAGACATGGTTGGGTCCATTTTTCATTTTACTCCAAATAGAACAATACATAGTGGAATTCGGGACTTGGTCTACTTCATAGCATCATGGAACAAAAACTGAGTTTTTACTAGCAAACATAACTTATTTCTATATTTACATAGGCGATCAAATGATACAAAATGACTCATTATAGAAATGGATAGAAATATTTCCATCAATTAACGAAGTGTCAATACAAGTGAGTAACCTTATCTAATTGATTCTAAAAGTATCGATACAAATTAATGCGTCGATTATATAGATGGTCATAAATATATCCATCAAGTAAAGTGTCAATAAAAATGAGTAACCCATCACTTATCTATCTATTTGAATTTTAAAATGTCGATACAAAAACTAATACACGTCGATTATCAAAACCGATAGAAATATTTCCATCAATTATATAATAAACGATGCTATTATATCGATTATTAGAAATGATATGGATATAACGACATTTCAAACCGATGTAGATAGTTTGTGTTTGTCTTCCCAAATGATGTACATTAGGTAACAACCCGCACATAGTGCGGTATAAAATAATTATTTAATGTTTTTATTGTAATTTTTATTTACAAAAATCTATTATATTTTTGAGTAATTCAAATATTTAAAATTCGATGTGTAGTATATATCTATAAAAAAATTAGTATAATAATTAAAATTTAACCCGTGAGAGTTATTATAATATCAATCTTATATTATTATATCATATGAACAAAGAATTCTTAAAATTCATTTTAAAGATTTTATGAAAATATAATTAAAGGATATAATTACGTTAGAAAAATAATAAAAAATTTAATTTTGGGTGTTAATTGTATTTTTGGAAAAACACAATGATAAAAAAATGAAAATATTTTTAAAAGCTGATGACAAATAAAAGAAAGAGTGTCCTGAGCTCTGTAATGCTGAGACCTCAGTTTTTTTGCCAAAATGTTCCTCTATTATAGGCGATATGGCACCAATATCTAGAGAATCGAAATTCACACTCGAATCTCTTCTTCGTTATGAACAAGAAGAATCCACTAGAATCAAAATGACCATTGTAAATGGGCCGAAGATTCATAAAAATGGGCTGAACATTCTAACTTAATAATATCCTAGTCAATCAAATTAAAAATAAGTAGATTTTTTTCTCTTTATATTTTTTTTTCGGATATACACAACAAAATACTATTTTATTTGACGAAAATAAAAAAGGAAAAAAATAAATGTAAATACAGATACATTTGCGTCGAGGCAAGACCATGTGCTCAATCACATGCGGTCTTCTTCTCTTCTCTTTCTCTTCTTCCCTTTCCTTATAATTTGTTTTTTTTTGTTTCCTCTGCGTTTGATTGTATCTGAGAAAAGACGAATCGAACAAACAAGAACCAACAAAAACAAAAAGATCTTTTTAAGAAGAAGAAACATGAAGGAAGGCAAAGATGGGTTTGTTCGAGCAGATCAGATTGATTTGAAAAGCTTAGACGAGCAGCTAGAGAGACACTTGAGCAGAGCCTTGACTTTAGAGAAGAACAAGAAGAGAGACGAAGATGACGCAACCGCCGTAGCCATAGTTGGTGGCTCCGCTTCTTCTTCCCCTGTCGCTGCTCTTAACGGCGGTGGATTTGTTGGGAAGAGGAAACAGAGACTTGAGTGGGAGATCGATCCTACTAAACTCATCATCAAGACTGTTCTTGCACGTGGCACATTTGGTACCGTTCATCGTGGTATCTACGATGGTCAAGATGTTGCCGGTTAGTCACTTCACCTACCCGTCGTTCTACCTTCTCTTTAATTAACCTTTTCCGCAATTTTTTTTTAGTGTAAAGTCTTCCACTTCAGCATTAGATTCTTCGATTGCTAGATTCTTACGGTTGATCTGACTAATTCTATTACTACATTTGTACTTCAATTGTCGGATCAACAGGGTTTGTACTTTGGAATAGTTTTAGTTATATGTTCGTGTCTTTTTTTTCTTTTTTTTTTTTTACCATGAAACTTAAAGTTTGGATTTTTTAAGATTGAAATTGTTGAGAGATGAAAAGTGTTGTTTTAGTTTTTGAATTTTTTTTTCTTTAGTGGGTAGAAGCAATTTCTTGTGATCTCCGTGAAGCCGACACGGGTTTTGCCATCATAGTGTTTCAACTGGTTGAAAGGGGCTTACTTGGATAATTTATGATTCCTTGCTTTGTGGATCTTTCATGTGATTCCAGCTGTTGTTGTCTCAATCTCCTTTTCTCTTACATTTTAAATTTTAAAGAAAATAGATATATATATCAGAGAATAAATGAAAGGTAGTAAATTACTGTAACTGCATTTGTAAAAGTGAAACACTGAGCTAATCATTGTGATGAAAAATTGAGCAGTGAAGCTGCTTGATTGGGGTGAAGAAGGTCACAGGTCAGAAGCTGAGATTGTGTCGTTGAGATCAGATTTTGCTCAGGAGGTTGCTGTTTGGCATAAGTTGGATCATCCTAATGTTACTAAGGTTCCATATCTTTTATTTTATTTTACCATTGTTAGAGATATTTGAGCAAATAAAATGAGATTTGGGGTCATCAATGAATGAATGAAAGAAATTTGCAGTTTATAGGAGCGACAATGGGTGCATCAGGCTTACAGTTGCAAACAGAGAGTGGTCCATTAGCAATGCCAAACAATATATGTTGTGTTGTTGTTGAATATCTTCCAGGTGGTGCTTTAAAGTCTTACCTGATCAAGAACAGAAGAAGAAAACTAACGTTTAAAGTTGTCGTTCAGCTCGCTCTTGATCTCGCTAGAGGGTATATTATATGCTCTTCCTTCGTATAGTAACTAGTATTTAAAAGACCGAAGCTTGTCGTTACACTTATTGTTGTTATGTTGCTTTTAGGTTGAGTTACCTTCATTCGCAGAAGATTGTTCACCGAGATGTAAAGACTGAGAACATGTTGTTAGATAAAACTCGGACTGTCAAAATCGCGGATTTTGGAGTTGCGAGAGTTGAAGCATCTAACCCTAATGACATGACAGGAGAGACTGGTACACTTGGCTACATGGCCCCTGAGGTGCTTACTAATGACACAATGCATCATCAATGTATGTTGGGAAACCAAAACCCAATTTTTATACTAATCAACTTTGCTTGCAGGTTCTCAATGGAAACCCGTATAATCGAAAATGCGATGTGTACAGTTTCGGTATCTGCTTATGGGAGATTTATTGCTGTGACATGCCGTACCCTGACCTAACTTTCTCTGAGGTTACTTCAGCCGTCGTCCGCCAGGTATAGTTATAACTTATAAGCGGAACCATTTTCATCTTTTCGCCATTTCCATGGATGTAACAGTTGAAACCATTCTGTTATATGCAATATGTTGTTATGATCAATGCAGAACCTGAGACCCGATATACCGAGGTGTTGCCCGAGCGCACTTGCAGCTGTGATGAAACGATGTTGGGATGCTAATCCAGACAAGAGACCAGAGATGGACGAGGTTGTACCGATGTTGGAGAGTATTGACACAACCAAGGGAGGAGGGATGATCCCTAACGACCAGCAGCAGGGTTGTCTCTGCTTCCGAAGGAAACGTGGTCCTTAGAGACCAAATCTAAGATCATTCAAAACTCAAGATTTGTGTCTCTGTTTTTTCTTATTTTTCTTTTTCTAAATCCAGAAGAAGAAAAAATGGAAAAGGCTTGTTAGGGCCTTTTAATGGTTGCTAAAATTTACAGAAAAAAAGTATGATTTGGTTTCCATATTCTTCAACATTTCTTGTTTTGCTCTATTTGTGAGAGTTTCGTATTAAATATTAATGGTCAAGTATATCATCATCAACTAATCATATATTTTACATAGGTTTGTTTTTTTTGTTGTCTTAACGGGCAACTCAACTTCACTGGACAAAGGAACATCCTCGGGCGAGATCCACTCTGAAATGGTGGCACATACATCAAAGCAGAGAAGGACATGAGTTCCTACTAAAATGGTCAAGTAACACGGCCATAAAAATGTTACATAAACCTTTTGAATTTTGGTGTATAATGTATGTCTCAAAAGCCGACCACACATGGTCATCGTTTTATCGTTCGTCATTTTGATTAGAATCCACGTAGTCAATCTCAATCACAAGTCCAACTATGTTCCTTAATAAGCATCTCATTTCCCATAGAAGGACCATTAGGTCGAAAACAACTTCCCTTTCAAACCCATTAAAAAGTATTGGTTAGACACTTAGACGACTCATTATACATATGACATATTAATGTAGATAGAGCAGATGAGGAGCATGTATATATGCTTTGTTGGTCTTGCATTAGGATGCTTTGTTTTAGAGTCCGGGTCTAGTTCTAAATATGTAGATTTGTTTGGAGCCATGGTTCCCAACCATCCTTAGATAGTTGAAGAATCGCAAGTGGTATATAATTCTTCACTAGATTATTGTGTTTTTTAGAAATGTGCTCCTGGAGGTTTTTGTCACTATCTTAAAACGAGGTAAAAAAAAACTATTCTCTTATGTTAATAGCTGTCCCTGTAAATCTAATTACAAACAAAAGAAAATGACCCCTTTTCTATCAACTATTCAACCCTCAACAAGTAGATCTATTTAGATTAAAGACAAGAAACGTCCCGTAACAATAAATAATATAGATAGAGACTTGTAGACTAATAATGTTTCTTAGAACACCGGTTATAATAGCAGTTGGCGACACCTCAGTGAAACATGTATGTAACATCATTTATTGATTCATTGCCAAAAAAAAATGAACCAAGTATTTGGCTTCATTCATTTGTCAAAAGTTTTGAAATTAATAGGAAATGCGTTGGGTAACTAATCAAATTAATATTAAGAGTAAGGACAGGTAAGAGGTTGTTTTCGTGGTGACGTCAGTCGGTGCACAAGTAACGCTGATATAACCAAACGTAGACAAGTGTCCCCCTCTCTGCTCCTTCCTCCTCAAGCCTCTTCACTCCTTTCTTCTTCTTCTTCTAGTTTTACACTTTTACTCCTCCAAGTTTCCTCTGCTTCATCTTCTTCACAAGGTTTCTTCTTCTCTCTCTCTCTCAATACTCGTTTTAGCTTTAAAAGTGAGGTCCTTTTCTTGGGGTTTTGTTCTATGTTTAGCCTTTTCTTCTATTTATAAGCTTCTTATGCTCGAAATTATGTAACTTTTGCTTCTTCTGTGATTTAGGTTTCAGTCATCTTTCGGGTTAGTGTAGTTTTTGGGTTTTTTTATCTTTTGTTGCATCTGTGGGTTTAGCTCAAAATTAAACGAGGTCTTTTACCTGGGTTTTTGCTTGTTGAGCCTCAAATTTCGTGACTTTTCCTTCTTTTGGTGTAAAGTTTTGGTTTTTGTTTTAATGTTGCAACTTTGGATTTAGCTCAAGACGAGGTTTTTTTTTTTTTTTTTTTTATCATGGGTTCTCGTTCTCTGCTTCTTGAGCTTCAAATTTCGTGACTTTTTTGCTTCTCCTGTGATTTGGGTTTCAGTCACTTTCGCGGTTTGTAAAGTTTTTGGTGTAAAGTTTTGGTTTTTATCTTTTGTTGCATCTGTGGGTTTAGCCCAAGACGAGGTTTTTTTTTTGTCCTGGGTTCTTGTTTTCTGCTTATTAAGCTTCAAATTTTGTAACTTTTGCTTCTTCTGTGGTTTGGCTTTCAGTCACTTTCTCGTTTTGTCAAGTTTTTGGTTTAAAAGTTTTGCTTCTTATTTGTTGCAGAGGTTGAAGATGTCCGCACCGAAATCGGGTGGTGATCCAGCGCCACATCCGCCGAAAGAGCAGCTTCCCGATATCTCTTACTGCATCACAAGTCCTCCTCCATGGCGTTAGTTTGCTCTTCTTTGCCTCTATACCTAATATGTTTGACTTCTAGTTATTGTTCTTAGCATATCCCTACCTTTGGAGCCTTGTTGTGACTGATTAGATTGTTCGATTGTTACCTTTTCTGAAAGTGGCTCTTATTTGGGTATCATTACTTTTTTCCCTTTTTGTTGCAACGTGAGGATTAGATTCCTACTTTTCTCTTTAATGGTTATTCCTTTTTTGCCTTGAGAATCTTCTCGTAGGTGTTTTGGTGGATTATTCTCTGTTAACAATGGAGAATACACTTAACAAACCTTGCTCTTTTAGTTAAAACGTTTCTTCGTTTACTACAAGCCCGTCTTCAAAATTAGGAAGTGATCTGTTTGAGGAACTAATTATAACTTAATTGAGTAATTCTTGTTTGAAAATTAGGTTTTCAGCTTCTTATTTAGTAAATGTGAGACTTAGAGTTTATGCTTTAACTTTCAGCCGAGGCTGTTCTGCTTGGGTTTCAGCACTACCTTGTGATGCTTGGAACAACAGTTTTGATTCCATCTGCTCTTGTTCCGCAAATGGGAGGTGGAAACGTAAGGGTCTTTCTTAGTATAATAGTTGTTCAGATTATACCTTTCAGTCTTGTATTGCTGCTGAATTTATGATTCTGGCAGGAAGAGAAGGCGAAGCTGATTCAGACAATACTGTTTGTAGCTGGATTGAACACGTTGCTCCAAACAGTGTTTGGAACTAGACTACCTGCTGTCATTGGAGCATCTTATACATTTGTCCCAGTTACAATCTCAGTCATGCTTTCTGGGAGATTTAGCGACGTTGCAGACCCAGTTGAAGTTCGTCACTTACACACATTTTCCTATTCATTTCTGTTTTATCTCTTTGGTCTTCTGTTATTATCAATAGCTTCTCTTTACCTTGATTATTAGTTTACTTTAAAATACCATTTTTGATGCCTTATCAGCGATTTAAGAGGATCATTCGGGCAACCCAAGGTGCTCTAATAGTTGCTTCAACTCTTCAAATAATTATTGGCTTCAGTGGCCTTTGGCGTACTGTTGTAAGGTCAGTCTTTGAGTTTCATTAGACTCAATTCTTGTTCCACAGCGTGGTTAAGAATATGTCAATAAACTTCTGTTATTCCAGGTTCTTAAGTCCTCTCTCTGCTGCTCCTCTGGTTGGATTAGTTGGTTATGGCCTGTACGAGTTAGGTTTTCCTGGTGTAAGTCATCTTGTTCTGTAATTAGGAAGACCAAAACGAAATTATATTAAACAATAGGAATCTTGATCCTTTGTTATTCCGGCCAGGTTGCTAAGTGCATCGAGATTGGACTTCCGGGGCTTATTATTCTTATACTTTTATCACAGGTAACTGTAGCTACAGATTCATAACTGGTAGTAATTTGCTGCCAGCTCTTCTGTCCCCACTTCATAAGTTACTGATATCAATATGTTCTTTCCAGTATGTTTGATGTTTTTTGTAGTCTTTTCATATTCTTTATTGTATATTGCAGTACATGCCCCATGTTATAAAGGGAGGAAAACATGTCTTTGCTCGGTTTGCTGTCATATTTTCTGTGGCGATAGTATGGCTTCTTGCTTTCTTTCTTACAATCGGTGGTGCCTATAATGGTGTTGGGACAGATACTCAAAGAAGCTGTCGGACTGATCGTTCTGGGCTCATAAGTGCTGCTCCATGGTAAGATTACAGCACATGATTTGGACATTTTATGTCTCCCTGAGTAATATTTAGCAAGAAAGTCATCTTTTTAAATGAGTTCTCAGTGATTACAAAATCGAATGTAATTCTCAAGTCTGGCTTACCATTATGGGTTTACTCATTGTTCAGGATAAGAGTTCCATGGCCATTCCAGTGGGGAGCACCATCGTTTGATGCCGGTGAAGCCTTTGCCATGATGATGGCTTCTTTTGTTGCTCTTGTTGAGGTTTGTTTCATTCATCTTCACCGTGTGTAAATTATTTTGCATAAATGATATGCTAGATAGGGAACTTAGATCAGTAGGTTAAGGCAATATCCATGTATATATAAAGTCTGTCTCTTCAATGTTTGAACTGCATAGGTTGCGTACTCGTTGAGTTTTAGAGCCAATGAAACTCGTCTCTTCATTTGTTCAATATTTCTTGTTCTTTGCTTTAATCTCATCTCACTATTTTAATTTGCTAATCAATAAAAAACAGTCGACAGGCGCTTTTATTGCTGTCTCAAGATTTGCTAGTGCCACAATGCCGCCACCTTCTGTTATCAGCCGCGGTGTTGGTTGGCAGGTAAAAACTCACTTCATAAGCTTCATTTACAAATATCATCAATGAAGTTTTCTCAGGGCGAGCAAGTGCTCATTTATCTAATGTTGTGCCTCAACTATGTTGATTTCTGGTGTAGGGAGTTGCAATTTTAATCTCAGGGTTCTTCGGAACTGGCATAGGGTCATCAGTTTCTGTGTAAGACCTCATATCCTTTTTCCAAACCTAGGACATGATATAATTTTTGAATGGTGTCGTGAGTTTGTTTTCACATGAATGCAGCGAGAATGCGGGTCTGCTAGCACTTACAAAAGTTGGTAGCCGGAGAGTTGTCCAAATATCTGCAGGCTTTATGATATTCTTCTCAATTCTTGGTAAGCTTTTCTCTTCCATAAAAACCAATTAAGAATTGGAGTAGAACACATTAATTGATTGTCTTAATACAAATCTAATGCAGGGAAGTTCGGGGCAGTGTTTGCATCAATACCTTCTCCTATCATTGCTGCCTTGTATTGTCTCTTCTTTGCGTATGTAGGTAAGTAAAGTCTCTTTTAGCAGAAGTAAACAAGATAGTCGGGTATGCAAATCTAGTTTTCAGATTTGTTTTGGTCCAGTGTTTTCGGATTTAGATATATAATGATGATTGAAGTTATTAAATAGTTGGTTTGGTTACAGTAAAATCGATTTCTCTGTAAAGTCTCTTTTAGAGTATACGTAGCGTAGAGACTAGAGAGTGTTTCTCTTTTTTGCTATATTTTAGGTTTGATAACAAAAACTGTTGTTTAGGTGCTGGAGGACTGAGTTTGCTGCAATTCTGCAACCTGAATAGCTTCAGAACATTGTTCATATTGGGGTTCTCAATCTTCCTAGGCCTATCAATTCCACAATATTTTAATGAACACACAGCCATCAAAGGCTATGGTCCAGTTCATACCGGAGCAAGATGGTTCAATGACATGGTCAATGTGCCCTTCTCGTCCAAGGCCTTTGTGGGAGGATGTGTGGCTTACTTGTTGGACACGACGCTTCACAAGAAAGATGGTTCGATCAGGAAAGACAGAGGTAAACACTGGTGGGACAGATTCTGGACTTTCAAGAATGACCCGAGAACCGAAGAGTTTTATGCTCTTCCTTTCAACCTCAACAAATACTTCCCTTCTGTCTGAAAAATTCCTTAAACTGGATGTAATGCTATTTGCTAGTTTTTGTGTCCCTTAGGTAGACACAGCTTATCTAGCTAGGTTTATGTGCATACTCGGTGAGGGAGACTAGAAACATAAAGTTGTAGAAACATTAAATGTTTGTTTCTATGTTCAGATGTTTTGCAATTTGCATTATTAAAGATGACACTCGTTTTGCCAAATGTGGAACTTGAGTATGTATGCTGAGTTTTAGTGCAAATGATTTCCATAATTAGTTCCATTCTAATTCTTCAAGACATTTCCTTCCCAAAATTATAGTGCTAGACCTAGACTGCTAGATTCGAGCAACCTCTATAGTTCCATTCATGTGCTTTATTATTGTTCGATCAGGAAAGATAGAGGCAAACACTGCTAGATTCGAGCAACCTCTATGTTTAGATGTTTTGCATTATTAAAGATGATATTCGTTTTGCCAAATGTAGAACTCGAGTATGTACGCTGAGTTTTAGTGCAAATGATTTCCATAATTAGTTCCATTCTAATTATTTAACACATTTCCTTTCCAAAATTTCAGTGCTAAACTGCTAGATTAGTTCCATTCATGTGCTTTATTATTGTAGGTCGCTCTTACCATTTGTTGAAATATTTTAGACTTCCACATCTTTGGTTGCACAGTAGTAGTTTATAGGAAGTCAAAGATTATTGGTTATGTATTTAGTTGTTTTCTACTGATTGTTTGAGTGATTTATGTAACGGGGAATTTATTCTTGATTTTTAAGAGCATTATTTGAAGTGAAAATGATATAATTTTTATTTTTAGGCCATCTAAATTAAATTCTCGTTTCAAAGTTCAAACTATGCCACAATTTCGTTAAAACAGTACTTCAATCTTTTTCCGAATCAACAACAAATTATATTATTCCAAAAAACAAAGATTAATATGATATATGTTATTAGCCTAAATCTATACAAACTACATTAACCAAGTTGGTATTATCAAAATATAATTTAGATTAGTTTTCTTAAACACAAAACATATCCTACTATATTAATTGAGAAGTACAAATATGAAACTAACCTTAAATCTGTAAAAAATTACATTCAATTGCCATTAGAAAAATTTAATTAAGATTAATTAATAATTAAATATATTTAAAAAACGAAAATTGGGGACACATTAAATAAAATATATTGTAGAAAAATAAAAAAATCTATTAGAATCAAAACTAATCCGTATTAAAAAAAAGCTAAGATTTTAAAAATCTAATCGAAGAAAATCTACAACTTCAAATTTTATCCTACTATATTAATTGGGAAGTACAAATATGAAACTAACATTAAAATGTGTAAAATTATATTCCATTACCATTAAAAAAATTAAGATTAATTAATTAATTAAATAAATATAATTAATTAAAAAATGAAAATCGAGGACACATCAAATAAAATAAATTGTAGAAAAGTAAAAAAAAAAATCTATTAGAATCAAAATTAATTCATACTTAAAAAAAAATAAAAGTTAAAAACCAAATCGAATAAATATACAGCTACAAATTTTATCAAAAAACTTTTCACCACAGGTTGAAATTATTATAGACAAGAAAATGAAGCCACATAAAAAAACAATGAATGTTGTTTTCAAAAAAACTTTTCAAAACTTTTACTAGCTATATTTAGTTGTTCTTTTTTACATGTTAGTAAAGATTGTGTTTAATTGACAAAAGTTTAAACAATTTTATTTATTACATGCAAATGTTTTATTGACAGGTTTTCATTAAATATTTTTAAAATAAAAAAATTACAATATAAGCAAACCAAAATTTTCAACAAGCTATTATAAATAGCATAATAATAAAATAAGTTATTACAAAATTTTATTGAAAAAACGTTCCGTCCGCGGTTTTTCGCGGGTTAGTACCTAGTATAAAATTATAAAAACAACTTGGGTTTCTTGAAATAGAAAATTGCTTAAAAACTACATATTTTGAAATCTTAAAATAGTAAAATATTTGTATATTGTTGCATTACAATCATATATATAAAAGTAAGGTTTTGGTCTTTCCTTATTGGTTGATTTTAATTTATTGTTTTCAATTTTTTTTTTGTTTGCTTTCTAATTGTTTAATAGCTTTAAACAATATTTAAGACTCAATTAACACAATACATTTAACTCACACATTAAAATAAAATTATAACTGAAAATAACATATATTATTCATTAATCATATTCCACCATTCAATTTTATTCAAACACAACAATTATAATTATGCACTCATTTTTCTTTTGTAACTTCCATCAATTCTTATCATATAAATAAGCATTCTCTCATTCTTTAATATTAGCATTCTTTTACTTTCACATTTTCATATTATCTCATTCTCTTCTATTTCTCTCATTCTCTTTTACAATACCTCAAATCATTTTTTTTTTTTTTTGATATCTTATTTTTGTTGTATGGGTTACAAAAAACCAAATGAAATATCATTGTAAATTTTAGTTTTAGAGACTGCATGATATATATTTTGCATTGTTCTTATTTTTTAAGATTCATCTCCATTATCTAATTTGGATTATCATCTTATAAGTAATCATTATCTTCTTATCTCCCACCAATATCAAATGTTGTTATATCTCATATGTGTTGTAAGAGTTTGATTCTATATTTTAATTTAGAAAGTATTATATATTTAACATTTTTCAATTTTTATTTTATTTATATAAATAAAATAAAATATTTCTTTTATATTTCATATTTTTCTAATCTATTCAAATTTGTTTTTTAAATTTTCATAGTTAAATTTAAATTCACAGATGTTGGTTTTAACAAAAAAAAATCAAGTTTATTTGAGAATTAGATATTCATATTCCTTTTAAACAATCAATGTGTAAAAATGAGTTAGCCACATAAATATTTCACTTTAATATATATATATATATATATATATAATTGACTTTTTCCATTCATTTTCACTCTCTCTTTATTGGTTTATTTTCATTTAATGCTAATTGCTTAAACAATATTTAAGACCCAATTAACACAATATCTTTATAACTCACACATTAAAACAAAATTATAACTGAAATAAATAAATTATGCATTAATCATATTCCACCACTCATTTTTATTTAAACACAATAAATTATAATTATGCACTCACTTTTCTTTTGTAACTTCCATAAATTCTTATCATATAAAAAATCATTCTCTCATATTAGCATTTTTTACTTTCACATTTTCATATTCTCTCATTCTCTTCCTCTTCTCTCATTCTCATATACAATACCTCAAATCATTTTTCGTTTTTTTGTTTGTTTTTTATTTCTTATTTTTGTTGTATGGATTACAAAAACCCAAATGAAATATCATTGTAAAATTTTAATGCTAAATTTTAATTTTAGAGACTGCATGATATATATTTTACATTGTTCTTATTTTAAAAGATTCATCTCCATTATCTAATTTGGATTATCATCTTATAATTAATCATTTTCTCACCTCCCACCAATATCAAGTGTTGTTATATCTCATATGTGTTGTAAGAGTTGGATTATCAAATGTTGTTATATCTCATATGTGTTGTAAGAATAATGATAATTATCAATAAATCATTTTTGTTTTGTTTATGTTCTTGCATGAATTCAAAACTCATGGTAAGAGTGTGATTATAAATTTTGCTGGATTTATCTTATATTTTATTCATTTTTTTTTAAAATGTATTTCTTCCTTCCTTCTTTCTCTTTATACTATTTTCAATGTTCAATTACATATGTATAATAAAAATTTGGTGGCTAAAAAAAAAATTATCGATGCATGTTCAACAACACTAATTTTAATCAAAGCCCAATGAGGAAATCAATCAAAAAAAATCATCTTCATATATGTATATATATTTTATTGTTAAAAGTATGCAATGTTTTAACAAAATTAACTATTATAATCGAATTATTAAATTAATTTTTTTTAACTCTCTCTTACCTCCAATTTTTTTTTTGAGAATTTGTATACTCATCATTATATTTAGTTCTTCTGATCCAAAATATAATTATATAAAGATTATTATAGTGTTTCTATAATTCAAAATTTTGTAATTTAACGACTTTCTATATAAAAAACATATTGATATTCCCATTTCCAAAAGCTTACTACAAAGAGAAAATCATTAGAATTTAACCTAACATTATAGCTTAAATTAAGGTGAAAAGAAAAGAAATTAAAAATTAAATTGATATTTGGGATTTTTAATTGCATTTCATATAGATTTTATAGGAAACATATTTAATTGATACTTCAAAAATAATTTTACAATTTAATTATTAAATATTTTAGGTAAATTTTGAAAATCATAGTAAATTTTTATGATTTGAATAAATAAAATGTATTATTGACATTTAGGAAATTTGTTTGTTATATATGTATTTTTAATAAGAATTTCAAAAATATATATTTTTTTCAATACCAACATTAGAAATACCATTTTAAAAAATATTATTAAAAAAAATTCTCAGAAAATTCTCATAATTTTATGATTATGAAATAAACTAAAATAAATTAAAATATGTAATACAAGAACCCGCACATATGCGCGGGATATTACCTAGTTTAATAAATCGAAAGCAAATTCTGATTGTGTTGATGTTTTTTTTCTTGGCAGTAATTGCATGTTCACTTTCCTCTGAACCTACAGAACAAGGAAAAAATGAATTTAAGAACATCATTATTGAAGTAACCCTCCTAAATTACTCTCATATTAATTAATCATATAAATAATATTAAACTAATTAAAACAATTTAAGAAGAATTTAAACCAAAATCATTTTCCATTAGAGGAACCTACGAAGGTTTCTCAATCATGAAATTGAAACTGTTTTGCAAGTAAAAAAAAATTATGTGTTCATTCTCTCAATACTTGCCGTAATTACTCAAATGTTATCCAAAAGTTAGTTTATTACTCATATCTATAAATCTTCTAAATATTACTCAAATGTTTAGTGCCTAGACTGCAATTACAATTTAGCCCTTAGATTTAGTTTTTCAATTTTGAATAAAAAGATTAAAAAAAAAATATACATCAACAAATTAAAATATACAACAATTTTTTTTTACCACGACACTAAACAGTTTTCTTCAGAATCAATCGAATATCAAAGAGGGAAACTGAAAAGGTTCTAATGTTCATAACCCGAAAAAAAAAAAACTGGGAGATCCGACGGCGACGGAGCCAGGTAGTCCAGAATCGCCGGTGGAGGTGAGCAAGACTCATCCGATCCCGCCTTTGAAATCAGATACAGCCGTGAGAGTCAGAGTTACAGCTACGAGCTTGAATTACGCCAATTACCTTCAGATTCTCAGAAAGTACCAGGAGAAACCTGCATTACCGTTTATCCCTGGCTCCGATTACTTCGGAATCGTCGACGCGATTGGTCCCGCCGTCACCAAATTCCGCGTCGGAGAGAAGGGGTCTTGTTGTACCTGTTGTTGTTGTTGCATCTTCAAAAATAATCAAATCAGAGTTTAACGCTTTGAGGAAAGATGATGACAGTTGCAGTGACAGCCATTTCCTCATCATCTCTATCGTACTCTCCTCTTCTTCTTCATTCTCAAGGTCTCTCCTTTTTCCTATCTTTCTCTGTCTATGAACGAAACACTTGATTTTCTTATTGGGTTTTTGTGTTGGTGAATTACAACAGGGCCAAACCGGCGACTGTTGCAATGGAAAAGAAACGAAAAGGTTTGTTTTCGCAACTTCTCTAATAGATATCTCTTTGAAAGTTCGAATTAGCTCAATGAACTCTATTTTTATTATTAGTGATATAACTTGACTAAGGAACTATGCATAGATCGTGTTTGATGAAATGCTTCAATGAAACTTCTCGATTCAATAACACACATTCTTTGCTTTTTTTGTTTGTTTGAATTGCACAGAGACGGTTAGCGACAAAGGTGGCTGGTTCCGGTGTTATCACAGCGGGGTTTGAGTTAAAGCCGCCTCCATATCCTCTTGTACGTTTTCTTGAATTTTGTTGTTTTCATGAAGTTTCTTAGATTAGAAAAGAACCTGCTTTTAGGTGGTTGATATAATATAATTATACTAGACTTTGTTCTCTCTGCTGCTATACATTACTTTTTAGTTTGTATGACCGTATGCAAGAACAACAAATAGGACCACTATGTGAGTCGTGTACTTCATAATTATGAAAAATGATGAGCTTTCCTGCTTTGGAATCATATGGGAGATGATGCTCACTCTGTGTGTCGTTGTGGGTAGGATGCTTTTGTGAACTGTGGACTGTGGATTGGATAAGATTAGGACCACTGGTCATAGTTTGAATTTGGAGGCAGATGTTCATATGCATATACACTTCACTATATGCATAGATGATGACGGGCCAACTGATATTTCACATCTATCTTCGTCTCTTTGACCAGGAAAGGTTCGATCACGGTATAGAGGAGAATATGATGAAGAAGCTACTGGTGGCGTTTCCATGGGTGACAACCTCGGACGTTTCATCTGTTGGTTATACAATCTCTTGGTAAGTACCGCTTCCTTCATTAAACTGATGGATCTTGCTTTCTCTTCCATCTCTCTGTTGAGTTGAAGAGTGTCACCCTCCAGCTTAACAATTTCTTCTTTGATCTGCCACCCTGGTAGTTCTTTCGCAGGGTCTAACTTGTGAGTCTCCCATACACTGCATCACTGATGAGCGCCAAATGCTGCAAAGTATTGAGTGACTTCTGGTACATGGAACTGAGAGAATGACCATTCCCAGCTGAAATATTTCGGTAGAACACAAAATATTAAATAAACATATATGTTATGGCTGAGCTATGTACTTACACGGCTGAGTTATAAGTAAATATTAAATAAACATATATGTTATGGCTGAGTTATGTACTTCGTACGGCTGAGTGATGGCTGAGTTATGTAATTGGTACGGTTTCGTTCAGTCTTTTGCCTCGATATTATAAAAGTGTTGTTGGGGAAACCCAAACAATAATTCTGTGTCTGCTCAGATCCACACGCGTAATAAATTCATAAAGTTAGCTTTTTTACAATATATTATACAAAATAATTAAAAAATTGAACTCAAAATTCGAATAAAATATATAAAAAATTTCGACAAAGGACTAAGTGATGGATGAGTTATTGATTTACACGACTGACTTATGAAATATTTGTAAATTTACATTATTATAACTCAAAATTTAAATGTACAGTTGAAATATGAATATTACAATTATTATAACCAATAAAAAGTATTAATTATAGAGAAAGATTGATTTTACACATTCTCATCAGAATGTGTAAAACATACAAAACATGGCGTTTAGGGGTTAGGGTTAGGGTTGGGGTTTAGGGTTTGAGATGTAGGGTTCAGATGAGTAACATTATTTGTTTTTTGGTTTTGGTTCTAATGTGTTTTAATGTGTTTGGTTTAATGTGGTAAATGGATATACTAATATTATTACCATTTGAATATATTTTTAAAAAATCAAAATTTCTTTTGGTTATTTCCGGTTATGGGTCGGTTAGATTAATAAATAACCATAAATAACTCAAAATATATTGTAATTAAGTAGATTAGCCTAATTTAACCAAAAGTAAGCCGAATATAACCGAAATTAACCAAATATACCAATTTAAAAATACCAAATTGGAAAAAAAAAAATTCGGTTCGATTCGGTTTGGTCGGTTATTTAGTCATTCTAATTTGAGGATTGGCTGAGTTATGGCTAAGTTATGCAACATATATATTAATTTATTATATACCTTCTCGAGAATACAAAAAGTGTTGTTGGGGAGACGCAAACAATAATTATGTTTATTGTTAAGAATCACACGCGTAATAAATGAGATTTTTAGCGATTTTTTATTTAAAAAGAATTCAAAATTTGAATTTGAATTTTTTTAATTTTTTTTAATAAAAGTATTTCTCAAACAATTGACTGATATGGCTGAGTTATCGACATAAACGGCTGACTTATGAAATATTTGTAAATTAAAATTATTATAACTCAAAATTAAAATATAGAATGAAAAAATGAATATTACAATCATTATAAGCAATAAAAAGTAATAAGTATAGACAAAGATTGATTTTTACACAGTCTGATCAAAATGTGTAAAACATTCAAAACATGACATTTAGGGGTTAGGGTTAGGGTTTGAGGTGTAGGGTTCATATTTCCAACATTATGGGTTTTAATATAACAATTTGGTTTTGGTTATATTGTGTTTGGTTTAAGGTGGTAATTTGGATATACTAATATGATAACCATTTGAAAATTTTAAAAATTTTGAAATTACTTTTCGGTTATTTCCGGTTATGGGTCAGTTAGATGAATATATAACCATAAATAATCCAAATGTTACCCAAATTAGGTCGATTAACTTAATATAACCGATAGCAAACCGAATATAACCGTAATTAACCGAAAATAATGGAAAAATAGTTTCCGGTTCGGTTCGGTTTGGTCGGTTATTTAGTCATTCTAATTTGAGGGTTGGCTGAGTTATGGTAAAGTTATGGCTGAGTTATTGTTTAGGGTCTTCTCAGTAATATGAAAACGTATTCTTCTTTCATGGGTCTTTTGTTCTGTCAGATTCCTAATAAGTATTAAAACGTCTCTCGATATTACAAAAAGTGTTGTTAGGGAAGCGCGAAAAATCACTAATTATGTGCCTGCTCAAATCCACACGTATAATAAATTCATAAAGTGAGCTTTTTATCAGAAGATATTATTGCAAATAATTAAATAATTATTATTCATATTTAGAATTTTATTTTTCTAAAAGTATTAAAACGTCTCTCGATATTACAAAAAGTGTTGTTAGGGAAATGCGAAAAATCACTAATTATGTGCCTGCTCAAATCCACAAGCATAATAAATTCATAAAGTGAGTTTTTTATCACAAGATATTATTGCAAATAAATAAATAATTATTATTCGAATTTATAATTTTATTTTTCTAAAAGTATTTCTCCAACAATTGAATATTAAAATTATTATAACTCAAAATTTAAATTTAGAATGAAATATGTCTATTATTAGGTTACCTGATGGTTTCCCGCCAAAATATCACTTTACGGCTGAGTTATGAAAAACAGAAAAACGAAAGGTCATGTGACGGCTGAGTTATCACAAGAAACAATTTGAAAGTAAATGGATGCTATATATGACTTTATGGCTGAGTTATAATATTTACGGGAAAGCGAAAGGTCATGTGACGGCTGAGTTATAGTGAGTTATGGCTGAGTTATCACAAGAAAAATCTGAAAGTAAATAGATGATATATATGACTTTACGGCTGAGTTATAATATTTATGGGAAAACAAAAGGTCATGTGACGCCAAAAACTCTACACAGAAACATAGCTGATCGGTTTTCCATAGCCCCCAAAAACATTGCAATTGTTGATTATTGGAGATAAAAACTGGTGGAGTATGCGCCATATGTTTCAATGCCTTGTTCGAGAACATGTAGCTCAGCTTTAGCTCATGGATAAACGCATCCAATCCGTAGTCTTCAAGAACAAGCTCCACAAACTTGTCGTGTGTTGTGCCTCCATCTATATGCACAACTATACACCCTCTATCGTCGGTGTTAAATACATATCTCTGTGTCTTTACCCAATTACCGGAAACAACTAGTACTGGAACTGGATCCATAAAAGAAAATGAAGAACAAGTTGAAGAAGAAGTAGAAGAACAAGGTGAAGAAGAAGTAGAAGAAGAAGTAGAAGAACAAGGTGAAGAAGAAGTAGAAGAACAAGGTGAAGAACAAGGTGAAGAAGAAGTAGAAGAACAAGGTGAAGAAGAAGTAGAAGAACAAGGTGAAGAAGAAAGTGAAGAAGAAGTGGAAGAACAAGTAGAATAAGATGGTAAATAGTTCACTTATTAACCAGTTGAAGAACAAGAGTCGAACGACGTTTCGTATTTCCGGAGAAAAAAGATGATGACATAGAATGCTGACATGGATGCTGCGTCCGATGTGGCAAGTCAGCCATCAAACAATTAATAACTCAGCCTAAATAAAACTCAGCCATCAAACAAATTATAACTCAGTCACAACATGAAAAACATTACAGTAATTAAAAAGAAAAAAAGTTTGTTTTAGTAATTAATCTTTTGCTAATAAGTCAGCCGTCAAATGGCTGAGTTGTACGCTAAGTCAGCCAGTGACGGCTGAGTTATAGTTTTTTTACCATAACTCAGCCGTAACAACATCTCATAAGTCAACCGTTTTTCATAACTCAACCAAACGGAAAATGGTAATTCAGCCGTGTCGTAGTGATAACTCAGCCAACATTTTGACAACTCAGCCGTGTCGTTGTGATAACTCAGCCAAAATTTTGACAACTCAACCATCGGGTGAAAACTCAGCCGTAACTACAACTGAGTTATGCGCATAACTCTGCCAGATTTTAATAAGTCAGCTGTAACGCTTGGCTGACTTATGAGCATAACTCAGCCAGATTTTCATAAGTCAGCCGTCCGCTCTTACTCAAATGTTTTTCCGATAACTCAGCCACAACATACCTATAATTCAGCCGCAACATACTCTGTAACGCGTTACGGCTGAGTTATGGTTACACGTCAGCGATTTCTGACGTGGCGTCTGACGTGGCAATGGCATTTTTGTAATAAAGTTTTTTCCGGTAATATAAAACAGGGGCACTCTGGGTATTTTGAAAATACCCGAAACATTCTAGTAATAAAATTTTTTTTTGTAAATTCTGGTAATATTACCTAAAATGAGTAACATTTGAGTAATTCACCCTAAAAAACACAGACATTCAAATCCTAAACAATGCCATATAAAACAAGTATTATCTTAAGCATGTCTGAAAATTGAAAACAAAGCAAATAACGATTAAACTCTCATCTCTTTCAGTCATGTCTTAAACTAGACTCATATAAAAAAGACACCAAGTCATAGTTGTAATTGATCATCTCCAACTGCAACGGCCAAGGATTCAACAATGGCGTCTCTTTCTCTCACCTCTGCTATAACAATCTAATCCGGAACCAAACTACCTCTTTTGCTCTCTTTCCAATATCTCTCCTGGCTGAAACCTCTGCCCTCAAGAGATCCCCCGTTGATATGTGCACCAAACCAAACTGCATGAGCAAGAAACAAAAAAACTGACATGATTTACATGTAGATATGCAAACATCGACAGCATAATCTTAAACATAGTGAAGATGGTGAAGGTAAAATAAAAACTAGAATGGGAATTGTACAAAACTAAAACAAGAGCAGATATTTCCCATGTTGTTAACAAGCTCTACTCGTTCTCCTCTTCACCACACAACATCCATACTGTGTTACATAACTGTTTCACAGATTCTAATTGGGCATCTTGTTCAAATACAAAGAGAAGAACATATACTACTTTGTTTTGTTACTATAAAATTCATATTGTAGATTCTTGGTTTCATGGAAGTGTGTGAAATAAACAACTGTTCGTATATACTCTACTGAGGTAGAACACCGTGCAATGGCATTGACTACTCGTTAACTCATCTAGTTGACAGCACTGCATCAAGACTTCCAAATTACATTATCAGAAAAGATTCAACATGGGCTGAAATCATTTTCATTGATAGCACTGCATCAAAATTCAAGAGTTTCATTGATAGATATCCGAAAAATATTAACACATTAGAGTTGTGTATACTAACTTCAGCCCACATTGAGTGATTGTACTAACCTTGTGAACATAAAACCGATTCATAGAAACGTCCTACTAATCCAGAAGGTGAATACATCCTACTTAGTAAAGGATTTTACGACAAGCGCATCACGGATAAAGCAACAAAACCCTCAAAGACCTTAAATATATATTGAAAAGAGTCTTTTTGGATCCTAGTGCCAAAAATTTTCACCGACAGTTTCTTTACATGATCAAGACTCACAAAAAGAAAATGATAAAATCTAAATAACTATTATATATATGATCAAGAATCAGAAAAGACGATGATCAAATCTAAACTAACTAAATCACAAGACAAACTGATAGAATCACAAGATTTACTTAAGCCAACGCGATACGATTCAAAATGGTGAAATATCTACAAGGAACCTATATTGAACAACAAAAGCTCACTTAAACAATGTTTGCAAAAATCATTCACATCAAAACTTAAGAATATATCAGCAACAAACAGATAAATTCTCTTAATCCTTCAGCACCAACTGAGAGAATGAGAGAATAAAGTTGACTAAACAGAAAGAAATACATCAACCAAAAAGACACTCAATTACAATGCTCAACAAAGAAGGTTAAAAACAAGTAATCTTCAAATCACCAGTCAACATACTCAATGCACACAATTCCTATATATAAAAACATACCTGGTTGCATCGGAAGATGATTCTTATTGACAGCCGGACCAATACGCATAGGCCTGGTAGAGCAGTATTGACCATTCATCTCGGGCAGCACCTTCACTCGGGCGTCTCTCTCCAACACCAGACTGAGCCCAGTTGAGCCTAAACGTCTGTTCACCGCTCAATCTGAAACCTCCGCCGTCGTGTGTCGATAGAACCGTAGCATCAATCTTTGGGTTACGCCGATTAATAAAGCCATCGCCTCCGGTGACCATCAACCCTCCAGATTTAGACTGAAAATTAAGCGGATTCGATGTGAATCAGTTGAATTTTCAGATTCTCAGACGAATCGTCTCTTTCGTCGCTTCTCTTGTTTCCGTCGCCTTTCCAAACGAGAGAGAAGAGAGAGATAGTCGGGGGAAGAATGAAAGAGAAATGAGGAAAAAAAACCTTTTATATTTATGAATGGACCAATGGGTATCCGCCACGTCGTATTACTCAAGGAGTTGCTTAGTTTCTTCCTAAAGCATCAATACTCTTATTTTTGAACTCGAAAATGGGTATTTAAATGAGATTATGGGGCCCAATTGTGAGAATACTCCTAAGAGTATTCCCCAGTAAAATAGAAGTCAAAAATATAAAATAAAATAGAAGTCAAATGTCCAATTAATACACATTTTTTTTTCCACAAAGGGAGCTTTTTATTAAGGCCCAAGACCAAGAAACCCATGCTATCGTTAACCAAACAACATATTTTACAAAACTGCAGAGAAGTAAACAGATTAAAAATAAAGAGTTAACTAAGGATTACAAAGCTTGGATGACGTAACTGCATAATAAAAAAAAGGGAAAAGAGAGCCTAGTCTAATAACTGTCATCTTGATTGCCATTGCATAGCTTGCATCCTACCTGTTTAATGCTATGCTCAACTCCAAAAAATTCAGAACTTAAAGGCCATCATGCCTAGACTAAAAGTACACTAATCACACCAAAAAGTTGATCTTGACAGAACTTATAAAAGTGTTCAGAGAGGGTTAGGAGGTTCCTAATTAACTTCTCGTTCATGATCTGGTAAGCTTGGTTTTTTTTTCATAGGGTGTTCCTTCTTTGGATTAATATCCATTCTTCTTTTTGAGCATTCCCCAAATTCAAATTTAGATTGGATCTTGGGAATATATCCACCATCTGAGTTTGACCCTATTGACTCTTCCTTGCCAGATAACTCGAAATGGGGAAAAGCTAAGGCAAAATACGGACCTGATATTTTCTTAGGATGAGGTTTCTGGTTCTCCTGCATCACCTCTTTGATGACAAGAACTTGAGCGACTGGACTTGATGGTTGTGAGATAGGAGCCGGATCTGCCTCTTCAAACTCTTTATTTCTTTTTTGATGATCCTGGTTACGTGGATGGTTGAATGGATTGGGGTTAACCGGTTCACAGGGACATCTGGAAGAAGGGTGCATGATTCTGCAACAGTTAGTACAATTTTTTTCCATCTTCTCATATTGAAAACCAAGAATAGCTCTATCCCCCGATTGAAACCTCGCCCGTCTAAAGAACCTGAAACGATCAGTTATAGAAACCTTAATTTTCACTCTAATGAATGACACTTGGTTAGTAGCTGAATCTTCTAAATCCAGCTCCACAAAGTCCCCTAAGGATCTAGCAATTCTGCGGATAGTTTTTGCAGAGATATATGGAACTGGAACCCCTCAGATTTGGACCCAAAGATCTATGGAAGTTAAGAAATCCAATATTGGTAAGTCATCCCATCTTTGCAGTGCAACAAACCATCTATTGAAGCACCAAGGTTGGCGTCTTAGGACTGAGACCAAATCTCTTTTAGATTGGAAACGAAACTGTATAAAACGATCGTCCAAGACTCTGCCATGAACAGATGAAGGTAGACCCCAGACTGTAGGAAGATTGTCAGCTACTTCAAACAGGTTCTGATCCACCGGATTGAGAGGTATAGCGATCAAACGCAACCTATTGCTAGCTTGAACCTCTTCGTAATCTGAGTGTGGAATTAGAAGCTCTGGATCGTCTTTCCCTAAAGCAAAATATTGAAGCTCATCCCAAAGATCTTTCTCCATTTTAGCTCTCTGATGTTCATATATTTCACCATGTTTTCCCCTAATATATTCACATCTTTTGCATCTTTTGCTATCCATTTTCACCATTATTGCATAGTTTTAGGACTAATCATGCATTAGAGTTTAGTTGCATTGCATTTGCATCTTTTCATGCATAAACAGGTGATTTTGGAGCTTAAGGAGCATGGAAGCAATGCTGAGGAGAAGTGAAGCAATCATGAAGGGAAAAACAAGAGAGTTAAGGCTGAAGCAACAAGGTCCGAAGTCCAACTCGACCGCACACTCGACCGTGTGCTGAGGAGGACTCGACCGAGTGGAGGATGCACGAGAGAAGCCAGCTCGACCTGCCACTCGACCAAGCACAGGTCGAGTCGACCGAGCCGTTGACTATTTTGTCTTTTAGTATTTTTAGGGCTTCCACTCCCCTCCTATATAAAGTCTTGTACCTGAGCCACAAAAGAGCCAGCTTTTTAGATATTCTCAAAACCTAGTATTTTACCCTTTTGGAAATTATTCTTTTTGCACTTTATTTTTCTTAGATCTTGTACTTGAAAAAGACTAAATTCTTCAATATTGTTGGTTTCATAACTTTCTTAATATTGAGAATTTGAGTTTGATTCTTTCTCCAATATTGTAGATATTTGCTTTATCTTTCTAATGATGCAAGTTTTGTATTTTTCTAGGTTTTTGACTTTGTTCACCATGTGTTCTTGTGAGTAGTTTGCTTAGGATCTTGAGGATGGGTTAGGCTGGGTTGATCTTGTGGTTTGTTTGATTTGGTCAAGCTTGATTGTTGTAGATCTCTTCTAGGCTAGATGTTCTTAGTGCTGATCCTATATCTGAGAAGGTAGGGTTTGATTTCAAGCATCTTAGCATCACACCAATGTCTAAGAAGCATAGATAAGGCTAGATCTAGAGCTTACCATTAGGTTTGCTAAGAGATTAGAGGTCTTGTTTGGTTTGAGATGTATTGCTTAATGCCTGCTTGTGTAGATTCTTTACTATGTGAGAGCATTTCTAGAAATGCATAGGTTTGATTGTTTCTTGCCATGAGAGTGGATTAAACATGTCTATATTAGCTTGTTTGTTTGAGATTTGTTGACCAAGTTAAATAACCACAATGATTAGTTCAGCCCATGAATCCCTCCTCAGGACCTTCTTTGTTTATTGATATCTTAGTCTTAATCCTATTGCTTGCTTGTTGTTTGATTCGTTTTTTCATTGCTCTGTTTTTATTGTGTTGCTCTGTTTTCACGTTTAGTCCAGCTCGACCCTGTACTCGACCTACACTCGGTCGAGTGCTTGCTCGAGTTCTTCCCCAGAACTTGTGTTTATGATTTGTGATTGTCCTGTTTCATTCCTGTTGCATTTATTTAGTTTTCTGTTCATTACTTGTCTTGCATTAGTTCATTTCTTGCATTATAGTAGTTTCTATTTCTGTTCTAGCTTCATAATTGTCATAATCATTCTGTTCCATTTACATTTTGCATTTAGTTCTTCTAGTTTTACATTTTGCATTTTGCTTTTCATAATAGGATTGTTAGTGACAAACATCCTTTACATCTGGCTTAACTTAGATCTTTATGCACATCTTGATTGTTCACAAACTCTCAGATTGGATTGACACCTCTTGTACTACAATTGCATAAGTGGAATTGAAACACCTTACCACCCATTCATTCATATCTCACCATTGCATACATTCATCATTCCACACACCATAAAAACCTTGTTTCAATTTGGCGCCGTTGCCCATTTGAGTGTGTTTTTGTGACAATTAGGATCAATAAAAGTCTAAGATTAAGTTCGTTTATCCACTTGTTCACTACGGATCTTGTTTCTTCTTCTGCTTGTCTGTGCTTGAGTTTCAGGTACCAGCTCGACCACCAACTCGACCACCACTCGACCGAGTGTGTGATCGAGCACTTGATCGAGTCAGAAGCCGGATACAAATAGACATCAGTTCCCAGTCGACTCGACCACCTACTCGAGCATGTGCTCGACCGAGTGCCTGTCCGAGTCAGTCATCATGTTTCACAACAGTATGTTCCATTCTGTACCATGGCAACATCAACCAGAATTCCAGGCTCAATGGTGTCACCCTCCAGTGTTTCAAACTTCACAAGCCCAAGAACCTGACTTAAGAGCTATGATGCAGCAACTTTTACTTGGGCAAGCAACTGGGCAGATTGAGGTCGCAAAGCAGTTTGCTGTGCTGAACCAAACATTGAATTCCTATTCTAGTGTCCTAAACTCTAAGGTCATGTACATGGAGAGCTCCATTGCTCCTACTTCTGCTCCTAAGCCAAACCAACTTCTTGAAGAAGCTATTCCTAACCCAAGGGAGTTTACAGCTAAAGCTCTTAATCTCTATGAAGATGCTGTCACTGAGGACAGTGAGGTTCAAGGTGGGGAGGGTTGGTCATTTCTTGAAGTTCAAAGTGAAGTTTGTGCAAAGCAGACTGAATCCGGTAGTGCACTCGACCAAGTGCTCGAGCCAGCACCCAACCGAGTGCCAGATCGAGTGCCCGATCGAGTTGAAGACACTGAAGCTGTTAAGCCTGCTAGATACATTCCTCCTGCTTACAAACCGCCTCTACCATTCCCAGGACGTTTCAAGGCACAAAAGCTGAAGGAACTCAGGGACATTATTGAGAAAAGGGAAGTGTTGGCTTTGCAACAAGAGAAGGAGTTAGCTTCACAATAAGAGGAAGTTATTGAGAAGGAAGAAGTGATGGCTTTGAAGGAAGAGGTTGTGATTGAAAAGAAGGAAGAGGAGAGAGGACCAGCTTTGGAACAATATGCCCCATATCCTCTCTACAAAGGCATGTTACTTGACATATCCAAGCAAAAGGCTCAGAATCAAGGCAAGAGAGATCAAGAGGAGATTGGGACAGCTATTGTTCCAGCAAAACTTGAAGATCCTGGTCCATTCAATCTACCTTGCTCCATCAGCTACCTTCACTTCAACAAATGCTTGTGTGATCTTGGAGCATCTGTTACTGTCATGCCCTACTCTATAGCAGAAAAGCTTGGACACACTGAATTCAAGCCAAGCAATCTCCACATAAGTCTAGCTGATGGTTCACATAAGGATGTGGTTGACAAATTGGATAGCCTCCTAGTCAAGATAGGCAAGGCAAGAATTCCCACTGATTTCATCATAATAAAGATGGATAAAGAGTTAGAGGATCCAATCTTGCTTGGGAGACCATTCCTTGCCACAACAGGAGCAGTCATTGATGTTAAGGAAGGGCTGATAAGGTTGAACATAGCTGAAGGTTTGACCATGAACTTTGATATCACAAATCCACCTAACCAACCAACCATTGGAGGTCAACCATTTAAGATTGAAGATAAAGCTGATTTTGGGGTTTTGAGAGAAGAAGAGACTTCAAAAGCTAAGGTCTCATCTCATGAGGAATCATTTCAACATCTCAAAGGTTCAGTTCAAGTGTTAGCTGGTTGGGTGAAGGATTTTCAAGCTCAGCTCAACAAAAGGTCTTTGAAGAAGGCAAGACCAAAACTCAAGTTTAAGAAGAAACATGGTTCAAGTGTCAAGGAAGTAGTGATCAAGAAGGAACACCAAGGTTATCAAGTAGAACCAGGGGGGGATTTCAACACCTCCTTGGTCCCAAATCAAGCTTGAAGAGCTATAAGAAGTCAAGCTTAGTGACTCTAAACAAGCTCACTAGGGAGGAAGTCCCTAAGGTATCCTTTGTAAATATGGTTTAATTTCTTAGTAGTTTTGATGTGTTTTCTTTTATGTTTGTATTGGACAGACCTTTTAGTGAGAATGTAGTTGGGTAAGGAGAGAATTGGACTTGGAAAAATAGACTCGCAAGCCAGCTCGACCCCCCCCACTCGGACACGCACTCGACCGAGTCACGGTCGATCGCCGTCGTTGAGCTTCCCCAATCTCCTTCTACAAGTCATCAACAAGACCCTAACTACACCTTTGACAGCATGCAAGAGGATGTGGACAACTTCTTCTCCAATCCTTAAGGTACCACTATCACCTTCACTTGTAAATATCATTGCATTTCATATTTGTGTTTTGTTTTAGTCTTGAATCCTCTTACAAATTTCTTTCACACAGGGGACTGTGTGATTTAAGTTTGGGGGAGGGTTTGAGATAGCATTTGACATTGTGTTTTGTGATCTTATTTCAAATTTTTAGCATCAACATGATAGTATTTGCATAAGCATCTAAGGCATAGAAAAACCATAAAAATTTGAAAATTTTTGAAAAAAATCTTTATAAAAAAAGAGTGTTCATGTAGTTTGCATTGCATATTAGAATCTTGTTTAGCATGTTTCATGTAGGATTGTATAATATTTGCATTAGGGATCTATGATGAGTATTTCCTTGTTAGCTTGCTTATTCACTAGACTAGGATCAATGCCCAAGTTAATAGTACTTTGATGCTAGTTGAGTGGTTAGAAGCATAAGATTGAACCAAGCCTTGAATTCCTGCATTGTATTTGGTCTAAATTGAAGCATGTTGTGATTTGAAGCCATTTCCTATCTATAAGAACCTAATATTGACTTTCAATTATCAATGTGTGCATTGCTTTAAACTCATGGATATCATATACATATCTGGATCATCTTTCTCCTTTTTACCACTCTTGTTGATCCAAGTAGCTGATTTCCTCATTAAGAATCAGTTTCCCTACCCTTAACCAACCCTTCTTTCAAGC
The DNA here is from genome assembly GCA_024034495.1 of Camelina laxa. Lineage (NCBI taxonomy): Eukaryota > Viridiplantae > Streptophyta > Magnoliopsida > Brassicales > Brassicaceae > Camelina > Camelina laxa. Next base: position 17,638,124 of record CM043885.1, on the reverse strand, counting down.
CTTGTTTATTCTTGTGTGTGTGAGGCCTATTTTGGGATTGAGCTTGGTACAAAGTGTTAGGTTTGATCTGACAAGAGTAAAGCCTTGTGTAGTTCTAGTTTGCATTTTTCAAACTAGATAGGACTAGGTGGTTCACTTGTTGGGTTTGGGACTTGGCTGTTATAAAAGGAAAAAAAAAAAAAAAAGAGAAAAGAAAGAAAAAGGGTAGAGTCTTTAAGAGGAGATTGTGTTTAAGCAAGGTCTAGTGAAAGGATGGGAAGCAAAAATTGTTGAAGATAGTTCTAGTTAAAGAAAAGAAAAGGAAAGTCTAGCAAAAAGCTTGTATGTCTTAAGAATAAGAAGAAAAGAGAACCATAGCAAATAAGTAAGAATCCCCCATCTCACTAGAAAGATCAAATAAGAAACCTCTCCTAAGACTTGAAAACCAAAAGAGAAAAGGGTGAAAGAGAAGAGAAGAAGTTAAAGGGTAGAACTAGGATCATTTGGGTTTAGATAGCTAGGATAAACACTTTGGGTGCCTTTGGGTAGACAAGGTTTTATTCTTGTATGTGTCTAGGTGTTCTTACCTTTAGCATTCTTCTAAAGCTCAATCCATTTTATGAGAGAACCTTGATATTGACAAGCCCCACTCTAAAAAAAGACCATCATTGTCTCAAAACCCTTACCTCCAAGCCAAATGAGTTTAAGCATTGCATAGAATTGATTCATGTTCTTGATTAATGAATGTTAAAGGAAATGGTTGATTTGAATGCATGTGGATATCTAAGGCTCAAATCAGTAAAGATTGTGATATGCTTGTCTAAAGTCTTTAAGTAAAGCTCATTCAACTTTCATCATAGTACTAGTAACTTGGACATTGATTCTAGATGGTCTATTTGCAAGCTTTAGGAGCTGAGATCCCACTTTCAAACCTCACCTACCTTCTTATGTCTTGTTTATTTGCTTGAAGCCAAGCAAAGACTAAGTTTGAGGGTGTTGATGTTCATATATTTTACCATGTTTTCCCCTAATATATTCACATCTTTTGCATCTTTTGCTATCCATTTTCACCATTATTGCATAGCTTTAGGACTAATCATGCATTAGAGTTTAGTTGCATTGCATTTGCATCTTTTCATGCATAAACAGGTGATTTTGGAGCTTAAGGAGCATGGAAGCAATGCTGAGGAGAAGTGAAGCAATCATGAAGGAAAAAACAAGAGAGTTAAGGCTGAAGCAACAAGGTCCGAAGTCCAACTCGACCGCACACTCGACCAGACACTCGACCTTGTGCGGAGGAGGACTCGACCGAGTGGAAGATGCACGAGAGAAGCCAGCTCGACCTGCCACTCGACCGAGCATAGGTCGAGTTGACCGAGCCGTTGACTATTTTGTCTTTTAGTATTTTTAGGGCTTCCACTCCCCTCCTATATAAAACTTTGTACCTGCAGCCACAAAAGAGCCAGCTTTTTAGATATTCTCAAAACCTAGTATTTTACCCTTTTGGGAATTATTCTTTTTGCACTTTTATTTTTCTTAGATCTTGTACTTGAAAAAGACTAAATTCTTCAATATTGTTGGTTTCATAACTTTCTTAATATTGAGAATTTGAGTTTGATTCTTTCTCCAATATTGTAGATATTTGCTTTATCTTTCTAATGATGCAAGTTTTGTATTTTTCTGGGTTTTTTACTTTGTTCACCATGTGTTCTTGTGAGTAGTTTGCTTAGGATCTTGAGGATGGGTTAGGCTGGGTTGATCTTGTGGTTTGTTTGATTTGGTCAAGCTTGATTGTTGTAGATCTCTTCTAGGCTAGATGTTCTTAGTGCTGATCCTATATCTGAGAAGGTAGGGTTTGATTTCAAGCATCTTAGCATCACACCAATGTCTAAGAAGCATAGATAAGGCTAGATCTAGAGCTTACCATTAGACTTGCTAAGAGATTAGAGGTCTTGTTTGGTTTGAGATGTATTGCTTAATGCCTGCTTGTGTAGATTCTTTACTATGTGAGAGCAAGTCTAGAAATGCATAGGTTTGAATGTTTCTTGCCATGAGAGTGGATTAAACATGTCTTAGAATAGTATGTCTAGAGATTAGCTCAAAGTTTGTTTGAGATTTGTTGACCAAGTTAAATAACCACAATGATTAGTTCAGCCCATGAATCCCTCCTCAGGACCTTCTTTTTTTATTGATATCTTACTCTTAATCATATTGCTTGCTTGTTGTTTGATTCGTTTTTTCATTGCTCTGTTTTTCTTGTGTTGCTCTGTTTTCACGTTTAGTCCAGCTCGACCCTGTACTCGACCTACACTCGGTCGAGTGCTTGCTCGATTTCTTCCCAGAACTTGTGTTTATAATTTGTGATTGTCCTGTTTCATTCCTGTTGCATTCATTTAGTTTTCTGTTCATTACTTGTCTTGCATTAGTTCATTTCTTGCATTATAGTAGTTTCTATTTCTGTTCTAGCTTCATAATTGTCATAATCATTCTGTTCCATTTACATTTTGCATTTAGTTCTTCTAGTTTTACATTTTGCATTTTGCATTTCATAATAGGATTGTTAGTGACAAACATCCTTTACATCTAGCTTAACTTAGATCTTTATGCACATCTTGATTGTTCACAAACTCTCAGATTGGATTGACACCTCTTGTACTACAATTGCATAAGGGGAATTATAACACCTTACCACCCATTCATTCATATCTAACCATTGCATACATTTATCATTCCGCACACCATAAAAACCTTGTTTCACTCTCTTTATTCTCTCTCACTTTTTTGTTTAAGGGAAAGGTAATGAGATAAAAACAAATCTGGAAGAGGTTCTTTATATAAGGAAATAAACTAGGGTTATGAACATAGGAATAAAGCCTAGAAGTCGTAAAACTTTAAATATTATCTATACTGCAATTTCAAGGAGTAAAAATAAACTGTTGTAGAGACAAAAAGGTTTGAAAAGGCGAGATAAGATGGTAAGAAGATAACTGAAGGGTGAGAAAAGAGAAAGTCAACTGCCTAAGGTAAATATCTATAAATAGACAAAAAAACTGTCAGTCAAACCTCTTCCTTTAAGATAAATGAAAGGTTTAAAGGATCGTTAATCAAAAAGTCTAAGTCAAACCCAGAGACTACTTATATATGATTCCTCCCTTCGAATTCAAAAAGAGTTTTAAGTCAATTTGGAGCATCCCTAGCAACATAAGATTGGAAGAAGTTATATTGAAGTACACTATAGGCAATGTAGTAAGCTCCTTTATTGAAATGCGGGAGAGCAATCTCCATTTTCCAGTCCTTTATCGGATCAAGACTTCTTCTAAATTCTGAAACCTGATATTGGAGTATAGGCCATTCTTGAGGAGAATTAACTGCATTAATCATTTCATGGGATTCACTCAAGAAGATCACTTGATTGATTTTGTGAGTAGCCATGCTATCTATAGCCCACATAATACTCTGAAACTTAGCCTCTTTCAAGCTTGAAATGTTAGAGAATGACCGCCTGCTTTGCAATCTAACTTTACCCAACCAATCTCTTAAAACCCATGAGGAATCACATATTCCAGTATGTTTGCTCCAGACCATCCCTATGTTGCATTTTGTCCAGAATTTAGGCAGATTAATCCAATTCGTCTGATCCTTCCCTCTGTCATAAACTTTGAAGCTAGCATAGCAAATTTCTATACCTTGAGCATGAAACCAAACTGTTGCTTCCTCTCTGATTTTGATAACCAATGCCATTAAATCCTTTGATTTACCTTCAAAAAAGAAGTCATTCCTGTGTTTCCATAGATACCAAAGTATCCAAGGAAAACTCCTCCTGATATGGAGGGGAATAGTCTGATTATTTTCTATAGACATTAAATAAGAAAGATTAGCAAATTCAGAAGTAGTATGAAAGCCCCCTTCAGGAACTGAGAACTCTGATAGAGCCAAACCTGCCTAGCAATAGAACAAGAGAATAAAACATGATTGACAGACTCTTTTTCTAGTCCACAAAACTGGCATCTCAGATCTTTACTCAACCCTCTACTTTCTAATCTTTCTGTAACTGCGACTGCTCCACTTAGTGCTCGCCAAATAAAATTTTTAATTTTTGGAGAAGTTTGTAAAGACCACACCTGAGATTTTAAGTCATTGAGAGAGGGTCGCGCTTCAACTTCCAATAGCAAATCATGCTTGTTCAAATGACATGTTAGATCATACCCTGATTTAACTGAGTAATCTCCACTTGTAGTATGCATCCAACTCCAAAAATCAGGTCTTGTGATCAATGGTCTATTTACTAAGATAATGCTTATGTCTCTTAGATAAAATAACTCCTCAAGTGATGCTCTTTTCCACTTTCTAATAGAGAAGTCAATTAGAGATGATACCTTCAAGTCCAAATTGATGAAGAGATTTTTCATTAGAGGGATTCTTCTTCTTTCATCTAAAACCCAAGGATTTGACCAAACAAAAGTATTCTGACCATTACCAATCATCCTTTTTATTCCTTTCATTAATAGTTCTCGACCATATAGAATACTTCTCCAGATGTAAGATGGCCGATAACCCATTATTGCTGTTAAAATCTCTTTATTATCGAAATATCTGCTTTTCATGACTTCAGCAAAGAGACAGTCAGGATATTGTAGAATTCTCCAAGCTTGCTTGACTAGTAATGCTTGATTAAAAGCTTGTAAATCCTTGAAACCTATTCCTCCTTGCTCCTTTGTTAAACAGAGCCTCTCCCAGCTTATCCAATGAATCTTTCTTTTGTGTTCCAGCGAATTCCACCCAAAACTAGACATTGCAGAAGTAATTTTTTCACAAGTTGTAATAGACAGTTTGAAACATGTCATTGCATAAACAGGTAAAGCCACTGCTATTGCCTTCAGGAGGATTTCTTTGTTACTAAGAGATAAGGTCCGTTCAAACCATCCTGATTACTTTGATCTATCAAAGATATAATCAAGCATATCAACTTTAGAACTACTAAAGCATTCTAGGAGGCCTAAGTATGAACCGATTCCTCCTTCGTTATGAATACCGGTAAACAACTTGATAGAATTCTGAGTTTGCTGATCTACGTTAGAACCAAAAGTTAGTGAGGATTTATTCACATTAATCCTTTGTCCTGATGCATCACCATATGACTTAAGATTTTTTGAAGACTTTCCACTTGAAGGAAAGAGGAGATGGTGAATAGAGGGTACAGAAGGAGAAAACTGAATCCCTTGAATTGTTCCTGATGATTATGTTCTATTCAGCATATGTGTAAGACCTTTCGAACAAAGCACAAAGAGAAAGGGAGAAACAGGATCACCCTGTCTCAAACCTCTCTTAGGAGATATTAACCCATATGTTTTATCGTTTAGCAATACTGAGTAAGTCACAGTAGAAACACAAAACATAATCCATTGAATCCATTGTTGATGAAAGCCTAATGCTTTTAGCACCCCTCAAAGATAATTCCATTCCAACCTATCGAAAGCTTTAGACATATCCGTTTTTACTGCCATATACTCATTTGAAATTGTAGGATGTGTTCTTAAAGCATGAACCAGTTCATGAGCAATAGAAATTTTGTCAGAGTAATATCTTTTGGCAACAAAGGCAGTGGGTCTGAGATACTATGCTAGGAAGGAGAGGTTGCAATCTTGAGGCGAGAATCTTAGAAATTATCTTGTATAGGACTGAACATAAACTAATTGGCCTAAGGTTTGACATTAGATTGGAATTCCTGACTTTGGGTATAAGGCAAATCTAAGTGTAGTTCCATTCAGTAGGAAAGGACCCAGAGTTAAAGAATCTCTTAACTTCCAAAGTGACCTAGGGTCTTATGATTTCCCAATACTTTTGGAAGAATAGACCTGTCATACCATCCGCTCATGGGGCCTTGGTTGGATTTATTGAAAAGACTGCTTTTCTGATCTCTCTGCTAGTGATTGGGCTAATTAAGGTGTTATTCATTTGAGTCGTAACTTTTGGTTGGAAATCATGAAATAATCAATCATAAGATTGAGATTAGTTGACTTGAATAACTCGTTGAAGTAAGAAATAGCAACTTCTCCCTTATAGGCTTCTGATTTTTGAGTGTTACCATTATTATATATCAAGGCTTGAATTCTGTTTCGTGATCTATTAGTTTGAACTGAAGCATGGAAAAATTTTGTATTACAGTCACCTTCTTGTAACTATTTTTCACGACTTTGTTGGCTCCAGTAAGATTCTTCCTCTCTATATGCTACAATCAACTAATTCTTTAGGTTGTGAACTTGATAAGAGGAGGGAAATGTAGATGATTGTTCTTGCTCCAAGGCAGTATGGATTTGGTTTATCTTATCCAAAGATTTCAAACAATTTTCCTTTTTCCAGTTGCTCAGAGCTTTCCTGCAACATCAGAGCTTATTCGAAACTGAAGAGGATGAGGATGAACTGTTGTTATGCCAAGCTGTGGATATGGCTTCTTTTACCAGAGGCTTATTTAGAAATCTCTTATTAAATCTAAATTTTCCTCTGTAAGGAATACCAGAGGAAAGCAGCTTAACTAGAACTGGCCTATGATCCGAGCCTCTCTTATCTAAGAAATTCTGATTAGATGCTGAAAAAAGTTTAAACCAATTTTTATTTCCAAAGCACCTATCCAATTTGCTTTGGATCCACAAGTCGTTTCTTCTTCCTCCCCAAGTGAAGCTGTTGCCCGAAGAAGGTAAATCTGACATATCACAGGTCCTAAGCATATCATCGAAAGGCAAAAAGGAGGCTTCACTTCGTCTAGGGCCTCCCAGTTTTTCTTCATTGTTTAGAATTTCGTTAAAATATCCAATCATACACCAACTTTCTTTTCTTGTAATACCAATACACATTAGTTTCTCCCAAACTAAAGGTCTTGATGTAAACAAGGGATCACCATATACACACGATACGAAGAAGTCTATAGAACCCAGCTGAACATATAAGTCTAGAAGATGCTTATCCACAAACTAAAAAGTGATATCAACACTGTTTTTCCAAAATAAAGCTAATCCTCCACTCTTTCCTGAAGGGTTGTTAGTAAACACTCGATCATAACCTAACCATTCTTGCATATCTATCAACACATTACTACTATTCATACTCTCCATCAGAAACAAGATCTAAGGGAAAAGCTCTTTACGCATTTCCTTGAGTCTAGGAATTGTCAAGTCTTGAGACCTTCCCAAGCCTTGACAATTCCAGCTCAGTAAGCTCATTAAATTTTGGATGGTCCCTCACTTGGGACCATCTTAAGGTTTGTGGTTTTGGCCATTTTATGGTTATTGTTACCTTCTAAAGAACTTTTCCTTTTACCCAACAAATTTTTTTCCTGAATCTAAGGGTAACTCAGAATTGAATTGAGGATAGGACATGGGAATACCTCTTTTGTTTCTTGCTGGCTTCAGAGATTTGTTTTTGAAGTTGGAGTTTGTCTTTGATGTCCCAGAGGTATTAGCTTCAAAGTTGAGAATATCAAAGACATATGAAGTTTGCAAGGGAACTTCAAAAAGAGTTTCCAGATCAGGGAAAAGAACTATATTCGGATGAGAGGAGGAAGGTGACAAAGGATTCTCATAGAATATGGTATCTTCATCTTCTAGATTACTCTGTCCGGGAGACTCAATTTGATTTCTTTTTGATTCTGTAGGCAGGTTAGGCAGAGTTGGAGTAATGACTTTTTCAAAAGGAGAAACCAAGTCTGGTACAGCTTGAAAATTCATAACTGGAACGTTGAGGGAGGATAAGACCATAGACCAGTCATGAATCAAGTTAATCTTGTCTTTCTCTTTTATCTCTTTTTGCTTCTGAAGAAACAGGGGACACTTCTCCCGTTCATGTGTGAGGCGTTGGCAAACGTAACATCTATTCTGAATCCTTTCGTAGTCGTATAGAATTGTGATAGTTTCTCCCAAAGGAAGATTTATCACTTTGGATCGTCGAAGAGATTTCGAAACATGAAAGAGAATTTCAACCTCAACAAAGTCTTTATTCTGAGAAATTGACGGATCATACTCCACTTGAATGACTGGACCCGCAAATTCAGCAAAGATCTTGATCGCTTCCTTCGTATGATGATTAACTGGTATGTTGCGAATTTGAACCCATATCGGAATTGATTGAAGATAAGTAGCTGGAGTATTTTCAACCCATTTGTCGAGCAGAAGAGACCACTGATTATACGTATGCACTCCCATCTTAAGGATCTTGTCAAAATCTTGTTCGTATTTGAAGATGAATTGGAATTTATCTTTAGAGAGAGCAACTCCCCTAACCCGATCATAAATAAGCCACTTCCTTGGCATATCAAGGACAATATCCGAGACATTTTGACAATCAGGATTAAGAAGACGACCTATAAGACTCATAGAGTTGGTATCCCTTGATGAGAATTGGGGCAGATCCGGAAGATTGAAAGGTTCATCGGCTTTTCTAATGACATGGCTTTTATCAGATTATCAATCGAAGAAGACATGGAGAAGTACTTTCGCAAAGCTTAAGTGGAACCCATAAATTGAACAACCCAGCCGCAGAAGAAAATATTGAAGAACTTAGAAACATACAAAATTTAAATTAAAAGACCAGATTATACAGAAAAGAGATGGAAACAGGAGGAAAACAAGATAGGATAAATTGTTTTTTCAGCAAAGATATTTGTCTAGAAGGATAAGAGACTCTAGCACAGAGAGAGTTTTCTAAGTCTAAAAAAGCGAAATTTTTTTTAACATAATACACATTTTATCAAGCGGTGTTTTAGCAGCGTTTTTTTTCCTTCTTCACTTTTGAATTCCTAGAATTTTTTTTTCTTGTCTTATTGGCACTTATCTTTTTCTTCAAAACCTACGTCAACAAATATATCATATAAAAATCCTAATAATGAAATGGTTTAGAGGAACGTTGATAGGATAATTTACTATGAGCTACCCAACAAACAAACAACAATCTAAGAACACTAGTCATAACAAAATGGGTTGAGACAGAAATTTTACAGAAGTAGAAAATGATGATCTAGAGATGAAAATTTATGAGAAAATAAAAGTGAGTGAGACTAAGATCTAAAAAGAAACGATATCATAGCATTATCATATATTGAGCTAATAAAATATATAAAAAGAAATGAATAACTAATTGTGTTTGTTTTATAAACTTACGTTGCTGATATGATTTATTATATTGTTTAATAATATTAATATATTTTGATATATAGCTAAGCATATAAAAATCATATAAAAGTAAGGCTTCATTCTATCTTTGTTGATCCATTTGGTATTCAATTTTCTAAAATATGATATTTATTTTAATTAAACCAAAAATCAAACATACTTAATCATATACATTATCATACTTTAAATCCACACCTTACTAATTAATTGTAACTGAAATTACCTAAACTATGAATTGCCTATTTTTTTTCATTCATTTTCAATTAAACACATTATATATTATAATATAACTCTTATAATTTAATTATTTTAGAAATGTAACTTCCATTACTTTTTATCCTATTAATAGACATTCTCACATCATCTTTCGCCATATCTCAAATCTTAAATATTTTATTTGTTTATTTTTTCTTATGTTCTTGTCTACGTTGAAAAATTAGTTAACATATCATTGTAAAAGTCTGATTATATATATATATATATATATATTTAATATATATTTTACATTCTTTTCAATTTTATTTCTTCTTTGTTTTTACGTACTCTTCCTTTTTTTTTGTTATATATATATATTTTTTTAAAATACATACGTAAAATAAAATTTTGCTGGATATTTAATAAAAATTAATTTACTGATACATGTTCAAAAATATTGATTCTGACCACCTCACAAGAAGGAAATCAGTCTAAAAAGTAAAAACCCATCTGCATTCATTACTTTGGATGTTTGATTATTTCTTACATATTCTTAAATTTAATTATAACTAAACTTAAAAATATAACTTATATTAAAAAAGAACATAAAAAATATTTTTTAAAAAAAATCTTAAAGAATTGTATTTTAGAGGTTTAATTGAACTTCATATGATTTGACATGAAATATATTTAATTTGTTACTTTAAAAATATTATAGATTCTAATCATTAAATACTTTAGGTTATGTGTTAGTTCATTTCTATTACTACTAATCTTTTTTTTACCTCGAATGCTCAAAAATATTAAAAGAAACTATTATCATAGTTAAATAAATAAAAAAAGATCTATATATATGATTATATTTAAAGAAATTATATATTTTGATATAGTCTGACTTAAATAAATAAAAGTGTAAAAAATATTGTAAACATTTAAATTTATTTGTTCTGCATTTTCATGATTATTAAAAAAATTTAAATTAATTAATATAACTTATTATACAACAACCCGCACATATGTATGAGATATTACGATATGTTAATAAACTATAAATTGAAACAATTCATCCCGTTTTTTTATTTTATATTAAGCTAATACCCACTAAAAACCTAACATCACTCAATATCAACCGATAACATAAACAACACCCATAAACCAATAACAATTCCATAAATAAAGAATCCAAAAACCAATAAAGTCAATAACCAAACTCCAACATCCTACAATGTTCTAATGACTCAAGTCTAGCAACCTAACAATAGATATACCACAATCAATCAAGCTTCTAGAAAATCCTTGTAACATCCGCGAACGAAAATGTTGATTTTGGGGATGGGTGTCGATCGACACCATTGGTGGTGTCGGTCGACACCATTAATTTCTGGTTCGACCAGATTGTTTTATTTGGCGATTTTGGACGGTTTGGTTTAAGAAAAACCACATAACCGGACTATAAAGGGAGAAAAACGACCTAGGTCGTGTTTCATTGTTGTCTCGCCGCTGAAACAAAAGAGAAAAGAGGAGAAAAGCTTGTTCTTGAGGTTTTTTGAGTTTTTGTGAGATTTCAAGGCTTGGTGGGTGAGATCTTGCTGTGGGAGTGAGGATTCAAGGCTAGGATTGTGTGGGAAGCTTACTGGGAGTGTGAGATTCATCTTTGTTGGTCAGAAACTTCCTGCAAAGAGGTGAGTGCATGACCATGGCTTATCTAAGCTAAGATCTCTAGTTTCTCTGTGATTTGGTGCTTATGTGGTTGTTTCTTTGAGTTCTCTATGGTATTTTGTGGCTGCTATGGCTGGGTTTGGGCTTATGGGAATGCATGGAGCGAATTGGAGAAGATTGGAGGTGAGTTTCGGAGTTTTTGATCGAAGGAAATCGATGCTCGGCATCAGTGTCGATCGACACCAACGCGAGGACGGCTCGAGACTGTGGCGAGTGTTGATCGAAACCGTGTGGAGGTGTCAGTCGACACAAACTAGGGTTTTCGGGAGTGTCGGGCATGGTGTCTGTCGACACCAGATTGTTAGTGTTGATCGACACCATCTGGTGTCGGTCGACACCCCTTCTTACAGCTATGATGGACGATGCATGATTTGTATAATGCCTGGTTTGTTTTATTGATTGTTGTTTGTGGCTTGTAGGGATCTTATTGCTTGTGTGTATAGCCCACTAGATGGGAGGATCGCCTCACTGAGTGTTTATAAATACTCATGCATCTCAATTTGTGTTTGTGGTGCTGGTAAAGGCAAAGTGTGATCGTGGAATCAAGGCAATGAAGAGGAGGATGTTCTAGGGACTCGATTGGTTGTTGTCTGGCATTGCTAGGTTGCTAGAGTTGGGTCATTAGAAACATTGCTAGGTTGCTGGTTCTATGTTTCTTGTTGTTTGGTATTTGGATATTGTTTATGTTATAATATTGATTTATTATTAGTTTATTATTGGATTATATTGGATATTGTTATTGGTTATTTCCGCTGTTGATTGTGATTGTGGTTAGGTGGCTAGTGGGTATGGGACCACTAGTTGTAGTTATTTATTATTATTTTTTTTTTTTTAATAAGGTCGGGTCGTTTCAGTTTGGTATCAGAGCCCTTACGGTTCTAGGTTTGGGTTCACTAGGCTTTGTGCTGTAGATGTTTGGGATTTGCATGCTTTGATGGATTATGTCAGTTAGTCAATTGTGTGTGGCATGGAGTCCTAGAACATCCTCTTTGAGCCTACTGTGTGATTCCACGGTGAGTTTATGTTTCTGTGTTCTAATTGCTTGCTTAGTCTTCTGTTCTTGGTAGTGCAGATGGCTAGAGGTGTTGCTGTTGCTGGTCGTAGACACGGACATGGTCGTGGACGTGAACGTGGTCGTGGTAGGGGCAGAGGCCTAGTGGTTAGCGAGTCTGAGGACCAGAGTGTGACAGCTGAGAGTGTTGGCGAGTCGCAGGGTGTCCAGGAGGATTCTGTGAGTGTGGCCGGAGGGGCGGTGTTGATGCTCCAGTGGTCGGTGATGCTAGGGTCCCGGGTGTGGGAGCCCGAGCGGGTGGAGTCCCTGGTGTTGATCTTGTGGGCTTGTTAGCACAGGTGTTGGAGCGGTTGCCACCTGTGGTGGCGGAGGAGCAGCAGCCAGTGGCTGCGGATGGAGGAGCGCATTCTCGTTATGTGTCTATGTTGAGGGAGATGTGTGGTATTGAGATTGCACGGTTTTCGGGTGGTACAGATCCTACTGTTGCAGATGCGTGGAGGACGAGTGTGGAACGTAACTTCCAGACTCTGAGATGTCCTGAGGAGTTTTGGGTGGACATAGGGGTCCACCATTTGATTGGTGATGCTCAGGTATGGTGGAGGTCAGTGGCTGCTAGGAGGGTGCAGCAGGAGATGACTTGGGCTGACTTCGTGCAGGAGTTCAACCGCAAGTATTTTCCAAGAGAGGCATTGGACCGTTTGGAGGTGCAGTTTTTGCAGTTGTCTCAGGGGACACGGTCAGTGCGGGAGCTGGATTTGGAGTTCAGTCGACTTCTGTGTTATGGAGGTCGGGCTATGGAGTCTGAGGAGGCCTAGATCAGGAGGTTTATGAGGGCTCTTTGTGATGACTTGAGGGTGTACTGTAGAAGATGGAGCTATGCTTCGCGTGTAGAGCTGGTTGAGGCTGCAACAGAGATCGAGGAGGACATTCGGGCTCAGTCAATGGCGGTTAGTCCAGCAGTCCAGCCTAGTAAGGCTCAACATCATGGTGGTTCTAGCAGGGGCGGCAAACCTGCGCATGGATCCAAGAGGAGTGTGAGTTGCTTCGGGTGTGAAAGCAAGGATCACAAGGTTGCTAGTTGTCCCAAGAGGAGTGCTCCGACGATAGCGGCTCGTGTATGCTATTATTGCAGGGAGCCAGGGCACATCAGGCCCTTTAGTCCCAAGTTGCAGCCGGTAGCAGTGGTAGCGTTGCAGCAGGTGCAGCCGGGAGGGTAGCGGTGGCACGGATTGAGCAGGCGCCACGGGTTTACACGACGGTCGAGCCTGGTTGAACCAGTGCTAGAGCGATCACAAGTATAACTTCTGGTACCTAACTTTGTGAAATTATAGTAGTTCAGATTGTATGTTTTTCCTGTGATAAAGTGTTAGGTTCTCAACACATGAGGTTTGTGTAGGGACCTTGTTGGTGGGCGAGTTTAAGTCCCATGTTATGTTTGATTCTGGAGCTACTCATAGCTTCATTACTCTGGAGTGCGCAGAGAGTGTGGATATCACCGGAGATCTGGGGGAGCATGCGGGAGTTGTCAGAGTTGCGGGAGGCAAGTTTCTGAGGGTTATTGGCCGGGCAAAGGAAGTTGATATTCAGGTTGCAGGAGAGTCGTGTCCTACAGAATTGCTTATTAGTCCAGTGGAGTTGTATGATGTTATTCTCCGGATGGATTGGATGCATCGACATAAGTTGCATCTGGATTGCTATCGGGGTAGAGTGGAGTTTGAGCGTCCAGGAGGGAAGTTGGTTTTTGAGGGAGTTAGACCGACTTCGGGGAGTCTCGTGATCTCGGCCATTCAGGCTGGGAAGATGATCGAGAAGGGCCATGAGGCTTATTTGGTTACTATTTCAATGCCAGAGTCAGTGGGGAAGTCTCTGGTTAGCGGTGTTCCGGTAGTGGAGGAGTTTTAGGATGTGTTTCAGTCATTTCAGGGATTACCACCATCTCGGTCGGATCCTTTTACTATTGAACTGGAACCGGGGACGACGCCGTTATCCAAGGCTCCTTACAGAATGGTTCCCGCAGAGATGGCAAAGCTGAAGAAGCAGCTAGAGGATTTGTTTAAGTAAGGGATTCATCCGTCCTAGTGTGTCACCGTGGGGAGCGGTGGTGTTATTTGTCAAGAAGATGGATGGGAGTTTTGTATTGTGTATTGACTATTGGGGTTTGAACCGGGTCACTGTGAAGAAAAAGTACCCTCTTCCCAGGAACGATGAGTTGTTGGATCAGTTGAGGGGTGCTACTTGGTTCTCTAAGGTAGATCTGGCGTCGGGTTATCATCAGATACCGATAGATGAGGCAGATGTGAGGAAGACTGCATTCAGGACGAGGTATGGGCATTTTGAGTTTGTGGTGATGCCTTTTGGGTTGACAAACGCGCCAACAGCGTTTATGAGGTTGATGAACAACGTGTTTCAGGAATTTCTGGACGTGTCTGTCATCATCTTCATTGACGATATCCTGGTCTATTCTAAGAGTCCAGAGGATCATGCAGTGCATTTGAGGGCAGTTCCGGAGAAGTTGCGGGAGCAGAAGTTGTTTGCTGAGTTGAGCAAGTGTAGTTTCTAGCAGCGGGAGATGGGATTTTTGGGTCACATTGTTTCTGCAGATGGGTTTTCTGAAGATCCGGAGAAGATTCAGGCTATGTGAGATTGGTCTAGACCGCAGAATGCCACGGAGATCAGGAGTTTTCTTGGGTTGGCAGGATATTACAGAAGATTTGTGCAGGGCTTTGCGAGCAGAGCATGTCCTATGACTAAGTTGACAGGGAAGGATATTCCTTTTGTCTGGTCACAGGAGTGTGAGGAAGGCTTTGCAATCCTGAAGAAGATGTTAACTACCACGCCAGTGTTGGCTGTGCCAGAGCAGGGGGAACCCTATGTGGTTTATACTGATGCATCTAGAGTTGGTTTGGGGTGTGTGTTGATGTAGCATGGGAAGGTGATTGCCTACGCTTCGCGGTAGTTGCGAAAGCATGAGGACAACTATTCTACTCATGATTTGGAGATGGCTGCTGTATTTTTTGCCCTGAAGATTTGGAGATCCTATCTTTATGGTGCAAAAGTGCAGCTGTTTACAGTTCATAAGAGCTTGAAGTATATATTCACTCAGCCTGAGTTGAATTTGAGGCAGAGGCGGTGGATGGATCTTGTGGCGGATTATAATTTGGAGATAGCTTATCACCCTGGTAAGGCTAACACGGTTGCAGATGCTCTGAGTCGGAAGAGGGTAGCTTCAGCTCAGGAGCAGGAGATGGAGACTATGGTAGGAGAGATCAGTGCGTTGAATTTGTGTGCTATTTCTCAGTAGCCGTTGGGTTTGGAGGCGGCTGACAGAGCAGACCTTCTGAGTAGGGTGCGGTTAGCTCAGGAGAAGGATTTGGGCTGGTGAATGCCTCTAAGGTTGTGGATACAGAGTATCAGGTCTCAGCTAATGGTACTATTTTGGTGCACGGGCGGATTTGCGTGTCCAAGGATGAGGAGTTGAGACAGGAGATCATGAGAGAGGCTCATTCGAGCAAGTTTTCTATTCATCCATGAGCGACTAAGATGTACCGTGACCTCCAGAGGTACTATCACTGGGTCGGGATGAAGAAGGATGTGGCTAGTTGGGTCTCGAGGTTCCGGGCGGGTTGCTGAAGACTTTTCCCATTCCAAAGGTTAAGTGGGATATGATCACGATTGATTTCGTTGTAGGATTGCCAGTGTCTCGGACTTTGATGCTATTTGGGTCATTGTGGACCGGTTGACTAAGTCGGCACATTTTTTGGCTATCAAGAAGACTGATGGAGCAGCAGTCTTGGCTAAGAAATTCGTGAAGGAGATAGTTAGGTTGCATGGGGTGCCAGCGAGTATTGTGTCTGATAGGAATCCCAAGTTCACTTCGGCGTTCTGGAGGGCATTTCAGGCAGAGATGAGCACCATGGTGCATATAAGTACAGCTTATTATCCACAGACAGATGGACAGTCAGAGAGGACGATCCAAACGTTGGAAGATTTGCGGAGGATAAGTGTGTTGGATTGGGGTGACAATTGGGTGGATCACCTGTGTTTGGCGGAGTTTGCCTACAACAATAGTTATCAGGCGAGCATTGGGATGGCTCCTTATAAGGCTTTGTATAGGAGGCCGTGTCGTACACCGTTATGTTTGACTCAGGTGGGGGAGAGGAGCATATATGGTGCTATTTTTGTTCAGGAGACCTCAGAGAAGATTCGGGTTCTCAAGCTGAACATGAAGAAAACCCATGATAGGCAGAGGAGTTATGCTGATAAGAAGAGGAGAGAAGTTGAGTTTTAGGTAGGAGACAGAGTGTACCTCAAGATGGCCATGTTGCAGGGTCCGAACAGGTCATTGGCAGAGACTAAGCTGAGTCCGAGGTATGTGGGTCCGTTCAGAGTGATTGAGCGGGTGAGACCGGTAGCATATAGGCTGGAGTTGCCTGAGGTTATGTGTGCGTTCCACACGGTTTTTCATGTGTCGATATTGCGGTAGTGTCTCCGCGAGGATGATCAGTTGTTAGCTAAGATTCCTGAGGATCTTCAGCCTAACATGACTTTGGAGGCGAGACCAGTGAGGGTTCTTAAGAGGAGAGTCAAGGAACTTCGGAAGAAGAAGGTTCCTTTGATGAGAGTCCTATGGGACTATGATGGTGTTGAGGAGCAGACTTGGGAGCTAGAGGCGAGGATGAAGGCAAGGTTCAAGAAGTGGTATGAGAAGCAAGCCGCGGCTAGAGCTTGTCTACCCTGGTCCCATCTGTCATCTGTGGCTGGAGCGGGAATGGAGTATTCCAGCCCATCTCTCTTGTTACTTGGTCGCCTGGGGTGGTTGGTTGTGCAACTCAGTAGCAAGATGAGGTGGTGCTCAGGGTACAAAGTTTCCATGATGCGGGGTTTTTTGAGGAAAGTTTCCTGAAATAGAAGTTTCCAAAAGTGGAAAGTGCTAAGAATGAAAAGTTTTATGTTAGTTAGAATTTGTCCATTTTAGTGGTGGAGAGCCTTGCAGGGGCTTGCGTGGCCTTAGTGGCGGACTTTTGAGTCATTGTGCTGTGTGTGGCAGTCTTTTGAGAAATTGTGTGGCCTTTGTGGCGGGCTGTTTAGCTAGTTGTGTGGCCTTTGTGGCGGGCTATTTAGCCAGATGTGTGGCCTTTGTGGCGGGCTGTTTAGCCAGATGTGTGGCCTTTGTGGCGGGCTGTTTATCTAGTGTGGGCTTTGTGACGGTCCTTCGGGACGAGTGGCCTTAGTGGCAGTCCTTCGGGACGAGTGGCCTTGCTGCAGGTCCTTTTTAGGAAATTTGTTTCGCCGTGGTGGCGGTCCTGTTTAGGAAATTTGTTTGGCCTTGGTGGCGGTCCTGTTTAGGACATTTGTATGGCCTTGGTGGCGGTCTTGTTTAGGACATTTGTCGGCCCTTGTGGCATGTGTATGATCCTTGTGTGGTCATGAGGTATTCCAGTGAGGGGATATGTGGTTGGTAGGACATTGTGATGTTTTACGCGAGCCAGGAAAAGAAAACCTGGTTAGGGATAGGACTCAGACGTGTTTAGAATTGTTTGCTCGCAACTCTTGGGGAACTTCGGTTCTCCTAGTACTGCCACATTCTGAGACTTTGTGGCTTTGGAGTATGGTTGGTATATCGACTTCGGATGACGATCCGGGAGCACACTGTAGGGTGGCAACCCGAGAGATGAATATTGGACTTCCTTTTATATATGGCATACGGGTTAGGCCCAATGAGGAGCCAATATTATGGCATGCAGACTTTAGTCTGATGAGGAGCCAATAGAAACTCAAGGTTGAGACCTCTGATTAAAAGAAAGTCCAAAAGTCGAAAGCAGATAATGCCTGGAGCGTGAGACTATCACCTAGGGGTGACTTTCTGTAGATCGGTCGGAGGAGTGCAGGCCATGGAGACGGTTGCACGGGAGTCCTTGGCTGATGCTTGTTCGAGATTCGAGGACGAATCTATGTTGGTGGGGGAGAATTGTAACATCCGCGAACCAAAATGTTGGTTTTGGGGATGGGTGTCGATCGACACCATTGGTGGTGTCGGTCGACACCATTAATATCTGGTTCAACTAGATTGTTTTATTTGGCGACTTTTTACGGTTTGGTTTAAGGAAAACCTCAGAACCAGATTATAAAGGGAGAAAAATGACCTAGGTCGTGTTTCATTGTTGTCTCGCCGCTGAAACGAAAGAGAAAAGAGAAGAAAAGCTTGTTCTTGAGGTTTTGGGAGTTTTTGTGAGATTTCAAGGCTCGGTGGGTGAGATCTTGCTGTGGGAGTGAGGATTCAAGGCTAGGATCGTGTGGAAAGCTTGCTGGGAGTGTGAGATTCATCTTTGTTGGTCAGAAACTTCCTGCAAAGAGGTGAGTGCATGATCATGGCTTATCTAAGCTAAGATCACTAGTTTCTCCGTGATTTGGTGCTTATGAGGTTGTTTCTTTGAGTTCTCTATAGTATTTCGTGGCTGCTATGGCTGGGTTTTGGCTTCTGTGAATGCATGGAGCGGATTGGAGAAGATTGGAGGCGAGATTCGGAGTTTTTGATCGAAGGAAATCGATGCTCGGCATCAGTGTCGATCGACACCAGTTGGGTTGTCCGTTGACCCCAACGCGAGGATTGCTCGAGACTTTGGCGAGTATTGATCGACACCATGTGGAGGGGTCGGTCGACACAAACTAGGGTTTTCGGGAGTGTCGGGCATGGCGTCTGTCGACACCAGATTATTAGTGTCGATCGACACCATCTGGTGTCGGTCGTCACCCCTTCTTTCAGCTACGACGGACGATGCATGATTTGTATAATGCCTGGTTTGTTTTATTGATTGTTGTTTGTGGCTTGTAGAATTCTTATTGCTTGTATGTATAGCCCAGTAGATGGGAGGATTGCCTCACTGAGTGTTTATAAAATACTCATGCATCTAAATTTGTGTTTGTGGTGCAGGTAAAGTCAAAGTGTGATCGTGGAATCAAGGCAATGAAGAGGAGGATGTTCGAGGGACTCGATTGGTTGTTGTCTGACATTGCTAGGTTGTTAGAGTTGGGTCATTAGAAACATTGCTAGGTTGCTGGTTTTATGTTTCTTGTTGTTTGGTATTTGGATTTTTTTTTTTTTTTTTGTCTACAAAAGATCAGCTCGAACGAGCCAATGGGAAGGAAAATTGTTTACAAACAGAACATGATGCGGAGAGGTACGCGCTTGGCTTGCCAAAGGTATTTGGATATTGTTTATGTTATAATATTGATTTATTATTGGTTTATTATTGGATTATTATTGGATATTGTTATTGGTTATTTCCGTTGTTGATTGTGATTGTGGTTAGGTGGCTAGTGGGTGTGGGACCACTATTTGTAGTTATTTATTATTATTATTTAATGTTTATTATTTTTTTTTTAAAAAAAGGTCGGGTTGTTTCAATCCTTCTTGATACTAAGATTTTTGTGTGTCCTAGTAGGTTCAACTAACCTTATGTGGTGTTTAACATACAGAGTGTTTAACATACCTCAAACAAACTAACCCTAAACAATGAACATCACAACTTAGCTAATCCAATCTCTCGGCAAAAGCTACTCAGACTCAACCACTTCCATACCTAGCTCTCTCTAGAGAAACGTGGTCGAGCAGGCATGACAAACAAGTTCATTCACGTCAACAAACATCCTAGAAAACTAATATCTTAGGCTAGGAACGTAAGTCTGTGGCACTAGTTGGTCAGACATTTCATCAAACACCTTTTGGGTGCGGAAATGTCTCGAACCTAGTTCCAATTGATCAGAGAGAAACTAGTAATCCTAACTCTAGTCCAGAAGGGAATCATACAATCCAAACTTAAACACTCTACATCCTAAGATCCTCCACCTAATCTATCCCATCCTCAAGAACTACCGCACTACTCAGATTCGAAAATCATAGTTAAGGATGCAAACACAAAAATCATTGAATCTTGCATAATAAGATAGATAAAAATAAGATGAACAACTTTGTAGAAGAAATCAAATCAAAATACTGAATAACTTCAAAGATATCGTGATACAAAGTCAGAGTACGTTTTTGGTGGCTAGGGAAACCTTACAAAAGAAAACGAGATAAAAACTAAGATGTCCTCAGTCAAGACTTGACAAAATGTATTTATAGTAAAAACATGTAAATCCCTAAAACTTAAAACGACAAGGTGAAGCGCCGGTTTGGGAATCTCCTGAAGCGTGTAAGACGGAACGTCTTCCTGACATGTGCGGTCGAGTCGCGTGTCGTCACTCCCTATAGTGAGGTCGAGTGGAGTGAGTAGGAGTGGCTCGAGTGGTGTGAGTAGGAGTGGCTCGATTGGTGTGAGTGGTAGTGGCTCGAGTGGTGTGAGTAGAAATTGGCTCGATCTGGGTGTATACGCATCCACTAAAACGATGATAACTCTTGAACCACACCTCCGATTGGCTTGAAATAAACGGCATTGGAAAGATGACTCAATTCTCTACAACTTTTTTGAAGACGTCAAAAGCGCAATTCCTAGACCGGTGGCTCGAGTGATGGCTCGATTGAGGCGGTTGAGGATGGCTCGATTGTGGAAGTGAGGAGTAGCTCGATTGCGGAGGTTGAGCGTGGCTCGATTGCTGAGGTTGAGCATGGCTCGATCCTCTGCGCTTCCAACGTCTCCTAGACACCTGAAAAACTCCGGAATGCACAATGTATGCAAGGATGATGCAGAAACTTCCTAAACATGCAAAATGTACGAAAGAGGTTCTAAAATGATGCAAAACGACTAGTTGTCCTAGCTAAATGCATGACAAATACAGGCTAAGGAGATGCAAAATATAGACATATCAACTCCCCCAAACTTATTTTTTGCTAGCCCTCAAGCAAACTATCAAGAACAAAGTATGGAAGAGAGGTGTGAAGATGGGGTCTCAGAACCTAAAACATGCTGAATAGAGTAGTTAGAATCAAGGTCCTTTTTTTTAGTTCTATGATGCATGGTGAAGAAACTTTATTTCAAATCTACACATGCAATCCTATCAATCATCCCCTTTAACATTCATTAACAGAAAACCGTGAATCAAGCTAAACAATGTCATTGAACTCATTTGGCTAGGGTAAAGGTTACAGATATAGATGGTCTCCTCATCAAGTGGTTTTATCAATACAGAACAAGGTTCTCTCACGAAAAGGAGTTGAGCTTAAGAGAAGGCTAAAGGTTGAAACCAACTGATACATACAAGAGCAGCGCCCTGTCTACCCAAAGAACACTCCAAACCAAAGTTGGTCCTATCTCTACCCTTCATCAGAAACTTCATCTCAAACTTTTTTTAAGAGGAGTTCACTTCTTTTCATTCTAGCGGATTGGGAAATCTTTATTATCGCTATGGTTCGTTTTCTTTTCTTCTAGGGACTCTAGACATCTTAAGCATTTTTTTTCTTTCTTTTCTATGTCCAATCTTTTTATTTTGTGCCTAGAACCAATAACTCTTTTTACTTTGCTCAATCCAGATCCTTTACTGGACTTGTAAACTGCGAAAACACATCCCTTCCTATAGACTTTCTACCCTTTACTTTCTTTTTACTCTTCACTTTTCTGCACAAATCCATGCCCAATACGCAAAATCGAGTTCTCACCTAGTCCTACTAGTCCGGATAACGCGAACTAGAACTACACAGGATCCTACTCTTGTCGGTTAGAACATAACACTTTCTAACAAGCTCAACTCGGAAAAAGGCCTGACACTCAAGAATACAATTGGCTTGAAAGAACGGTTGGTTAAGGGTGCGGGGAACTGTTCCAAAGATGGGAATCAGCTACTTGGATTGACAAGGATGGTAAAAGTGTGAAAGACAATCCAAGTATGTATATGGTATCCATGAGTTCAACTTCAATGCATAACAAGATAATTGCAAGTCAGGATTAGGTTCAGATAGATAGGGAATGACGTCAATTCAAAACATGCTTCAATCTTACGTTTTCAAGTTCAATCAACAAGCATCAAAGAACTAAGAACAAGGGCCTTGATCCTATCATATTGAATCCAGCTTGCTAACAAGGTTACAATCATCACCAACCCCTATGCTAAATGTGACAACCCTATATGAATAACTCCAGACTCAATCCTAAAATGCAAGTGCAAACTACATGAACACTCTGTTTTTGTGGAAATTTTCGATTTTTTTTCAATTTTTTTTGTTTTTCCTATGCAAATAGATGGATGCAAACTCAAACATAATATGATGCAAAAATTTGAAATAAGAATCAAAAACCACAACATTAGATACATCATCTCAAACCCTCCCCCAAACTTAAATTACACAGTCTCCTGTGTAAGAGAAATTTGCAGAAGGATTTGAGAATCATAACACACACAATGCAGGAAATGAGATGGTATATACAAAGGGAAGGTAGGAGTACCTCAGTAGTAGAAGAAGTTGTCTGTGCTCGCCCAAGGAGGAGCGTGATATTGACTCTGTCCTTCCTCTTGTTCGAGATCCGCAAGAGTGACCTCCGCTGGTTGGTCGATTTGCTGCTCTACTGCTTGGGTGTTCTGATAAACGTTTGGTTGCTCGTCACACTGCATGTCGTCGACTCTGGACTCGCCATGATCTGATACTAGCACAACCACCTCAGGAGGCTGATAATCGCCTTGATGTTCGACCTGCTGCTCTACCCCGTGCATGTCCTGATAATCACCCTGAGGCGCATCTCGCTGCTCAACCTCAACCCCGCGGTCGTGCTCATCTCGAGTTGCAGAACGACGCGCTGAACGATGACTAGAAGAGGCTCTGGAATCTCGTGATCCGCGTGTCCGTCTCTCCCTAGACTCGTGTGACGAGTGGCGTGAAGGAGCGGGTGAAGGCTGAGGCTATCGGGACACATATGAAGATTGGCGAGCTAGTGATCTGACTGGAGAGGGTGTTCGATCTAGGGTCGCGGAGGCACGTCCTGGCATTGGTCTGGTGTCCTCAGGGATAGAACTAGGAATGGTGGTCGTGGAAGTCGAGCAGCTAAACTTACGCATGAAGTTCTTGACAGTCTTGGTGAAGTTGCTGAACGCCTTGTCTCGTGCCTTCCCCCATCGCTGATGTTGGTTGAGGCGTTGATGCGCTGCTCTGACCCCTTAGCCATTCTTGGGTCTGAGTACTCCTCGAAGTAAAACTGCTCTGGGTGGTACTCCTCTGTGTCCTCCTCCATCGGATCTGCTTCTGCTTCCGCAATCTCTACTCGCTGCACCTCATCCCCAGACTCATAAAGAGTGTCCGTGGGAGGTATGAACCCGACATGTTCACCCCGCAAGATAGTAGTCAACTCGACGCAAGGCAGGAGTAATCTCGAGTTACCGACCTCTGGATGCAAGAACTTGTATATCAACCGTCCCTGTCTCAAACCCCGCTCCAGAGTGTGCAACTGTCGCAGGTTGGTCATGTCGATCCAGCGTGGTGGGTGTGGCTCGGAAGATAACGGAACACCAGCTGCCTCAAGAAACCAAGTCGCCACGCCGCCCATACACATCACTCCGGGAGAGTGGTTGCTGTTGAGTCGGGAGACCCAAGTCTTGTATAACATCATGTAGTTGATGAGGTAGAGCGAAACGGAAGTATTGGACGTGTCACCTTGCAGATCGGTGCCATCCATCGCCGTGAATGAGAATCCCTTGAACGCTAGATCAATCATTTCAAGCTCCCATTCGTGATGTATCCCTTAATCTCCTTGGGGTAGAATGCATTGGCCACCGCCTTCTGGAAGTAACGCAACACTGGGCTTCTCAGGTTCATCGCCTTTGTTTTTGACGAAGTGAATGTTGGTGTGCTTCCTATTGTCGCCCAGAGTGCTGATATTTCATCCCTATCAAACCGCGGTGTAGTCCCCGTTCCGCTGGGAAATCCAAAGATCTCTTCGATGGTTCTGAAAGTAAGCGTGTAGAACTGGCCATGAACGCGGAATGTAAGATAGCCCAGGCCTCCATCGCTCATCATGCCTGGCTCATCCGCGTACAAGTACATCTCCAGAGTAGAAAGGAACTGTATTATCTCTTCTCTGTATCCACTCTTGGGGGTGTTCATGATTCTCTCCAAATGTTACCGCCGAAATAGATTTGAACATCTTCCCCAATCCCTAGTAGCTCCATCGTCTCAGGATGCGGATATCTTGTTCCACTAAATTCACACTGTTGGAACAGCTCGTAGTACTCCTTGGGAGTCAACTTTGTCTCGGTAGACTTCCGTCTTACAGATTTCCTGGGAGCTTGTTCTGAGCGCAACTCAGGTTCCTCCTGTTCGTAATCATTACCTTCCTCTCTTGAGTTAGAAGCTTGCGCTGGTCTCTTCCCGCGACTCTTGCTTTTAGTAAGCGGATTGTCTGGTCTGCTTGACCCCGCTGCTTTGCCTGAACCCTCAACAACTCCGCCGACCATGTTTTTCATTGCTAAGAAATGCTTCGTCATAGACTTAGGCGATGAACGTTCTCCTGCCTTACAGCCATAGGCTTCTCTTATTTCCTCTATTAGTTCAGCACCCTTTCTGCTCCGCTGAGACATCATAAACTCAAAGCTAAGCGTTAATATGTTAGTACACAAATGACAAAAGCAATTATGGAGTTGTAAAATTTGAAAGTGCAAGGAAATGATTATCTGATCGAGTGCGTGACAAGATGGTGGTCGGCTCGATTTGTTTCACGGACGAGAGAATTGAGAGTGGCTCGAATGAAGTGGTGAGACTGGCTCGAGTGAGAGGACTTTGATTGATGTTCTGAAACCGGCTCGAGAGATGCAGCGGAGACGGCTCGATTCGTGTGTTTAAAGACAGATTGATTGAGGCTTCTTGGACACGGCTCGATTGACGCTATGAGGATGTGACGCGCTACTTCACCGGATAGCAGATCGAGCGGTGTTGTTGAAGCTGGTCTCGGAGTGAACAATTCGTTCGAGTTGGTGATGAACAAGAGAATGTGTATGTTCGTCGAATTCAGTTAAGCTTGATAACGTCGGTCGAGTGGGGCTGAAAAGCGAGAGCTTGAGCGGCGTGGAAGCTTGTTTGGGCGGATGCAACGACACGGCGGCTCGAATGGTTGGCTAAGGTGCGAGATGAACGTCTTTGTTGGGAGGTGATGCCTTTGCTTTTAGTGAAGGAAGTGTGAAAATTAAACAAAGGGAGGGATGGTGAGAAGTGAAGGCGAGGTGAGGGTTTGGATTGGTTGGTGAGGGGTTAAATAATGAAAGAGGTGGTGAAGATGTCGTGCAAGTGGTAAAGAAAAGGAGTGTGCAAGTGGGGAGATGTGGGAAGATAGGACGCAAAGGTGATGTGTCTGGTCAGAGGGAGCAAGGACAGGAGAAGGTGAGGTGATGGGGGAGATATCACGTGGGAGTGGGGTAAAAAAGGAAAAAACAATAATGAAGATTCCTTCTCCTAAACTTTCTTCTGTCCCACATAAAACCAACACTCTTGACTCTGCTCTCCCTTGCTTTCTTTTTTTTTTTTTTTTTTTTTTTTTTTTTTTGCATAGACTCCCTTCTGTAGATTCCTGAACACATGAAAACCAAAGACAAAAATTAAAAACACAAGGATCCTAAAAAAAAAAATATTTACATTGATACCTTTGGGATTTCCTCCCAAATGAGCTTGTTTAAAGTCCCTAGCTTGACTTTTCAACTGTTTATGCTTTTTGGGGTTCATGGAGGAGCACAGAAAACCCCTCTGGTCAGACTTGGTCAGCTAAATATTTCTTGACTCTCTAACCATTTACAGTGAATTCACTACCATCTTTGTTCAAGAGAGTGATGGCTCCGAATGGCAGATCTTCCTTGACGTCAAAAGGTCCAGACCACCTAGACTTAAGCTTTCCAGGAAATAACTTAAGTTTGGAGTTGAAAAGCAAAACCTGATCCCCAGTCTTGAGCTCCTTGACAACAATTTTCTTGTCATGAAAATTCTTGGTCCTTTCTTTTAGATCTTTGAGCTCTCATAGGCGTCAAGTCTGATTTCTTCCAACTCATGTAGATCAAGAGTCCTCTTAGCATGAGCTGCGTCAATATCCAAGTTCAGCAACTTGATAGCCCAAAGTGCCTTATACTCAACCTCTACAGGAAGATGACATGCTTTACCATAGATCAGCTGAAAAGGCGTCCGTCCTATTGGCGTCTTGAACGCTGTTCTGTATGCCCAGAGAGTCTCGTCCAACTTGACAGACCAATCTTTCTTCGAAACTCCAACAATCCTTGACAAGATACCCTTGATCTGCTTGTTCGAAACTTCAACCTGTCCGCTGGTCTGAGGGTGATACGCAGTAGACACCTTGTGCTTGACCCCATACTTTCTCAACATACTCTCAAACACCTTGTTAACGAAGTGAGTTCCACCATCACTGATTACCGCTCTGGGTATCCCATACCTTGGAAAGATTATACTTTTGAACAGCTTTAGAACAACCTTGTGATCATTGGTAGGACAGGCAATGGCCTCGACCCACTTAGAAACATAATCAACTGCCACCAGAATATAGACGTTGCCATTGGATGGAGGGTTGAAAGGACCCATGAAGTCTATACCCCAAACATCAAAAATCTCTACTTCCAGGATTGGATTCTAGGGCATCTCGTTCCTCCTTGTGATGTTGCCCATCCTCTGACAAGCATCACACTTGGTTATGAAGCTGTGAGCGTCCTTGAACAAGGTTGGTCACCAGAGACCTGCTTGAAGAACTTTCTGAGCTGTCTTGAATGTGGCAAAGTGACCTCCATAGGTGGAACCGTGACAGTGCTCAAGCACTCCCTGCACTTCCGCTTATGCTATGCATCTTCTGAACAGGCCGTCAGAACCTCTCTTGTACAGATA
This sequence comes from Camelina laxa, assembly GCA_024034495.1. Lineage (NCBI taxonomy): Eukaryota > Viridiplantae > Streptophyta > Magnoliopsida > Brassicales > Brassicaceae > Camelina > Camelina laxa. Next base: position 17,611,267 of record CM043885.1, on the reverse strand, counting down.
GGGTTCATCCCAGAAGTAATGGTTGACCTCTCTGAAAAACTTCTTCTTCCTGTAGGGATCCATGTCATCAGGAACTTCTCCACAGACCTTGTAATTCACGAAATCAGCATACAATGGTGCCGTGTCTGAAGTGATCGCCATACAATTGTTTTTTAGGTTCTCAACCCCGGTGTCATGCATCTGCTCACAAACCTGGGCGACCAGAAGTTGTTCCTCAGGCATTGAGTCATCTATGGGAAAAGAATCTTCAATCCTCATTCTAGATAAATGATCTGCAACTCCGTTTTCTATGCCTTTCTTGTCAACTATCTCCATGTCAAACTCCTGAAGAAGCAGGATCCATCTCAACAGTCTCGGTTTGGTATCCTTCTTCGAGTAGATGTGTCTCAGAGCAGCATGATCGGTATACACAATGACCTTCAAACGCACAAGATAACTCTTGAATTTTGTTGAATGCAAACACAACTGCCAGGAGTTCCTTCTATGTGGTAGCATACCTTCCCTGAGTCTCGTCCAAGGTGTGACTCGCGTAATAGATGACATGAAGCTTCTTATCAATACGCTGACCCAGAACAGCTCCAACTGCGAAGTCTGAAGCATCACACATGATCTCAAACGGATGATCCCAATTTGGAGCTTGTACTATGGGTGCCGAAACCAAAGCCTCTTTGATCTTGCTGAAGGCTTCCAGACATGCTGCATCGAATTCGAATTCAACCTCCTTGCACAACAACCTTGTCAAAGGTCTTGCAATTTTTGAGAAGTACTTAATGAATCTCCTGTAAAACCCAGCATGTCCCAGAAAACTTCTTATGTCCTTCACTGTCTTAGGCGGTTGAAGCTGAACCATGACCTCAATCTTAGCTTTGTCAACCTCAATTCCTTTCTCAGAAATCTTGTGTCCCAGAACGATCCCTTCTTCAACCATGAAGTGGCATTTCTCCCAGTTCAGCACCAAGTTCGTATCCTCACATCGCGTCAATACCCTGCACAGATTCAACAAACAGGAGGAGAAAGTGGAACCATAGACAGAGAAGTCATGCACCTCTGAAAGGTGGCAGGAGCTTGCACAAACCAAATGGCATGCGTCTGTAGGCAAAAGTGCCATAGGGACAAGTAAAGGTTGTCTTTTCCTGATCATTTGGGTGGATAGGGATTTGGAAGAATCCACTATACCCATCAAGGAAACAGTAATGAGGATGACTAGCTAGTCTTTCCAACATTTGATCAATGAAAGGCAGAGGAAAATGATCTTTCCTAGACACAACATTCAATTTCCTATAATCAATGCACATCCTATGTCCTGTGATGGTCCTAGTTGGGATTAACTCATTTTTTTCATTTTTGATTACAGTTATTCTTCCCTTTTTAGGTACACAGTGCACTGGAGATACCCAAGTACTATCAGAGATAGGATAGATAACTCCAGCATCAAGCAGTTTTAGGATTTCTTTCTTTACTACTTCTTTCAGATTAGGGTTCAATCTTCTTTGGGGTTCAATACTGGCATAAGACTCATTTTCAAGATTGATCCTATGTGTGCAAAGACTAGGTGAGATTCCTTTGATATCCTCTAAAGAATAACCGATGGCCTTTCTAAACTTTTTTAGCTCAGTTAATAGCAACCCCAATTCATCATCACTCAACCTAGTATTCAGTATGACAGGATAAGTAGAATTGGTTCCCAGAAAAACGTACCTGAGCCCGGAAGGAAAAGTATTGAGTTCTACCTTTGGAGCCTTCAGTTCTGACCAGTCGTCAGCATGGGAGTCAGGAGCGGTCACGGTCGAGTGGAAGGTGTGCGACTCGAGTGATGGCTCGATTGAGTGGGATGTCGGTGTCTCGATTCAGGTCCTGACGACGGTCGAATGGGAGATTTCTCGTTCTGAACCCTCTGTCTCAACTACACATACCCCATCCGCGTCAGATAGTTGCTCGAACTCCTCTTGCCCATTTGTTTCTCTGTGGGAGTCCTGTCAGGATCAGAGACGTGGAAGTGCCAACCGACTTTGTGGTTCTGCAGATGGATGAAGAACCAAAAGAGCCTCTGATCTTAGGAAGACCGTTCCTGGCGACTGCTGGAGCCATCTTTGATGTCAGGAATGGCAAGATTGATCTCAATATGGGTGATGACTTCATCATGAAGTTTGACTTAAAGGATACTTTGAAGAAGCCGAAAATAGGAGAACAAATCTTCTACATTGAAGAGATGGATAAGTTGGCTGATGAGTTATTGGAGGAACTAGCTGAGGAGGACCATCTAAAAACTTCTCTAACCAAGGATGGAGAAGAAGGGTTCCTGCATGAGGAAACCACTTGTTACAAGAAGTCTTCCAAAATACCATGTGGAAGTCTCACTGATCTATCTGCAAGGATGAGGGAGATGTCACAACCCTTAAACCTTGTGAAACCCAACCTCTTAGCCACATAGAACGGCATCAGATTGACTGAAGCGCCAAGATCACATAGACACTTATCAAAAGACATAGGTCTAATGGAGCAGGGTAGAGTGAATGATCCAGGATCTTTGAGCTTCTTGGGTACAGCCTTCTTCTGGATGATTGCACTGCACTCAAGAATTAGTACCACCATACCTTGAACATCCTTTGATCTCTCCATCACTAAGTCCTTGAGGAATTTCTGGTAGTGAGGAACAAGTGCGAATGCATCCAGAAGTGGCATTCTCAACTCAATCTCCTTGACTTGTTTTTCGAACAAGGCTTTGTACTTCTCATTAAGCTGCTTCTTGAACCTCACTGGAAATGGTAGAGGAGGCTTGTATGGTGGAGGGATGAATCTTGCAAGTTTGTCATCAGGGACAGCAGGTTCCTTAACAGCTTCAGGTTCAGACTGCTTCACTGGCTCGCATGGATCTTTGACTGCTTCTACTGGGTTCTCCATCTGAGCGTCGTCCTGAACAAAATCCTCCCCATCTAATTCCGCACTGTCCTCAGTGACGTCGGGAACTCCCTGTCTAGGAGGCAATGTTTTCCCACTTCTCAGCATAATTGCGTTTGCAAACTCCTTAGGGTTCTGAACAGCTTTCCCTGGGAATTGGCCAGACTTTGGTGCAGAAGTAGAAGCAGATTGGCCTTCCATATACCTTATCTTTGAATTCAGAGCTTCAAACTTGACGTTCGGATCATTGTAGAAACATTCCATCCTTTGACTAAGGTCAGCAAACTTCTTAGCAGTATCCATAGAACCGCTAGCTTGACCCTGAAGAATTTGTTGCATCATTTGCTTCATTTCTTGATCTGGGGTTGGAGTAGGCTGAACTGGTTGAGAGCGGAATCCTGGCGGTGGTCCTGGAGGAGCTTGGTAACCCTGCTGAAACTGTTATTTTAGAGCGAATCCCATATTGTAAGGCACAAAAGGTTTTTGTTGACCTTGCTGTTTTTGTTGAGGCGGGTACACCTGATCTTGTGGATTAGCAACATTGGTACTTCGGTAAGACAAATTGGGGTTTGTCTTGTAGGGGTTGTAGCCTTTGTTGTATCCAGCCTGATTCTGAACATAGCTGATCTCCTCAGTCTGCTCGCCCTCCTCATCTGGAACTTGGAAAGGGTCATCCTCAGATACAAAGTGGACGCTCCTCTGCTGGCTTAGCAAGATACGGTCAAGCTTCTAATTGACATTTTTGAGGTCCCTCTTGTACTTCTCCTCAGACCCAGCGTCGCCGCGAACTGTGCAGTCATAGTCCTCATTGTAGTTGCCGTCAGACTGAGCGAGATTCTCCACCAGTTGCCATCCTTCCTCAACGTCTTTGTTCAGGAAATTACCATTAGAAGCAGTGTCAAGCAGCATACGTACCTTTGGTAATACACCACCGTAGAGAGTGCTCAGCAGTGACTCATTGCTGAAACCATGGTGTGGACACTGGCTATGGTAACCCTTGAAACGCTCCCATGCTTCATAGAAGGATTCTGAGCTCTTCTGAGTGAAGCTAGAAATCTCATTCCTGAGACGTGCCGTTCTGGAGTTGGAGAAAAACTTGGCCAAGAATGCTTTCTTGCAGCCATCCCAGGTGGTGATTGATCCCTTGGGAAGGTTTTTCTCCCATTGATGAGTTTTGTCTCCCAGAGAGAATGGGAAGAGGCGCAACTTGTAACCATTCTCACTCACGCCATTGATCTTAGTGAGACTGCAAAGACGGTCGAACTCATCCAAGTGGTCGAGCGGATCCTCCATAGGCAACCCGTGAAACTTGTTTCCTTGGATCATGAAGATCAGACCACTCTTAATTTCGAAGTTGTTGTTCTGCACGGCGGGGGGAACGATTCCAGCACGCTGAGTATGAGTATTCGGTGCATCCCCAGCACCAATGTTTCGCGGTTCTGGATGTGGTCCATTCGGTTGTTCCAAAGTGACAGGTGCGGGATGATCAGTGAGTTGACGAGCTTGTCGTGGTCTTTGTAACCGATTGATGTCGTTAATAACAGGTAGGAGATCCTAGTCTACAGAGTGTTTTAACATACCTCAAACAAACTATCCCTAAACAATGAACATCACAACTTAGCTAATCTAATCTCTTGGCAAAAGCTACTCAGACTCAACCACTTCCATACCTAGCTCTCGCTAGAGAAACGTGGTCGAGCATGCATGACAAACAAGTTCATTCACGTCAACAAACATCCTAGACAACTAATCTCTTAGGCTAGGAACGTAAGTCTCTGGCACTAGTTGGTCAGACATTTCATCAAACACCTTTTGGGTGCAAAAATGTCTCGAACCTAGTTCCAATTGATCAGAGAGAAACTAGTAATCCTAACTCTAGTCCAGAAGGGAATCATACAATCAAAGCTTAAACACTCTACATCCTAAGATCCTCCACCTAATCTATCCCATCCTCAAGAACTACCGCACTACTCAGATCCGAAAATCATAGTCAAGGATGCAAACACAGAAATCATTGAATCAAGCATAATTAGATAGATAAAAATAAGATGAACAACTTTGTAGAAGAAATCAAATCAAAATACTGAATAAGTTCAAAGATATTGGGATACAAAGTCAGAGTACGTTTTTGGTGGCTAGGGAAACCTTACAAAAGAAAACGAGATAAAAACTAAGATGTCCTCAGTCAAGACTTGACAAAATGTATTTATAGTAAAAACATGTAAATCCCTAAAACTTAAAACGACAAGGTGAAGCGCCGGTTTGGGAATCTCCTGAAGCGTGTAAGACGGAACGTCTTCCTGACATGTGCGGTCGAGTCGCGTGTCGTCTCTCCCTATAGTGAGGTAGAGTGGAGTGAGTGGGAGTGGGTCGAGTGGTGTGAGTAGAAATTGGCTCGAGCTGGGTGTATATGCATCCACTAAAACGATGATAACTCTTTAACCACACCTCCGATTGGCTTGAAATAAACGGCATTGGAAAGATGACTCAATTCTCTACAACTTTAATGAAGACGTCAAAAGCTGAATCCCTAGACCGGTGGCTCGAGTGATGGCTCGACTGAGGCGGTCAAGCATGGCTCGATTGTGGAAGTGAGGAGTAGCTCGATTGTGGAAGTGAAGATGGTTCGATTGTGGAAGTGAAGAGTAGCTCGATTGCGGAGGTTGAGCGTGGCTCGATTGCGGAGGTTGAGCATGGCTCGATCCTCTGCGCTTCCAACGTCTCCTAGACACCTAAAAGACTCCGGAATGCACAATGTATGCAAGGATGATGCAAAAACTTCCTAAACATGCAAAATGAACGAAATAGGTTCTAAAATGATGCAAAACGACTAGTTGTCCTAGCTAAATGCATGACAAATACAGGCTAAGGAGATGCAAAATATAGACATATCACTTCTCTTCATCACTCTGATTCCACGATCACACTTTGCCATTACCTATGCCACAACACAAAAGAAAGGCGTAAGTATTACCAGAAATACTTAGTGAGACAATTCTCCCATCTACTAGACTATACACACAAACAATAAGAACTCTAAGCACAAACAACAAACACAATATGACATAATTCAACCAAACCACAAAGCATCTTCAGTTGAGGTCTGCATCGATCGACACACGACTTGTGTCGACCTATGCAACTCCCCCTGCATTGACCGACGCACGCCTTTCATAGATCGATTACAATTCCCCCAAATTCCTAGTTGTGTCGACCGATGCACACCCTTGCATCGACCGATGCATCGCCTCGACTGCTTGCGAATCCTCGCAACTGCATCGACCGATGTATACCATGCATCGATCGATGCAGCTGCCCTAGCGTCAATTCCTGAACAAGAGAATCATCCTCCAACATCACTAAACGCCCAAACACACATCCACAACCAAAACCAGTCATCGGAAAACACGAAAAATCATAAAAAACAGTAAAATCAATCCCTAAATCACAAAAAAAAACTCAGAGATCTCATGCTCAGATAAGCCATGGTCATGCACGCACCTTGAGAATGACAAATCTGATGAAGGACAACAAGAAACAATCTTTCACACGACCCCTACTCGACACCCACGCTCAGATCTCATTCTCCACGCTCCAAGAACACCAAAAACTAACCCAAAAAGCTCCCAAAACTCAGAGAACCTTTCAAAAAGCTTTCCAACTCTTCAGGAAGACAAATAACAGCCAAACCCTCACAAAAGTTTATTTCTCTTCCTTTTATACCCGATTATAGGGTTTCCAAAAACAAAATGCAACAAAACGAGTGTTTAACTTAATCGCTCCGCACAAACCAAACCTTACATCGACTAATGCATAGCTTGCATCGATTGATGTATCCCCTAAACTGGAATTCCGGTTCGTGGGCGTTACAATTCTCCCCCACTAACAAGGATTCATCCTCGAATCCTGCAGTATCATCCATCCTCCAAGGACCTCTGTGCAACCGATAACACGGCCCGCACGTCCTCCGACTAGACCAAACACTGTCAGCCAAGGTTTCCCGTACAACTATCGTAACAGCCCGCACACCTCCGACTGAACCCTCAAGGTCTCCCTCTAGTCAATATACTCACATCCTAGATGTTATTTGATCACAACATAGTGCTTCTCCTGTCCGCGGTCGCAACCAACGAATCATGCTAGCACGCGATCAAGCTAACCGGCTTAAGCTATGACATCCAAGAAGTCACTCAAACCCGCTCCCCTACTCTCAGGTCGCAACCTTCAAGACATACTGGCTCATTGCAGAGCCGGCCCACAGCTACAGTATTCGAAAGTCTCAAAATCCCGTTCTTGGGTCGTCATCCGAAGCAAACATACCACTCCCACTCTCTGCCCACAAAGGCCATCGAGCAATCAGTATCACATGATTTGGGCTCACATGATTTGGGCTCCCGACTAGATCTACCTCCACACTTTCCATTTCTGGAAACATCCATTTTTAGAAACTTTTATATTTAGAAACTTTCCACTATTAGCAATGCTCTTCATGAAATCTCATATCCCGAACACCACCTCATCTTTGTACTTAGTCACACCACCAACCACCCCTAAGCGACCAAGTATCAAGAGAGATGGGCTGGAATACTCCATTCTGCTCCAGCCACAGACTTCACTGTACCAATATCTACAACAGCAACTGGGACCAGGCTAGACAAGTTTAAGTCGCTACCGGCTTCTCGAACCACTTATTGAACCTTGCCTTCATTCTCACCTCTGGTTCCCAATCTGCTCCTCAACACCATCACAGTCCTACAGGACTCTCAACAAAGGAATCTTCTTTCACCGAAGTTCCTTCACCCTCCTCTCGAGAACCCTCACTGGCCTCGCCTCCAAAATCATGTTGGGCTGAAGATCCTTAGGTATCTTAGCCAACAGCTGATCATCCTCTTGAAGACACTTCCTCAGCATTGACACATGGAACACCTTGTGGAACGTACGCATAACACCAGGCAACTCCAGCCTATTTGCCATTGGTCCCTCCTGCTCAATCATTCTGAACGGACCCATGCACCTCAGACTCAACTTAGTCTCTGTCAATTACCTATTCGGTCCCCGTAACATGGACATCATGAGGTACACTATGTCACCAACCTGAAACTCAAGATCCTTCCTCCTCTTATCAGCATACTCTTCTGCCGATCCTGAGCCTCCTTCATGTTCAGCTACAGAACCCGAATCTTCTCCGAGGTTTCTTGGACAAAGTATGCACCATAAATTCTTCTCTCCCACACCTGAGTCCAGCATAATGGTGTACGACATGGACTCCCATACAACGCCTCATAAGGAGCCATCCCAATACTCGCCTGATAGCTGTTGTTGTAAGCACATTTCACCAAACTCAAGTGATCTGCCCAATGACGACCCCAATCCAGCACACACATCCTCAACAGATCCTCTAAAGTCTGGATTGTTCTCTCTAACTGACTGTCTGTCTGAAGATGGTAGGTTGTACACATATGCACCTTCATTCAGATCTCTGCATGAAACGCCCTCCAGAACACCAAAGTGAACTTGAAATCTCTGTTAGACACAATACTAGCAGGCACACCATGCAATCTAACTATCTTCCTCACGTACTTCCTGACCAAAACCGCTGCTCCATCGTTTTTCTTGATGGTCAGAAAGTGTGCAGACTAAGTCAAACGGTCCACAATGACCCAAATCGCATCAAACGTCCGCGACACTGGCAATCCTACCACAAAATCTATCGTGATCATATTCCACTTCCACTTTAGAATGGGTAAACTCTACAATAAACTGCCTGGAACCTGATGCTCAGCCTTCACTAGCTGGCAAGTGTCGCACTTTGCAACCCAGTCAGCTATGTCCTTCTTCATCCCGATCCAGTGATAATACCGCTTGAGGTCACTGTACATCTTCGTCGCTCCTGGATGAATAGATAACTTGCTCATGTAAGCCTCTCTTAGTATCTTCTGCCTCAGACCCTCACCCTTGGGCACACAAACCCAACCATGCACAAGGATAGTCCCATTAGAGGCATTCACCAGCCCTACATCACTCTCTTGAACTAACCGCACCATGCTCAACAAGTCTGCTCGATCAGCTTCCTCCAAGCCCAAAGGCTCCTGTGAGATAGCACATAGCCTCAATGCACTAATCTCACCACTAACGCCTCCATGTCATGCTCCTGAGCCGAAGCCGCCTGCTTCCGACTCAAAGCATTTGCAACCAGGTTAGCTTTATCAGGGTGGTAAGCTATCTCCAGATCATAATCCGCTACCAAATCCATCCAACGCCTTTCCCTCAAATTCAGCTTGGGCTGAGTGAAGATGTACTTCAAGCTCTTATGATCTGTAAATACCTAGACCTTCCCGCCATAAAGATAGGATCTCCAAATCTTTAGGGCGAAAACCACTGCTGCCATCTCCAAATCATGGGTAGGGTAATTGGCCTCATGCTTCCACAACTACCGCGAAACATAGGCAATAACCTTCCCCTGCTACATCAACACATATCCTAACCCCACTCCGGAAGCATCTGTATACACAAAGTAAGGCATATTCTGCTTTGGTAATGCCAACACCGGCGTGGTAGTCAGCATCTGCTTAACGCTTACAAAACTCACCTCACTCTCCGGTGACCACACAAATGGAACCTCCTTCCCTGTAATCTTGGTCATCGGTTGTGCCATACTTGCAAAACCTAGAACGAATCTCTTGTAGTAACCCACCAACCCTAGGAAACTCATTATCTTAGTGGCACTCTGCGGTCTTGGTCACTCCCTTATGGCCTTAATCTTCTTTGGATATACTGAAACTCTCTCTACTGAAACAATATGACCCAAGAACTCCATCTCCCGCTGCCAGAAATGCACTTACTCAGCTTAGCAAACAAATTCTGCTCCCTCAGCTTTTTCTCCAGAAATCCTCTGAGATGCACTACATGTTTCTCAGGACTCTTGGAGTACACCAGGATATCGTCGATGAAAATGATGACAGACACATTAAGAAACTCTTGAAACATGTTGTTCATCAATCTCATAAACGTTGCTGGCGCGTTCGTCAAAGCGAACAACATCACCACAAACTCGTAATGTCCATATCTCGTCCTGAAGGCAGTATTTCTCACATCTGCCTCATGTATAAGGATCTGATGGTAAGCCGATGCAAGGTCGATCTTGGAGAACCAAGTAGCGGCCCTCAACTGATCCAAGAACTCATCAATCCTCGGGAGAGGGTACTTGTTCTTCACTGTGACCCGGTTCAAACCCCGATAGTCGATACAGAAGCGGAAACTCCCGTCCTTCTTCTTGAAAACCAACACCGGTGCTCCCCATGTTGAACAACTAGGACGGATGAAACCCTTTCCCAACAAATCCTCCAGCTGCTTCTTCAGCTCGGTCATCTCTGCTTGATCCATCATGTAGGGCGCCTTGGACAATGGCGTTGTCCCTAGTTCCAACTCAATCGTGAAGGGATCAGGCCAAGATGGCGGTAACCGCTGCAACGACTTGAACACATCCTCAAACTCTTACACAACCCAAATGCCTCCAAACATAGACTGCCCCTACTGAATCCAGCATCAAAATCGTAACCCTGTAGGCCTCATGCCCCTTCTCAATCATCTTCCCGGCCTGCAGGGCCAAGATCATGAAATTCCCCGAAGTCGGTCTCACCCCCCCCCCCTCAAAAACCAACTTTCCTTCTAGACGCTCGAAGATCACTCTACCCCGATAACAGTCCAGATGTACCCTGTGACAACGCAACCATTCCTTCCCTAGGATAACATCATATAAATCCACATGACTGAAATCAGATCCGCTGGCCTCAACTCCCGCGTGATCTGAATATCCACAACCCTCGCCCGGCCAAGGAATCTGCTGAGATCATGGCCAGATCAACCAAAGAACATGGACCTGAGGAGAAGCTTGTAGCAGAGTAGCAGCTTGAACCAGAGGAAGCACAGAGGACCATTTTTACGGAGGAAGCGTTGATCGTTCCGGCGGGTCCACTAACAAGGTCACGGTCCAAGAGGTTCAACCAAGCCATCAATGGACTACTTAGGGAGCTGGACAAGAAGCTAGAAGATGTGGCTCAAACCACTTTCACAATGATCACAGCTCAAGGTGCCCCGTAAAGAGTTAAGTGTTGCTTTGGCGCTCTTTTTCCCTTGTCAAGTTTTGTCCCATTGAGTTTTCTTGACAAGGTTTTTAATGAGGCCTAAGTAGCACTTTCAAGCCCCTTTGCCAGCCTAAGTCGTGGTCCAAGGCCTATTACAAAGCCTTGGCCCATTTTTTCTATCTCTTTAACATTTAATGCTTTTGTAAATTCCGAGACATTGTGAATGAGCTTGCATGAGTGTGGAATTGTGCATGTCCTTGCATGAGCTCGACCTTGTGCATGCGTTTCCATGCTTTTCCCCTCTCTCCTCTTCTCCTTCGTCCTCCCTTTTCTATTTAAGCATCAAACATTTCAAATCAAAAACTTCTTTCTTACTTGTTCGATCTGAGAAGTGTGTATTATCTTCTCAACTTGTTTACTTCTTAATGTGTCATATCTAAGTTGTAATCAAGCCTGTAGTCTAAGAGACTTTCACCTCTCTTGGAAGTACATCTCAATCCCCTTCAAATCCGCTGCAACCATTCCATTCACCTTCACCGGCCACCGATGTTCATATATCCATTCCGCTGTTTCTTCCATTCAATCTCCATTATTACTTCGTCCATTCCACTTCAAGACCTTGCAAATTTTGTTCTTGGGAGTAGATCCTCATCCAGGAGTCTATCATGTGGTATCAGAGCCACTTTACAACCATGTTTTGAAATTCCAATCTTAACTTTTTTGTTTTTTCAGATTTTTTTGTTCTTCTTGCAAGAATTTTATAAAATGTTTTACTTGCTCAAAAATTACAGAACCAATTGCGTTTGAATTATGCTTGAGTCTTTTATTTATAAAAATTGACTTTGGAATTTTTGGATTCGTTGCCATATTTTTTCCAGATCTGTTTCTAGTTACGTGTTATTGGAGCTTTTTACTTGTTGGATCTTTGTTTTACTTTCAGGTACCATGGTGACGTCTGAAGAGGATGATTCATCCACCTCTAGCCTGGAAAGGAGAATCATGAAATCAGTCACATCAGCTATGGCAACAATGCTTGATGCAAGACTTAGCGCTCTACACTTGAATCAAGTCAACCCAAATCAGCAACAAAGGCAGCACCAGGAGGAACCAAGGTCAAATGATGAGGCAAGAGAATACTACAGTCATGCCTCCTCCCACAGTAGCCAGCGCAGGCGTCGACGAGACAGACCACTACCTAGAGATCCTTTGGGAGGTCTTAAGTTTAAAATTCCCGCTTTCCATGTAACCAGCAACCCAGACACTTACTTGGAGTGGGAGCAGAAAATTAAGTTAGTCTTCGTTTGTCAAGAAGTCACTGAGGTCAACAAGGTTAAAGTTGCTGCTACTGAGTTCTACGACTATGCCTTAATTTGGTGGGATCAACTTGTTACTAGCCGGAGACGCATCGGAGAAATGCCGATCAAAACATGGAACCAGCTAAAAGCCGTCATGTGAAAGAGATTTGTGCCGAGTTATTATCATCGTGATCTACATCAGCGCTTAAGGAATTTGGTTCAAGGAAGCAAGTCACGAGGAGTGCTTCAAGGAAATGGAAACCCTTTTGCTAAAAGCTGATATTCAAGAAGATGGAGAAGCTGTCATGTCTCGATTCATGGGGACTCAACCGAGAGATCCAAGACCGTCTAGAAACCCAACATTATGTAGAACTTTAGAAGATGCTTCACAAGGCAGTCATGTTCTAACAGCAAATCAAAAGGAAGAATTCCCGATCCAGCTACAACACCGCCAGGACCAACTACAGCTCGGAAAAACCAAGTTATTAAAAGGAGGAAAAGCCCGACTACAAGCCATTCGTCAAATTAAAACCGCTAGATTCAGACCTGAAAGGATAGGGTAAGGAGGTGATAAAAAGGGCAAGGGATATTTGATGCTGTAAGTGTCAAGGACTTGGGCATTATGCGAGTGAGTGTTCCAACAAAAGAATCATGGTCCTTAGAGATAATGGCGAGGTAGAATCTGAAGATGAGCGTTAACGACTCATTAGAAGAGGGTTTGGAAGCCCCCACTAAAGGAGAGTTGCTTGTTGCAAGGAGATTTTTGAGTGTTCTAACTAAGGCTGAGGAGTAAGCACAAAGGGAAAACTTGTTTCACACTCGATGCTTGGTCAAAGATAAGGTATGTAGTTTAATTATTGATGGTGGTAGTTGTACTATTGTTGCGAGCAGGAATATGGTTGAGAAGCTTGGTTTAGAAGTGCTTAAACATCCGAGACCGTATTCGCTCCAATGGCTTAATGAAGCGGTGAGATGTCCGTCGAGGAACAAGTCAAGGTACCGCTTTCAATTGATCGACAAGTTGTCCACGTTGGCTTCACTAATCGACACACCTTCGAACATAGTGGCTGAAAAATGACTCTCATTCTGATGACCCCGCATGAAGTCTATCTAAATTAACTAAGCATGAAACAGCGGGCCATCAAACCAACCGAACCAATCCATACCAAGGGTAAGAATAAGGTAAGTCATAATAGTTTACTCTTTGTTTACAAAGAAACTCTTGCTTGTTCAAATAACCCCAAACCGGTGCTACCGAGGAAGATTGAGTTGGTTTTGCAAGAGTATAAGTACGTGTTTCTGGAGGACAATCCCATTGGTTTACCGCCCATCCGAGGAATCGAGCATCAAATCGACTTTGTACCAGGAGCCGCTCTACCAAACCGACCAGCTTACCGCACCAACCCAACCAAAACAAAAGAACTCGAGAGACAAGTGAACAAGCTTATGGAAAAAGGACATATTCGAGAAAGCATGAGTGCATGTGCCATTCCGGTGTTACTAGTACATAAAGAAATATGGGAGTTGTCGAATGTGCGTGGATTGCCGAGCCATTAACAATATTACGGTTAAGTATCACCACCCTATCCCTCAATTAGATGATATGCTTGATGAATTTCATGGTTCTAGCATCTTTTCGAAACCTGATCTTAAAAGTGGTTATCATCCAATCCGGATGAAAGAAGGTGATGAGTGGAAAACGGCTTTTAAAACCAAACAAGGGTTATATGAATGGTTAGTCATGCCATTTGGGTTAACTAATGCACTTAGCACTTTCATGAGATTGATGAATCATGTCCTTAGGAAGCATATTGGTTTTTTTTGTTGTGGTTTATTTTGATGACATCTTGGCTTATAGTAAAAATTTGGAAGATCATGTCATGCATCTTAAACTTGTTTTGGATTTGCTTCGGAAGGAAAAGCTTTATGCGAACTTTAAGAAGTGCACCTTTTGCACAGATAATCTTGTTTTCCTAGGCTTTGTTGTGAGTGCAGATGGAATCAAGGTTGATGAGTAAAAAGTCAAGGCAATTAAAGAATGGCCAAGTCCTACAAATGTGAGCGAGGTGAGGAGCTTTCACGGTTTAGCAGGATTCTACCGACGGTTTGTCAAGGACTTCAGCACCATTGCCGCCCCACTTACGGAAGTAATCAAGAAGGACGTTGGATTCAAATGGGAAGCTGCACAAGAAAACGCCTTCCAGGCCTTAAAAGAGAAGCTTACTAACTCTCCCGTTTTAATTCTTCCAAATTTTATGAAAACTTTTGAGATTGAGTGTGATGCCTCTGGGATAGGTATTGGAGCTGTTTTGATGCAGGATCATAAGCCCATTTCATTCTTCAGTGAGAAGTTAGGAGGAGCGACACTCAACTATCCGATCTACGACAAGGAGCTTTACGCAATGGTCCGAGCACTACAAACTTGGCAACACTATCTATGGCCAAAGGAATTCGTCATTCATACTGACCACGAGTCTCTCAAGCACTTAAAGGGTTAACAAAAGCTCAACAAACATCATGCACGGTGGGTCGAATTCATAGAAACTTTCCCATATGTGATCAAGTACAAAAAAAGGTAAAGATAATGTTGTAGCCGACGCATTATCTCGAAGGTATATTTTGCTTACTTCTTTGGATGCAAGATTGTTGGGTTTTGAGCAGATAAAGGATTTGTATGCTAATGATTCTGATTTTAGCAAAATATTTCAGTCTTGTGAGAAGTTTGCCTTTGGGAAATATTATCGACATGAGGGTTATTTGTTCTTTGAAAATAGACTTTGTGTGCCTCACTCTTCTTTGTGAGAATTATTTCTAAGGGAACCTCATGGAGGTGGATTAATGGGACACTTTGGACTATTTTATCTAACTCTTACTTTGTTTGATTGCCTAGGACTAGAGCTGGTAAGGATTCTATCTTTGTGGTGGTTGATCGCTTTTCTAAAATGGCGCATTTTATTCCATGTCATAAAACTGATGATGCATCTCATGTTGCTAGCTTGTTCTTTAGGGAAGTTGTTTGTTTGCATGACATTCCTAAGACCATAGTTTCTGATCGTGATACTAAGTTTCTTAGTTATTTTTGGAAAACTTTGTGGTCTAAGTTGGGAACTAGATTGCTTTTCTCTACTACATGTCATCCACAAACTGATGTCAAACTAAAGTTGTGAATCGAACCTTGTCTACATTATTGTGGGTGCTTATTAAAAAGAATCTTAAGATTTGGGAAGATTGCTCGCCGCATGTTGAATTTGCTTATAATCATTCTATGCATTCGGCGACTAATTTTTCTCCTTTTGAAATTGTTTATGGGTTCAATCCCACATCTCCTTTGGATCTAATGCCTTTAAGGGAGAGATCAAGTCTTGATGGCAAGAAGAATGCCGATTTAGTTAAACAGGTTCACAAGAAGGCTAAGGAGAATCTTGAGGCCAGGACAAAGCTTTATGAGAAGTATGCGAACAAAAGTCGAAAAGAAGTCATCTTCAATGAGGGCGATCAAGTGTGGGTTCATCTTAGGAAGGAGCGTTTCCCGGAGGAGCGAGCATCCAAACTAATGCCAAGAATTGATGGTCCATTCAAAGTGCTTAAAAGGATCAACAACAATGCCTACCAACTCGACCTCCAAGGTAAGTATAAAGCAGTTTCAATGTATCTGATCTTCTTCCTTATTTTGCAGATAATTCGGATTTGAGGTAAAATCCTTTTCAAGTGAGAGAGGATGATGAGATCATGGCCAGCTCAACCAAAGAACATGGACCTGAGGAGAAGCTTGTAGCAGAGGAGCAGCATGAACCAAAGGAAGCATCGGAGGAGGAGCTTGTACCGGAGGGAGCGTTGATCGTTCCGGCGGGTCCACTAACAAGGTCACGGTTAAAGAGGTTCAACCAAGCCATCAATGGACTACTTAGGGAGCTGGAAAAGAAGCTAGAAGACGTGACTCAAACCACTTTCACAATGATCACAGCTCAATGTGCTCGGTAAAGGGTTAAGTGTTGCTTTGGCGCTCTTTTTCTCTTATCAAGTTTTGTCCCATCGGGTTTTCTTGACAAGGTTTTTAATAAGGCCTAAATATCACTTTCAAGCCCCCTTTGCCAGTCCAAGTCGTGGTCTAAGGCCCATTACAAAGTCTTGATCCATTTTTTCTATCTCTTTTACATTTAATGCTTTTGTAATTTCCAAGACATTATGCATGAGCATGCATGAGTGTGGACTTGAGCATGTCCTTGCATGAGCTTGACCTTGTGCATGCAAGTGCATGCTCTTGCATGCTTTTCCCCTCTCTCCTCTTCTCCTTCGTCCTCCCTTTCTATTTAAGCACCATGTATTTCTCATTTGCAAACCATCAAACATTTCAATCAAAAACTTCTTTTTTACTTGTTTGATCTGAGAAGTGTGTAGTATCTTCTCAACTTGTTTACTTCTTAATGTGTCATATCTAAGTTGTAATCAAGCTTGTAGTCTAAGAGACTTTCATCTCTCTTGGAAGTACATCTCAATCCCCGTCAAATCTGCTGCAATTATTCCATTCACCTTCACCACCGTTCATCTATCCATTCCGCTTTTTCTTCCATTCAATCTCCATTATCACTTCATCCATTCCACTTCAAGACTTTGCAAAGTGTGTTTTTGGGAGTAGATCCTCATCTAGGAGTCTATCAGGATCTTCTCTGATACTGGTGCTCTCACGACACTCTGGGGTAATGGAGCAACTCATTGCTCCAGAATCAAACATGACGTGGGACATAAACCCGCCCACACACAAGGTCCCTACACAAACCTCATGTGCTGAAAACCCTAACATTCTATCATAGGCAAAGCAAATATTAAATCTGAACTACTGAATTTACCAAGTCTTAGTCTCAGAAGTTATACATGTGATCGCTCCTGCACTGGTTCCACCGGTCAAGTACACCCGCGGTGTCGGCTTGATCCGCCCCACCAACTGCACTCCTGGCTGTCCTCCAGCCTGCAATGCTGCAACTTGGTACAACGAGACTTTATATTCCCCGTCTCTCTGCAGTGGTTACACACTTGGGTATCGCCCGCTGCTCCGTCACTGCCCGCTGCTCGACCCTTCTCGGATAGTTGACCACCTTGTGGTCCATGTTACCGCACCCGTAGCATCCTTCACCACTTGATCTCTAAGTAGCCTCCCACTTCCTTTTGGTTCTCTGTGCAGGCTTGCCGCCTTTTCTAGAACCGCCTGGAAGCTGAGCCTTTTCGTCTGGGTCGCTGGACTAGCTGCCACCACATGAGCTCTCATGTCCTCCTGTATCTCAGTTGTGGCCTCAACCAATCCGCTATCGAGACATAACTCCACCCTCTGCAATGGATCTGGAAGTCGTCACGAAGCGCCCGCAAAAACCTTTGGATCTGCGACTCCTCGGACTCCATCGTCCAGCCCCCATATACCATAAGCTGACTAAACTCCATATCCAGCTCACGAACCGAACCGAGAACCCCACGTCAGCTGCATTAACTGCACCTCCATCTGGTCTAGTGCCTCTAGGGGAAAGTACTTGTGGATGAACTCCTCCACGAAGTCCTCCCAAGTCATGTCCCTCTGTACTCTCCTGGCAGTCACCGACCTCCACCACACATGAGCATCGTCTGCCAAGTGATGGACCCCTATGTCCACCTAATACTCCTCAGGACAGCTAAGAGACTGGAAGTTGCGTTCGAGCCTCGTCCTCCACGCATCAGCCACTGTAGGGTCAGTACTGCCTGAGAACAACGTCGTACCGATCCTACACATCTTCCGCAGCATACCGACGTACTGAGAGTGAACACCTGCTCCAGCATCCCTCGGTTGTTGCACCTCCGCCGCAGCTGGCGGCACCACTTGAGCCTATAGTGGGACAGCTCCCGCCAATTGCTCTAGCACATGCGTCAAAGTGTTGTGTGTTATAGTCAGATCTCTTGAAATGCATTATACCTGATACCGCATGTTTCAGTATAGTCCTTGAGTTTTTTGTTATCATCCTTAGCAGAAACTGTAGCGACTTCTTTAACTTTTTCAACGGGTACTACTATTTCTTGTCTAATGGTACGAGGACCAAAAATGACTTCAAAAATATGTGTTCCATCGCATTTCCAATCCCTCCATCCAAAACCTAGATTCCCCCAAAAATCAACTCATTAAATTGAAAACAAATAGATCAAATACAAAAAAAAGTTGAAATAATTTTATCTGGGTTTTGAAAAAAAAAAAACCCTCGGCTGAACACTTTATTTAAAAAAAAAATCAAAATAATTTTATTTGTTATTTTGTTATTCATAATCTTTAAAAATATCTGATTTTTTATTTTATTTTTTGTTTTAATTTTTGTTGTCTCCCGAAAAATGTATAAAATCATATTGTATTTATGATATTATATCAGAAAAAATCTTAGTTGTTTAACCGAATAGATATTTCTAAAAAAAATTCCAACGAATTTAATAAACTAATATTTTGTCTATTCTAATTAAATTGTCTTAATTACCCTTAATCGTCATATCCTTTTTTTAGTATTTCTATTGGTATTCTAATGTATTTTTTTAAATTTTTAATGTTACTTTTATAAATACTTCTCAATTAATTAATATAGTAGGATATATAGATCCTTCTAAATTTATTTTAATTCTTTATTTTATTTAGTAAACAGATCTTGTGAAACACATAGCTTGATTTGACTGGTTAAAAAAATTTGCACTTATCTTTATTTTTTTCAGTTAGTGATTTTGGAAAGAGAATTGTTCAAATATTCTCTCGTATCTCCATGTCTTCTTGTCTTGGTTGTTCAATGTATATAAAGACTTCACTATACTTCGGTTAGAACATGAACGCATCTACATCAATACAAAAAAAAAAAAAAAAAAAAAAAAAGAGGACTACTAGAAGAGGTTTAAAAAAACCATGGATAATGAGGGAGGGACAATTTCTTCGGATTCAACGATGAGACAAAGGAAGCCTCTTGGTTGGAAAGCGATGCCTTATATCATAGGTACTTATAATTACTGTCCAAATTTACATACTGTTTACTGTTATTGTAATTATAAGATACCTACGGCTTAAGACATCATATTGATGATGTAGGGAATGAGACATTGGAGAGGCTTGCGACATTTGGATTAATGGCAAATTTTATGGTGTATATGGTAAGAGAATATCATATGGACCAAGTCCAAGCTGCGACTCTAATCAACACTTGGTCCGCTCTCACCAACTTTGCTCCTATCATTGGAGCTTTCATCTCCGACTCATACACCGGAAAATTTAATACCATTGTCTTCGGTTCTATCGCTGAGTTGTTGGTAATAAAGCTATTCTCTTATATTCCGTAACACAGTTTTCAATCAATTTTACAATTGATGTTTGATGCTTCATGTGATATGTCATATGATCTCAATTGTTTGTTTACGTTTGCATTTGCTTTTACATTTCTTTTGAATTCATTTTCCATTCTTTAGCATTCGGTTTGCTTTTACACTTTGCAAATATTGTTTTAAAAAATTAAAAATAAATTCAAGGGTGAATTTGCTGTATAACCATATAAAAAAAACTATAGAAGGATATAACATACTATCTGAAACAATTAAGAAAATAACATAAAGGGCAATTAAAATTACCATTTTAGTATTGGTTTGGTGGAATTGATGATATGGGGTGGTGGCCAGAGGTGGATAGGGGTGGTGGCCGGAGGTTGTAATGTTTGAAACAGTTTGCTTTTTTCTTTTTTCACATGTCATGTTTCATACGGATTAAGGGATCATATTTTTGTTTGTAATGTTTGGAACGTGACAAGAGTTAAAAATTCAACAGGGCATGTTGGTGTTGACGTTCACGTCTCTGATCCCTAATCTACGACCACCACCTTGCACTGCCGATCACATCACTGGAAAATGTATACGTTATAGCTCTTCGCAGTTATACGTTTTACTCTCAGGGCTTTTCTTGTTATCAGTCGGAACAGGAGGGATCCGTTCATGCAGTGTTCCTTTTAGTCTCGATCAGTTCGATGATTCGACTAAAGAAGGAAGAGACGGAAGTAGAAGCTTCTTCAGCTGGTACTATACCACTCATACAATTGTACAGCTAATTTCAATGACTCTTGTGTTGTACGTACAGAACAACATCAGTTGGGCCATTGGATTCGCAATTCCAACCGTTCTCAATTTGTTTGCCCTTGTTCTGCTTTTTGTGGGCATTCGGTTTTATGTCTTTGTTAAACCCGAAGGAAGTGTGTTCTCTGGGATCTTCAATGTTCTTGTGGCTGCTTATAAGAAACGCAATGAACGGTCTCCCTCTGAGATTGACTATTATCAACCGTTACTAGAGACAGGTGTACAATCAAATAAACACGTACTCACTGACCAATTCAGGTATCACTTTATTACTCTCTCCGATTCATATTAAATGTTGTCTTAGTATTTTCTTTGTTGGCAATTTTATTTTTGTCCAATAGTATCTATTTTTTTATATTGGCAGTGCAAAATTTAATAACTCCCAATTACCTCTTCTATTTTAGTTAATTTTTTCCTGAAAAAAAAAAACTTAACTCTGTTTTTTTTATATGCAAATAAATGTTGTTACTAAACTCTGGTTTTTTCTTTAATTTGGTTCTAGATTCTTGAACAAAGCTGTGATAGTGACGAACAACGATGCAGCTGGCAATGAAGAGTGGGTAATCTGCACGGTGAGACAGATTGAAGATATAAAGTCTATCATCAGCATTATTCCAATATTTGCTTCAAGCATTATAGGATTCTTGGCTATGAACCAACAACAAACTTTTACAGTGTCACAAGCGCTAAAAATGGACGTCCAATTTCCCGGCACTTCTTACCTAATCCCTCCTGCTTCTATAACTGTCATATCATTATTAACCATAGGTATTTGGCTTCCCTTCTATGAAACCGTTTTGGTCCGGCACATTCAAAACATTACAAAGCAAGAAGGAGGCATTTCTTTACTCCAAAAAGTTGCCACTGGAAATTTTTTCTCCATCTTGACGATGTTCTTATCGGCTATTGTGGAACGAAAGAGAAGAGATTTATCGCTTACCGGGGTGAACATATCGGTTTTCTGGCTAACACCGCAGCAAGTACTGATGGGGTTTTATCAAGTCTTCACCATTGTTGGTCTCACTGAGTTCTTCAACAAACAAGTACCAATCAACATGAGAAGCATAGGGAACTCGTTGCTTTACTTAGGTTTGTCTCTAGCCAGTTATCTAAGCAGTGCGATGGTGAGCATTGTTCATGGTGTCACTGCTCGTGGAGAACGACAGAGTTGGCTAACGGATGATATTGACACAAGCAAGTTGGATTATTTCTATTACTTTATTGCCGCTTTAAGCACTCTTAATCTCATCTTCTTCTTTTGGTGTGCTCGAAGATATCGTTACAGAACCATGACATAAATTATATTATGAACACTTAGCTTGTGTGTACACATGACATTTTAAAAGTTTATAAACAGTTTAATATTTTACAAAATTTTAGATTTTCTAATTCTGTATATATATATTGTATTTTTATTTACTTTGAACACCTTTGATTAAAATTAATTAATTAATTAGTGTCACTATGTTCACTCATAAAGGATTGAAGTTTTTAGCTAGTGAAGTGGGGAAGCCACTGAAGCTGCATCCAAAAACAGTCTTTAGTGAGTTTTGAAGAAGATCAAATTCTTGTGGAAGCGGATTTGACCAAAGTTTTACTTGTGGAGTTTCACTTAACCGGTGAGGAGGAGGGAGAACTGGATGTGGTGGTCAGATATTCCTATCATTGGTTGCCTCCCCATTGTAATCGATGTAAGAAATGGGACCACTTACAGTCGGCGTGTCTAGGAGTTGGTCATGATGATCCCTCAAAAATTGGTTTAGGTTCAAATACTCATATTCAGAGTAGCTATGTGGCGGAGAAAGTTATTGGGGCGGTTAACACTAATGTTAATATAATGAGTGATGTAGTACAGAGTACAGAGGAGGATGAGAATGATCAGGGTTGGATAACTCCTCAAAAGTCTAGCCATAAGTCGAGTCCTAACTTAGGAAACAAACATTTGGAGAAGAAAGTTGGTGAAGTATCCATTTTATCTAACTCTTACTTTGTGCATAGTGGGCACCATAAAGAAGGAGTTGAAGAGACGGTGGAGAATGGAGTTGACGAGAATGAGGAGGATGAGACTGTTGATAAAGCGGAGGAGGAGGAGGACATGGATGAGCAAAGTAGAGAGTAATGATTAATCGCATAGGAAGAATTTGGGTACTTTGGTGCTCTTGAGTGCGTGTTACACCGTTCTTCACTAATGGCCAGCTGATAACCTGTTTGATTTTGGCAGACAGCCTGAAAGATGAATTTTTTTTGTCTCTTTTGTATATGCTTTGAATAGTGTTGAGGAGAGAAAGGTTTTGTGGGAAGATATAAAGAATTACCATGATGCACCGGTGATTCGTACTAGACCATGGATGATCTACGGGGATTTTAATAAGATTTTTGAGGCTGGTGATTGCTCTAACAACCTTCGTTGTCGTATCAAACTTGGGAGCGACACTGTGCGACCAAAGAAACATTTAAAGTTTACAAATGCTTTAGTTACAGATGCCAATTTCAAACCAATAATACAAGAGTATTGGGATGGTACCGACGCAATCTTTCACTCCACTTCTGCTATATTTTGTTTCTCTAAGAAACTAAAGACTCTTAAACCAAAAATTAAGCAGCTGTTTAGGGATGCGCTTGGAAATTTGACAAAGAAAACCAGAGAAGCTTTTGCAAAACTATATCTTTGTCAATTGGAGACTCTCAATAACCCCACGGATACGACTATGCGGAATGAATCAGATGCGTAAAGCCGGTGGCTGCATGTTTCGGGGCTTGAAGAAAGATTTTTGAAACAGAAATCCAAACTCCACTGGTTGAGGGTGGGTGATGGCGATAACCATGTGTTTTATAATGTTGTCAAAGCTATAGAGGCTCGTAATGCCATCTGAGAAATCACATGTGAGGACGGTTCTATAGTAGACACGCAAGAAGAAATTAAGTAGGAGGCTGAATGATTTTTTAGAGAACTTTTGGGACACAAACCAGATCATTACACGGGCTTGTCAGAGGATGATATTCGTGGTTTACTAAAGTGTCATTGCTCGGAGATGGATAGAGCAAACTTGCAGGCAGTTGTCAAAGAGGATGAAATACGAAATGTTTTATTTTCCATGCCTAAGGAGAAAAGTCTAGGACATGATGGTTATACAATAGAGTTTCTAAAAGAAGCATGGTTTATCATCAAGAATGGTTTTCTCCCTAAGGGAGTTAACGCAACCATCATGGCACTTATACCGAAGAAAAAAATGGCGACTGAGATGAAAGATGACCGTCTCATCTCTTATTGCGATGTGACATATAAGATAATCTCTAAGCTTCTTACAAATAGGCTTACAAATATTTTACCGGAATTTATCTCCCCAAATCAGTCTGCATTTGTCAAAGATAGGTTGTTGATGGAAAACGTCCTTTTCGCCTCTGAAATTGTCAAAGATTATCACAAAGATATTGTTTCCCCACAGACTGCAGTCAAGATAGACATATCAAAAGGTTTTGATTGTGTTCAGTTGACATTCCTCCTCACCACACTAAAAGCTCTATACTTTGCCCCACAGTTTATTAAATGGATCGAACTATGTATCACCACGACTTCTTTCTCGGTTCAGGTCAACAGAGAGTTATTAGGTTTGTTATGTAGTGCTCGAGGCCTTCGGCAAGGTTGTTCCCTCTCACTGTATCTATTTGTCATATGTATGCTGAAAGTGCATCAGAGCTCTGAAGGTGACAGGAGCTTGCGAAGTGTCTCAGAGTGCTGATATGCTGACGTGGCAGATGGGCTGACGTGGAAGAAGATTATGGAAGTCGTGATAAGAAGCGTGAGAAGGAAGGAAGAAGAGGATCAAGATATACACGTAGATATTGAGGCTATATTTGATCGAGAGAGTTAAGAAAGGATATTTCTTAGAATAAGGAATATTTCCTTTTAGTTAGGGATTCACAAAGATCTAGGTTAGAGATCGTTTGTGTAAGGTATAAAGGGACGAGGGCTAGCCGCAAAGAGAGCTAGCACTTGTGGGGAAAAGTTTGTGAGTTTTGTAAACCTTCAAGCAATCGAAAAAAGGCTTTGAAGGTGAGTGTGTTCATTTTACTCTTTTAGATCTACACAGGGTGTTGTGATAGATAGACAAGAGAGTAGGCTTAGATTCATAACTTGTAAAAGGGAGTTTTTATAAGTTTGAATAAAAGTGTTTGCTTGGCGCGTTCCAAGCGGTTTGAGTGATTTGCTGTCCTTTACACCTTTACAATTGGTATCAGAGCAAGCACCTGATAAAAAGTTCTGATATCCTTTTTCAACAGGTGAGATCTTGCGGCAAGGGTATGGAGAAATCACTGGATTTTGTTGCGGTTCAATCACCATTGAAACTCGACCCTGAGTGCTTTGGTTTTTGGAAAGTGTCAATCAAGCAGGCCATCTCAAGCATCGACATGGAAGCTTGGTTTGCGGTGGAAGATGGTTGGTCACATCCGACGGAAAAGAATGAGAAAGGAGAAATGGTACCTAAGCACAGGAAGAAATGGACAGCCGAAGAAAAAGCGGAGTCCAAACATAACTCACAGGCTCTGTCAGTTATCTTCAAGTCGCTGCCTAGGGATATTTTCAATCAAGTTCAAGGATGTGAAGCTGCCAAGGAAGCATGGGACATTCTGGTAGTCACGTTTGAAGGCACAAGTAGGGTCAAACGTACAAGGTTGGACAATCTTGCTTCAGATTTTGAGAACTTGCACATGACTGAAACTGAGTCAGTTGCTGATTACAGCAGTCGTCTGAGTGGTATTGCACAAGAAGCTGTAGTTTTGGGTAAACGCTATAAGGACAAGAAGCTGGTGAAGAAATTCCTCAGGAGTCTGCCAGATAAGTTTCAACCACACAGGTGTGCTATAGATGTTTCACTGGATTCTGATGAGCTCAAGTACAATCAAGTGGTTGGGATGATGCAGGCATTTGAGATACAGCTGAAGAAAAAAGAAAAAGTGAATGAGAAATCTTTTGCTCTTAAAGCCATAGAAGAACATAAGCTTGCTGAGTCTCAGGAGGTTGCAGATGAAGAAAAGGTGGGTTTGTTGGTTAAGAAGTACTTCCGCAAGATGGAAAGAGGTCAGCGGAAGGGAACATCATCGCTCTTAAAATCTGATACTGATAAGGATATCAGGAAGAGTGACAAGCAAGAACGACAGTGTGCTGAATGTGAAGGTTTTGGGCATTACAAGTCTGAGTGTCCAAACAACAAACGAAAGAATTCTTTGCAGTGTTATGGGTGTAAGGGCTACGGTCACACTAAGTTTGATTGTCCTTCACGAGAAAACAAGCAGAAGTCCTACATCACTTGGAGCGAAAGTGACTCAGATGAAGAAGTCAGCAAACGAGAGGTTCTTAACAGCTTCCTCGCTTTGCTGGGTGTCATTGAGGAAGATGAAGAAGATGATGTGGTGCTGGAGAGCAAGGACGCAGATGAGAAAATAAATTCTGATTCAGATGGAGAAGAGGCTGATTTGTCAGTAGAAGATCAGATAGAGCTTCTCATCAAAACGGTGGTACAGAAGACTCAATACAACACACAGTTAACTTCTGAGAGAGATACATTACAGCTTCATGTTGCAATGATCTCTAAAGAATTAAGTGAAGAACAGGCAAAGACTCTGCAACTTGAAAAGCAGTTAGAAGAACAGCTGAAGAATATCAGAATGCTGAATAAAGGAACTAAGGATCTGGATACACTGCTTAGCACTGGAAGATCCAGCAATCTGAAATGCGGTCTGGGTTATCAAGGAACAAACACCAACCCAACCACTCAATTTGTCAAAGGAGTGGAGGCTGAGCCCGAGCTGAAGCAGAGGAAGTTCCCTCGAACTACTAGGATGTATGATCAGGTTCCTGTGAAGCAGAATTCAAGAAACCCAAGGATGGTGGTGTTTCCTGAGGTGAATACTAGGCCGCCATATGCCTCGAATGAGTTTCGGCAGACGACTCAAAGACCTGTTCAGCGTAGTAGAAGGAGAGGATGTTGGTATTGTGGGCATCTAACTCACTACAAAGCGCAGTGTTATCAGTTCCAAATTCGTGTGTCTAGCCTGATGCAACGCGGTGAGTTTTATCCAGCTGTAAGAAGAAACACACAGGGATATGTCAGGAAAGATGATCTCTACTGTCATGTGGCTTTCACAGCAGAAAAATCAGAGGTTGATCAGGCCAAGTGGTGTTTTGACAGTGGATGCTCCAGGCATATGACTGCTGCCCTTGATAATCTATCACATCTAGAAGGTGTTGCTGGAGGAAGAGTTACTTTCGGTGATGGAGGAAAGGGTACAATCCGAGGAAAAGGTACAACTGGTGGTGATTCTCAACCACATCTTAAGGATGTCTTTTTGGTCGAAGGGTTGAAGGCAAATCTGATAAGTATCAGCCAGTTGTGTGATGAAGGTCTGGATGTCACATTCACCAAGAAGGGGTGCAAGGCTGTTGATCAACAAGGGTCAGTACGACTCAGAGGCAGGAGATCTGGTAACAACTGTTACATGTGGAAATCGTCAATGCAGTGTTTTAACACGACTGCTGAGTTGGACACAGAGCTGTGGCACCAGAAACTTGGTCATCTCAACATTCGCACAATGCTGAAATTGGCTAATCAAGAGGTTGTACGTGGAATGCCAAAGCTGAAAGGTGATCCACATTTCATATGTGGTCCTTGCAACAAAGGCAAGCAAGTCAAGTCGTCTCATGGGCCAGTGATAGATATTCGCACTAGTCATGCACTCCAGTTGGTACATATGGATCTGATGGGTCCAATTCAAGTTCAGAGCATCTCTGGGCGACGGTTCATCTTTGTCATGGTGGACGATTTCACTCGTTACACTTGGGTGCGATTTCTTCGTGAAAAAGCTAATACCCTTGAATGCTTTCGCATTCTTGCCCTGCAGATTAAAAGTGAAAAATGTTCCATTCAAGCTATTAGAAGTGATCATGGAGGAGAGTTTCAGAATGACAAGTTTGATCAATTCTGTTGGCATCAGGGCATTGTCCATCAGTACTCTGCTCCAAGAACCCCAGAGCAGAATGGTGTTGTCGAACGAAAGAACAAAACACTGCAAGAGATGGCGCGAGCTATGCTGCATGGGAATCAAGTGCCACATCGGTTTTGGGATGAAGCTGTCAACACTGCTTGTTACATTATCAACCGTGTGTATGTCCGACCAGGGACCAGCAAGACTTCCTATGAGTTATGGAAAGGAAAGTCTCCAACTGTAAGCTACTTTCATGTGTTTGGCTGTCTATGCTACATCCTGAATGACAAGGATCAGTTGGGTAAATTTGACTCTAAGAGTGATGAAGGGATCTTTCTTGGTTACTCAGGACACAGCACTGCTTTCCGTGTGTACAACAAACGCACAAGATCAGTTCAGGAAATGGTAAATGTTGTTTTTGATGATACCTCGTTCCAACGGGTGGATATGATGCTTGTTCTCTCTGACAAGGATCTGGTAACTGATGATGAGAAGTCTGAGCAAGCCTCTGAGAGTCTTAGTGATTATGCCCACCCTGGATTGTCTACAGATGAGCTTCCTCCATCTTCTCAAGTTCATTTGAATCACTCCTCAGGCGATGTTATCGGTGCGATTCAGGGGGGTCGAGTTACCAGAGGCAAACAGATTGACTTTGCTCAATTGGCTGGAAAGAAACAGAAGTCTGTAGTCCCAGACACTGTCTCTCAGGACTCTGAGATCGTTCAATTTGCATGTTTTGTTTCCACTATGGAACCAAAGAATCACAAAGAGGCTCTTCGGGATGAGTTCTGGGTTGCTGCAATGCAAGATGAGCTGGAACAATTTGAGTGCAGCAATGTGTGGGAACTCACTAAAAGGCCGACTAATGTCAATGTAGTGGGAACGAAGTGGATCTTCAAGAACAAGAGTGATGCCAGTGGATGCATTGTGAGAAAAAAAGTGAGGCTTGTGGCTCAAGGTTACTCTCAAGTCGAAGGAGTTGACTTTGATGAGACCTTTGCACCAGTAGCAAGGCTAGAATCCATCAGGTTCATGTTCGGCATGTCATGTGCTCTTCAGTTCACATTACATCAGATGGATTTTAAAAGTGCATTCCTGAATGAGATTTTACAAGAAGAAGGGTTTGTAGAACAACCAAAAGGCTTTGATAATCCACAACATCCTAAGCATGTGTACCGTCTGAAGAAAGCACTATATGGTCTCAAGCAGGCTCCGAGAGCATGGTATGAGAGGTTAACTACGTTTCTTCTGGATCAAGGTTATGTTCGTGGAAGTGTAGACAAGACACTGTTTGTTCTCAACAGCAACAATGCATTGATGTTTGTTCAGATCTATGTGGACGACATAATTTTTGGTTCTACCTGTTAATCTCTGGTGCAAAGGTTTGTAAAAAACATGTCACAGGAGTTTGAGATGAGTATGGTGGGAGAGCTGAAATACTTCCTGGGTCTATAAGTAGAACAATCAGCTGATGGGATCTTTGTGTCTCAAAGCACCTATGCCAAAGAATTGGTACAGCGGTTTGGTTTAGGGAAGAGTAAAGAAGCTAAGGTACCTATGGGAGTCAATGACAAGCTTTCAAAAGATGTGGAAGGAGAGGATGTGTATGAACGACTATATAGAGGTATGATTGGAAGCTTGCTCTACCTGACAGCGAGTAGGCCAGACATTTGTCTGTCAGTGGGGATATGCGCACGGTACCAGGCCAAGCCCAAGATGTCTCACTTACTAGCAGTCAAGAAGATCATCAAATACGTCAAGGGGACAGTGAACTTTGGTATTTCCTTCACCAAGGATACCAACATCAGTCTGAGCGGATACTGCGATGCTGATTGGACAGGTTCTGTGGATGATCGCCGAAGTACAAGTGGTGGATGCTTCTTTATGGGCAACAACATAATTTCATGGCATAGCAAGAAGCAGAACAATGTCTCACTATCAACCGCTGAGGCTGAATACATTGCTTTGGGCAGCTGTTGTACACAACTCTTATGGATGCGACAAATGTCCTCTGACTATGGTATGGATTCTGATACTCTGTTAATTCATTGTGATAATTTGAGTGCTATAAACATCTCTAAGAATCCTGTTCAGCATTCTAGAACAAAACACATAGATATTAGACACCACTTTGTTCGTGAACTTGTTGAGGCGAAACTGATTGAGATAGACCATGTGAGCACTGAGTTTCAGCTGGCTGATTTATTTACTAAGCCTCTGGACTTCAACAGATTCATAAATCTGAGGAAGTCCATTGGTGTCTGTGAACTCTAACTATTTCTCTGAGTTGTGTTGGTCTAAGGCAGGAACTGGAGCTAGAACAGATCATAGAAATCCTGGAATATATAGAAGATCAACATCTGAACGAGTGTGGGAAATAGCTACATGTCATGCCGGCCTGTCCATCCTGTTAAACGTTGTCATGATTGAGGAGGTCAAAGAGCTGTGAAGAGACATGCACAGTCATTCTAAGGTTTAATAACCTAAGGAATGATGAGTTCCAAATCAGTGGCTGATACAATCAAATGATGTCACTGAAACTCAAGATGTTGAAGCAGACATCAGAAGGCTGTTTGGAGAAAAAAAAAAAAAAAAATGTGTGTACTCTTCAAAGAGATGAACTCCAGTGTGAAAGACTACCCACATGCAACAGTCCTCTGATCTTCGACAATTCAAGAGGTTGTGATAGTTTCTAGTGAAGGTTCTGAACAAGTGGCTGATACGACAAATGTCTGGTTAGTGTTCTGACTTATGCACTATTTGATATTTAAATATATATATAATATATATATAATATTGACGCTCATGCGTGTTTAATTCTCGATCTGGGTCCTTCAAAATCTATCATTAGTGGTTGTAAGTATATGTGTGTATGATTCATGAATCTGTTAAAATTGGTTTGTAAAAGAGGAAGAATGCGATTTATTAATGCACTGGTAATAATTATGATTGAATGAATTAACGATTGAATGCAGTCAAATGAGGAAATAGATGCGGTGTACACTGATGTTTATTTGAGTGGTTTCAGGAAACCTTTAATGTTTTGGGCCGAGTTTGTGCAGCCCATTGAGACTCACGGAGGTGTATAAAAAGGAGCAGCTAGGGTTTGGCATTTTCCTCATCCCCTCTGCGATTTCAATCCTGTGTCGATTAATCTTCTGCTCATATCTCTCTCTTCTCTTGTCGATCAAATCTCTAACAATCATGAAGTCCATCTTTAGTGGTTTCCACTATGACTCCAGCTCAGATGAGGAGCTTCACACTCCACCGTCTTCGTTGCCTCCGCCCATTCCACATGTTCCGATCGATCCTGCGACTGCCATGGTGGTTTACCAGCCTCGCGAGGAGTCTGTCACTGCATCTCCGACTCGGGTGGATCAGGTTCCCTCGCCTTCTCACGGGAATCAAGAGACCTGTGACTCCTCATCTTCTCCGCTAAGAGAGGTGACTTCTCAATTTCCGGTGGTAGATCTTACCGGTGATGTGCCTGTACCTGTCATGCCATCTCAAGGAGTCTCATCCCGTTTACGCAAAAGACAACCGCCTGCTGATCTAGACAGTCGTGACTCCAAGCGCCCATCTCTCCACAAAGATAAGGGCACGTCCACCGCATCTCGAGGAGCTTCGTCAAAGGATTTCGATGCCAAACGATTCATCTCCTCAGAAGCTGTTCGATGTTATGGGTTCTTTGCCTCTCGAACGCTCGCTCCAGAGGTCTGTTATCCACTAGATGCTGCAGACAAGGCTAGGGAGTTCATAGACAAAGCTGGGCTGCTTAAAACCATTACTCAGATTGGCTCGTACGACTCGGAGGTGGTCTATGAATTCTGGGCGAATCTCCCAACGGTCAAGATTGAGGGGGAGTCTGTCGACGTTCTTGTCCGAGACTGGACCTATGAGTTTTCTCCAAGCCGTATCAATGCCCTGTTTGGTCTGAGGTCTGTGGATGTGTGTGAACAGAGATTGTAGACGGCTGCGATTCTGGAGGAGGATCTGGCTCTGTTTCTCTCTGATGGAAGGGTCAAATCCTGCAAGCAGCTGGTGGCCACTGCAATCAAGAACCCAGTGATCAAGGATCTGCATCGGATCTGCTGTAGCAACTGGTCTCCCACGGTGAAGACGGGGTACATCTCGACGAATAGGGCTCTGGTGATCTACATGATCATGCATGGGATTTCTTTCGATTTTGGACGGATGATCTACGACCAGATCATTCAACTAGGGTTGCAAGCTCAGTCTGGCTTCCGGTTGCCGTTTCTCAGTCTCATCTATCAGTTGCTGACTGCTCAGAGAACTGTCCCTAGTTTGTCATCAAAAGATGCAAAGAAGGCAAAAGGGAAGAAGACAGCATCCGTCTCTGTTGAACCTGTTTCTCCAAAAGGGTCCTTTGCAGAACGCAAAGCCATCCGGTTGGCAATCAAGATCCTGCAAGATGCTTTGGAAGCTGGTAAGTAGTTTCTCACTTTGATGTTCGCTCGAATTTCTGGTTTAGTTTCTTGGTATATTTGACTAAACTGTGCCAAACAAGCAGGGGGAGATGAGTTTGATTCAGAGGCCTGAGGGGGAGATTAAGCTATGGGGGAGCAGTTGTTTTTGTTGCTCACAGTTTTTGTTGATTTTATGTGTTTCTCCTCTGTTTAAAACTTGAGACTTTTTTTATTTTGTTTATGTTTTGGCTTTGAACAATTTATTTTAACAAGTCTTTATCGGTTAACCGTCTTGTGTTGATTGCTGGAATATCTTGCTAGTACGGTTGTGTTTGTGTCTTGGCTTTGTTGTCTGTGCATTTTCAGGGTTGATGTTGCATTTGCTTGTGTGGCAAGATTCAGTCAAAAAGGGGGAGATTGAAAGTGCATCAGCGCTCTGAAGGTGATAGGAGCTTGCGAAGTGTCTCAGAGTGCTGATATGCTGACGTGGCAAATGGGCTGACGTGGAAGAAGATTATGGAAGTCGTGATAAGAAGCGTGAGAAGGAAGGAAGAAGAGGATCAAGATATACACGAAGATATTGAGGGTATATTTGATCGAGAGAGTTAAGGGAGGATATTTCTTAGGATAAGGAATATTTCCTTTTAGTTAGGGATTCACAAAGATCTAGGTTAGAGATCGTTTGTGTAAGGTATAAAGGGACGAGGGCTAGCCGCAAAAAGAGCTAGCACTCGTGGGGAAAAGTTTGTGAGTTTTGTAAACCTTCAAGCAATCGAAAAAAGGCTTTGAAGGTGAGTGTGTTCATTTTACTCTTTTAGATCTACACAGGGTGTTGTGATAGATAGACAAGAGAGTAGGCTTAGATTCATAACTTGTAAAAGGGAGTTTTTATAAGTTTGAATAAAAGCGTTTGTTTGGCACGTTCCAAGCGGTTTGAGTGATTTGCTGTCCTCTTTACATATGCAAGTGTTGTCTGCAATGTTGGACAAAGCTGCCCTAGACAGACAAATAGGATATCATCCAAAGTGTCACAACCTGTAACTCACTCATTTGTGTTTTGCGGACGATCTGCTCTTGTTTACCGATGGAACAAAGAGATCTCTTGATGGAATCCTACACATTTTTTTATAAGTTTGCAGATTTTTATTTGGTCTAAAGATTAGTCTAGCAAAATCAACTCTGTATATGGTCGGGGTAAGAGAGAGGGACCAAGCTGATATTATTAGTTCCTTCTCCTTTTCCACTGGTACTCTACCGGTTTGTTATCTTGACCTACCTCTATTTCCAAAGCAAATGACTCCGTAGGATTATGCTCCACTCGCTCATCGAGAGAATCAGAGAACGGATTGGTAGTTGGATGGCTCGCCACCTATCTTTTGAGAGTCGTCTGCAGTTGATTAGTTCAGTCCTCCACAGTTTAACTAATTTCTGGATGTCCACCTTTCGACTCCCCAATGCCTGCCTCAAAGAGATTGGTAGTCTTTGTTCTGCTTTCCTTTGGTCAGGCCCAACACTGAACACTAAAAAGGCAAAAGTGTCTTGGAAAGATGTGTGTCTCCCTCGAGAAGAAGGGGGTTTGGTGATACGGTCACTCAAAGAAGCCAACATAGTGAGTTGTTTGAAGTTCATATGGCATTTATTGTCAACCAATTCGATACGGACAAAGTGGCTGCGGGCATATTTGTTAAAGGCTCATTTTTGTCGATTAAAGAAAACACCACAGCATGATCGTGGATGTGGAGAAAATTTCTGATGTATCGATATATTGCATCGGGTTATATCAAATATGAGGTGCAGAGCGGTATGAATATATCGTTTTGGTATGACAGCTGGTCGAGTTTGGGATGTCTACTGAATATTGCAGGACACCGTGGTTGCCTTTACATGGGGATATCATTACACGTCGGAAAAGACGACATCGTGTGGACTATCTCAATCAAATAGAGTCTGCTCTGGAGGAGATACAAACTCTTGGGCTGGTTGATCCAGAGAATACAGTTCTCTGGAAAGGGAAAGGAGCTCATTTAAAACAGCTTCTACAACAAATGAGACATGGGAGAGTATGCGGGAGTCACGGGAAAGTAAAGGGGGGTATAAAGAGGTTTGGTTTTCTCAGGCTACACCAAAATACTCACTCATTGTGTGGCTAGCAGCTCTGAATAAGTTGTCATCGGGTAACCGAATGCAAACATGGAGTGGCAGTATCAACAAGTCGTGTGTCTTCTGTTCAGCTCCACTGGAAACACGGGACCATCTATTCTTTTCATGCCTATTTTCAACAGAAGTTTGGACAGACCTTACTTTCAAGCTCCTCACCAGAAAATTCTGACAATGTGAGGTGAAAACTTATCTCTCATCACCGATGAGACTTTAAGCTCAGTAATACTATCCCTATTGCGATATGATGCTTTTCAGGCTACAGTCCACACGTTGTGGAGGGAACGGAATAGCAAGCGGCAAGGGGAAACTCCAACATTAGCTCCTCTTCTTCTTAAAAACCTTGACAGGAACATAAGAAACAGATTGCTCTCCATGTACAATCAAAGCAAAGGAAAATATGCAGCTGTGATGGCAATGTGGCTAGCATCAAAATAACACAAACTGATCTCTCTGTTTTTGTAATTAACGTTTAGACGAAACAATAAAAACAGTTAAACAAACGTTGATGTAAAAAAAATCAAATTGAATAAATTTTACGTCTTATTTAAAAAAAAAAAATCTACATAGTATATGAGCACTCAGTTGTTTATGTATTGTGTGACTCGTGACATTTTAATAATCCATATATAATGATTATTGACATACGTTTACATGTTGTAAAGTTAGGAATCCCTAATACTCATAGTCCTGAAAAGAAAATCATAAGATCTTTTTTCGAAAGTTTTCATCTTCACTTCTCTATTATTATATTTTTCATGTATCTATAATTCTTTTTTTTTCTCAAATTTCCGTGTTTCACTACCAAAACTTTTTTCTTCTGTCTCCAATTAAAAAAAAAAATCATTCTATTCGGTGTATGCAATGAATATTTAAATATATATATATATATATATATATATATTTTCTCAATATTTTAAAGTTTAAATTATCTGATATATATTTTTCAAATTTTATGTTCATTAGTTTATGCATTATATAATAAATAACAATCTTATTTTAAGATAGTATACGAATGGAGTAGCTGTCTAAATTTTCATATTTCCTTTCAAGTAAATTTTGACTTTAGATGATGTGTTACTTAGTTGCCCATTCATATTAACCAGAAAAAAAAAAGTTCATTACTTCAATAATTGGATTACCGATTACTCGACATCAACAAAAGATTGTGGAATGTTCAAACCTTGGTGGGCATTTGATCAAACCCTATGTGTTTGTCTACCTGCACAATTGATCACATGCATATGTTTCTAACTCTAATTCCGTTCATAATTTACTAATGGCATAATTATTTATTTTTCTGTGAGAAATATTGTACTATATCAGATAAAATTCCATTCTATGAGCTCGTGATAGATCATAGATGTCTCCGAAAAAAACCTTTCATTTAATGTCTCTTTAAATCGGGTTTAATTGATTTACGATCTAAACCGATATTGTCAGACCACCTAAAACCAACTCTAAACCTAATTAATGAGATCAAGGAAACCTCAAATCAATTAAAGCTATAACATTAACTTGTACTAATATTTTAGGAAACAAAAATTCTCAAAAGCCTTTACTTTAACAAAAACCTTTGCAGTCACATGTATTTTGCCAGCTCTTTTGAGAAATATCAGCAAGTAGAGAGACCCACGAAAAAGAACAAATCGAACAGTGACCGTTAAAAATTATACAGGGGTTTAAATAATAGGAATCACTCAAATTTTTTTTTAATAGATAACCCTATATTTCAGACCCAAAAAAAAGATAGAAAAAAAATACCTAAATAATAGTATAATACTAAAGAATAATAATTCAAAACAGGTGGAAATGTCAAAATGAAAATAATATGATGTGATCAGTGTATTTAATGTAATTTGAAATTAATCACTAGAGTGCAAATGGGAATGCGAAATACGATGGTCCACCGATCCTTGTCATGGTCTTGTACACACTTGAAACAGAATAGAAGTCAACGAAGGTGTCTTATTGATGATTGCTCTTACTTCTTACTTCTCAAACTCTTAGGCTTGTACGTAGCTCTCCCTTCTGAAAGTTACAGAATATTCTCCCTTTCATAGAATCTTCAACTTTCTATTTTTCTTCTAATCGTTTTAAGGTTAACGTAATCCTTAATTTTATAATGTGTCTAATTAGGCCTAAATGAATTCACTACAAACTTGATATAATTTTATATTTAAAAGTACAAGTGTTTTCCTATAACATACTCGAGATAGTAATATAAGAAATGATTAATATGTGCTTTCAACAGGGTCAAAAATGTATTCCCACATTTAACATGCTTTTGCTTTAGTTAGTAATTATGGTATACTTTGTAAGAAGATATCATTAAAAATATCTATTTAAATCTAACCGTATGAAGTCGGTAGATATGATCCTCCCAAATACAATATAGAAAAATGTGACCTTTCTAAGAGTTGGAGTTATCTATCAAACACCATATACATTTTTCGTTATTCGATCGTGACCATTAAAAATGCACATATTTGATAGTGACCCGCACTACGGTATACACACAGCTCAGCATATTGAGACAGGTTATATAAAAGCGGTCCAAACCTTAGGCGCCAGTCCACGGTTCATTTCATTTGACCATAGAGAATGGTGAAGAGTGAAGACGCATATGTTGATAAGATGATCGAACGGTACTAAAGATCTGACCACATAATCGAACGGTGATATGATGCGGATCCCACTTCAAGGTCCAAACAAAATAGAATTAATGAAGAAGAAAAGACAAGGTGGATTAGCGAAGATATCTTAAGGCTCGCGCATGCGACAGTGTTAGGCACTTGCATTTTGCCTAAAAGGCGATAAAAGCCTACCTCATCATTTCGTATTTCTCTATCTGTTTCTGTCTTGACTCACCGATTTTATATTTGTGTTCAATTTGAGTTTTACAAGCTTAATCTTTCCTTCTAACATAAACATCCAGTCTTTAAATATTTATCCATATATATAACAACAAACAATAATGATAGCTAGTGCTTCTACCCTTTGTTACTACAGTGCATGATAGATTCCGTTGGACCCTTATCTTATCTTTCCATTAGTTCAAATCCGCACTACTGGCCCGTGTGTAGAATGGAATTTTGATATAAACACGATACTCCAAAAATCTGGTGACTTGGCTCGCTATATACAATCCCCTCTCAATGAGCGACCGTATGATACTATGATCATGTGACAAATTAGAACTTCCAAGTTTTGTGTCTCCTCTTATTACTGATTACTAATTATTTAATTTGAAATTGAGTTTTTAACTTTGAAAAATCTATGACCACAGTCCAAAATCGTATAAATTGAAAGAAAACAAACTAAAATATTTCGAAAGTTCCAAAAGTTTGAATAAAACTGTCAAGTGTCAACTGAATAACTAACAGAAAATAGGGATCCAAATCTCGCTTCATTTAAGAAAAATAATAGAAAATATGTTTTAAGAGTTTTGTAAATATATAAGATTGTCTTATTCACATCCATCATCTACCATATATGATCGACAACACACATAAATGCGCGTGTGGAGAGTATCATTATCCATCAAACCCTTACAATGCAAATGTACTCTAAGTTAGAGTATCTAACCGATGGTTCATTAATTTACATTATATATATTTTACCGTAACAAATGTATGAGTCCTTTTTCAAGGCAAAAAAAAAAAAAAAAAACTTTATATGAGACATGGAAGGTTCACGATACGTGGAAGGTGGAGCAAAACAATAAAATTACGTAGGGCGTAAGAAAAAAAAACAAGGTGTCACGAAAAAAAAAAGAAAGAGAGACATATATATCACTAAAATAGTTTTATTTTTTTCGCTTCTAACTTCTCACGTGGAGGATACTAGTGGCGAACGTCATTCAAAATCACCCACACCCACCATATAATATCTACTTTCTTCCTTATATATACTTACTTCCACAAATTATTCACTACACCCAAAAGAACTTCTAACAGAGAGAAAGTGTGTGTGTATGTTGTGCCCACTCTGTGCATTTATCAATCATTTCATGTGTTTACATTGATTGATTTCACAACATTAAATCCACCCCAAAATCGAAGTGAGTATATATATTCCGAGTGTAGTAACATCTTAGAGATGGTTTTGGAGGATAGAAAAGAAGACGGTTCTTCTTTGCCACAACCGTCCGGTAGTTTCTCCAAATCATCACCGTCGGAGTTGGATGTCATTGATCCGTCCAATCAGAAAAGTTCGCCGGGAACTGTTTTGGATGGCGAGAAGGTTGAGAAAAAGCCTGGAGGATGGAGAGCCATATCGTTCATTTTAGGTATTTTATTCGTATAAACATAATTTACGTTTTAGTTGACCAACTCCTTGACCTTTCCTCAATTTCCATAAGTGGATACATATAGTTCTAGAACCCATTGAGTATATTGATATAATTGGCCGTTTCATGATTCTCGTTTTGGTTTGTCTTTTCAACCCGATCAGGAAGAGATTCTATCACAAAAAAAAAAAAAATTGGTTCTTTCATGAATCATTAATTTAAATCGTATTTTATTCTTGTAACCGTCGTCCAATTTGTTTGACACTCGTCCATCTGACTACTTTTATAACGGAAACGGGAGAAATTGGCATTTTATAAAAAAAAAAATGAGTTATAATTAACTAAAACTTTTTATTGTTGTTCTAATAATTGCTGTATGAAGTAAAAACATCATTCAATATGAAAAATATGGACGATTTTTTTTATAAGAAGTTCTAATAAAATGTGTCGAAACAGGTAATGAAACGCTGGAGAGACTGGGAACGATAGGGTTGTTGGCAAACTTTATGGTTTATCTAACCAAAGTGTTCCACTTAGAACAAGTCGATGCTTCAAATGTCATTAACATTTGGTCTGGTTTCACTAATCTTTGTCCTCTCGTCGGAGCGTTCATCTCAGACACTTACGTCGGCCGCTTCAAGACCATCGCTTTCGCCTCATTCGCCACTCTCCTCGTACGTTTAAGATTTATCCCTTTAATTGATTGAACTTTAATCTAATGTGTGTCTACAGATGCACACTTACGTACGTAGTAATACTAACTTTATTGGCTCAAAAATACATCAAATATGCAACTATTCGCGGCCTAGTGGTGCCAGCATGGGTCAGTGCTTTAGCGTCAACTGTTCGAATAGTTGCGTCCAACAAAAATTACATAACAACTCTAATTAGAAACTTATTATATTATAACATCTCCAGCGTTAAGAGAAGGTATGAGGATCATAATAATGTATATATTAATATAATTATATTATAATACATCAATTATTTATTTAAATTAAAATTAAAAATAATAATTTAACCATTTACACAGTGCCAAGTGGTAGATACGTTTCTGAAAAGTTCTCAAAGGAGAACCCGTATCTAATTCTTTCTCATGTTATTCAATTAAAAAAAAAAAAAAAATAGATACCCAACAAAATAGTACCGCTGGAGATGCTTATCACTCTATATATGTGTTGTTGTGTGTGTGTGGCGAAGATACATGATACTTGGCAAATTATCTCATCGCGCACGTCGACATGATAAGGAACTACGTAAAGACAAACTATATAAACAATTTATATAGTATTTTCTACCTATTATATTACTATAATTTTTTTTGTTTTGTCAAATATATCAAATTACTTTTGTTTCGTAAGAAAACGCATGAGCTTGTAGAGCGAGTGAGGGACCACGCTATCGAGGACGATAAGGTCGGTCTATAATGTGAATCATACGAAAAAGAAAATAATAATTTGTTAGTACACTTATTGTTGTCGGTATTTAACTTGAGCTCACGTAATATATCATTCAAAAAAAATTATAAGAGAACCATATACATCTCACATAGACAACTCTAGTTGATTGATGATGAAACATTTCCCAATAAAGGAGTTTCGTTTCGAACGTGCGTTATGTCTTAGAGATAAAGAGATGTGCGTAGAAAAGGAAGAGATACGCAAGTGGTCGATATAGATTATAGACAGTGAGATTGTCCAATAATTGAGTTCCTTGACGATATAGCTAGCTTAATGGGGTTTAGATTTTGTCAATCTCACAGTGACGTTAGGTATATAATGATAGTTACTTTTCTACTGTCTTTTTCATTCACTATATTAGAATCATGATTGCATCCAACTTGTTGACTTCTCTTAAACTTTTTTGTCCTTTTCGTAATTATTTAAACGTTAATAAGGAACATAAACTTTTTACAAGTTACAACTAACTTCTTTTATTACTATATAAGGGTTACAACAGAAATAAATGATACTATTAGGTACTACGTCTTTTGTCAGTTCAGCTAATGAAAGTTACATTACCTTTTTAATCATATGAAGTCAAACCTAATTAAGACTATTGGAAAATTTTATTATAATTGTATTTGTTTGCATTTGATCGCGCAACTTCAGTCTACCCCACAGTATTGTTTGCCTTTTGCAATATTAACTAATAAAGTATCAAATTCAACTTCAAATTATACAACCACAATACTAATGAAGAACCGGTTTCAAAATGAATATATATTGACTAATTATAATAACATTGACAATATGCAGGGACTAATAACAATTACACTCACAGCATCGCTTCCTCAACTCCATCCAGCATCATGCAACAGCAAGGACCCACTCAGTTGCGCCGGTCCGAACAAGCTCCAGTTCGGAGTTTTGATATTGGGTCTCTGTTTCCTCTCCATAGGGAGTGGAGGGATACGACCTTGTAGCATCCCTTTTGGGGTTGATCAGTTTGACCAACGAACTGAGGAAGGGGTTAAAGGAGTGGCTAGTTTCTTCAACTGGTATTACATGACTTTTACTATAGTACTGCTCATTACACAGACCGTAGTTGTGTATATCCAGGACCAAGTCAGTTGGATTATCGGATTTAGTATCCCTACCGGACTCATGGCTCTTGCCGTGATTATGTTTTTTGCCGGAATGAAACGTTATATCTACGTTAAACCTGAAGGGAGTATATTCTCTGGGATTGCTCAAGTTGTCGTGGCAGCTCGTAAGAAGCGAAAGCTGAAAGTTCCGGCAGAAGATGACGGCACTGTGACTTATTACGACCCAACCATCAAATCTAGCGTGTTATCCAAGTTACACCGCAGTAACCAGTTCAGGTACTTTAAATATGTATATATATATATATTTACTTATTAAATTCAAGAGCCGTCGTTGTTAATAAAAC
The DNA here is from genome assembly GCA_024034495.1 of Camelina laxa. Classification (NCBI taxonomy): domain Eukaryota; kingdom Viridiplantae; phylum Streptophyta; class Magnoliopsida; order Brassicales; family Brassicaceae; genus Camelina; species Camelina laxa. The sequence continues at coordinate 17,570,136 of CM043885.1, read as the reverse complement.
ATGCTCAACAAATAATTTTGAGACGACACTGATTACATGATTTATTTTATAATAATTAGCTTTCTTGACAAAGCCGCGGTGATAATAGAAGGCGATCTAACACCCGAGGGAGCTCCGGCAGACAAGTGGCGGTTATGCAGCGTCCAAGAAGTGGAAGAAGTGAAATGTTTGATCAGAATCGTTCCTGTTTGGTCGGCTGGAATAATCTCACTCGCGGCCATGACAACACAAGGCACTTTCACTGTCTCTCAAGCTTTGAAAATGGATCGACACTTAGGTCCTAATTTCGAGATTCCGGCTGGTTCCCTCTCTGTCATCTCTCTACTCACAATCGGCATCTTTCTTCCCTTTTACGACCGTGTTTTTGTCCCGTTCATGAGGCGAATCACCGGCCATAAATCCGGAATCACACTCCTCCAACGTATAGGGACAGGAATCGTTTTCGCGATCTTTTCTATGATCGTTGCGGGCCTCGTGGAGCGCATGAGACGCAGACGCTCCATCAGTGCTGGAGATCCAACAGGTATGACTCCAATGTCAGTGTTTTGGCTCTCTCCGCAACTTGTTCTGATGGGACTATGCGAAGCTTTTAATATCATTGGACAAATAGAGTTCTTCAACAGTCAGTTTCCGGAGCACATGAGAAGTATTGCTAACTCTCTCTTCTCTTTATCCTTCGCTGGTTCGAGCTACCTTAGTAGTTTTCTGGTGACTATCGTTCATAAATTTTCCGGAGGGCATGACCGTCCGGATTGGCTGAACAAGAATCTCAACGCGGGAAAATTGGATTACTTCTATTATCTGATTGCGGTTTTGGGTGTGTTTAATCTCGTTTATTTCTGGTATTGTGCTCGTGGATACCGGTACAAGGTCGCTTTACAGATTGGAGATTTTGAGGAGGACAAGCGTTCCGATGATCTTGAGATGACTTCGACAAAACCGATGAAATGATCGATGTTGTTTGCAAGATTACCATGACAATGTATCAAATAGATTATATATAAATATAATAAAATTCTACATTTTAGTATAATATATATATATATATATATATATATGTAAATTACGCTCATCATGCTTCTTAAAATGGTTTTTGATCAGTTCGTTTTATTTTTACCAACTCATGGTAAGTCTTTTTTCTCTTCGTTTAACAGTAGAGCTTTATCATCTTCATGATTTGACACCTTTCTAGATGATCACATACAAGTTGCCTTCCTAAAAGTAAGCAAGTTTACAAAACATTACTATAAAAAGTAGTTCCTGGTATATAGAAGAGTTGTGTTTTTTTTTTTCTCTCAAAAAAATAAAGAAAAAGCACATGGTATTTTGACGTTTAAAAATACAATTACACATGTTTAAGTTTTATTGATGTTTCCTATGAAGAATCACGTTATGAGACATATAGTAGTTTCATCCCTTTTCGATTACCAATCGTAAATCACAACCCAACTATTTTGACAAAAAAATATATATATATATATATATATATATATATCATTATTATTATTAAGAGTTAATTAAAAAAAGAGCATTAAAACACAAGTTGTCTTCGGATTTAGGCATTCAGCAAATGAACTTCAGATTTAGGTTCTTCTCTCTTACACAAAGACGTTTTTACCCTTTTTTGATAACATCATTCTAAATGGTTTGGCTAACTCAAGTGTCGAGATCTGAACGAAATCCAGAAACAAAAGAGAGAACACAAACAATCCTCTATCACTCTCTTTCATCTAAGCACAAACCTCCTCAAACATTTATCTTTCTACAACCCGAGAAGAAGTTATGTTGGCCTTCCGATGGTAAAGACACGAAGTATCTGTAATATGTTCGAAGCTCTTCAGATTTCCGATTATGTTGCAGAGAGGCTTCTCTCAGATCTCGAAGAGACCGTTCGTAATTAAAAATCCGTCACGCCGCCATAGATCTCCATGTTTCGTAATTAGGGTTCTGTAATGCCGTCAGAAACTTCCATGTCTAGTTAGTGGGGCTGATTGGAACCGGAGCGACATTTGCTGAAAGTTATGGACAAAGCACCAATTGCAGTAGCGGCTTATGCAAAAGAAGAAGTAATTATGTTCTCTCTGTCTTCAGTTTTAATTTGTTAGCTTGACTTTTGCAATTTTCTGTGACTTTTGAAGGATATTCAGTCTATATCCGATTTTGTTTAGTATTTCTTGCTGGATGGATGATGACCCTCCTCACTTATATGTAATTTTCCCATATTTGTGATGGTGAAGACGAGGTGTGGAAGAAGTTGTTCGTCTTGGGAAGGTGGCAGTCAAAGAGGAAGCTTAAAGCCCTTTGTTTTGTGCATTTTCTTAGATAAGTCCTAATATCTCGCCAATCTTGCGAGATTCAGCTATAGATAAGAAGTTTGTTAGACAGAAGCGGTGAGTGGAGATTCTAACTGAAGGTAAATAAGCCAATTTGGTGCTTTGGTTTTGGTCTGACCATGGAAATGGAGCAGTAGATATACATGTTTTTCCACTTCTCGTTTGTTTGGAATCACCAAACTCCAATTTCGTAATTAGTTGGTTCTTGTTTTGTGCAATTTCGTGAACATTTGTGATGTATGTCACTCTCTTAACTTGTCTTCCTCACTCGTTTCAGTTTCAATGATCGTTGAGGAAACAAACTCCTTGTCTAAGGTAAGGAAATAATATTTGGCAATACGAATTTTATCACTACGAGTTTAATTGCTTATCTTTAGTTTCATTCATCTGTTTTGGCTTTAGGGTATAGTTTTGAACACAAACATGTCGTTAAATTTGTTTCCCTTGGGTTCATTCATCCATCTTGGCTTTAGGGTATAGTTTTGAACATAAACAAATCGTTAACTTTTTTTCCTTGGGTTCATTCATCCATCTTGGCTTTTAGGGTATAGTTTTGAATACCATCCCATCGTTAAATTGGTTTCCCTTGGGTTCATTCAACAGTCTTGGTTTTAGGGTATATAGTTTTGAACAAATGAATACCCATCATGTAGCCTAGATGGACAAAATTTTGAGATATCTCCAACAGCTGGTGCATGTAATAGTTGTCTGCTTAGTTATACCAAGCATTATAAAGATGTTGTGGTCTGATTATTCCTAATATACTATGTTGCTCTGAATTTGTGTAGGTGAAACAAATGTTGAACTATCTTCATCGTTCTCTAAAGATACGACAATACTCTAAGTTTACTTTCATGGGGAGGTGTTCATTTCCTTCCTCCGCTTCTTTCTCTTATAATTCTTTTGTTTCAGGCTTCAGCTAATGTCTAAAGATACATTGAGATAACATGGGGAAATGGACCTGGACATATCAAAAGATTGGACAAAATACAATGTATAAATATCCTCACCTTACCCCACCAATAGTTTGGATCTGGATTCCAGTCCCGAAATAGTTTAGATGATCTAGATTCCAACACATTATGTATCATTGTATTTTGTCGATTTTCTTTGATGAACAAAAAAATGTTATGAACGTCTCTTCTGTGTGCACCAGACAAATGTTATAATATGTGATAAAAATACAGATACACGTATGTATGTATACAAAATCAACTATCCTACACCAAACTGATATTACCAAAGAAAAGAAGATGAGGTTGACATGGCTTCTGCTCCTCTCCTCTTACGTCATCACATTTTTCCCGTTTAGTACGTCTAAGGGTATAATAGTCAAATACAGTAATATTTGTGTGTATTATGATACCGTTCACTGTTGTGATGCCTAAAACTGAATCTCTCTCCTCAAAAATGCCTATTATTATAAATTTCCCTATTATTAATAACAAATTTGATTTGAAACAAAGAATCCACCGTTATATTGTGTTTGCCTCGTTGCCACATACATCATTCATATCACGTACATTGAATTTGTTTCGTGTTTGCTTTAAACATTTTACTTTTGTATAAAAAAATCAAAAGGAGCTGTTGTCCAAAACTCATATAAACTAAAATAAAAGGAAAAGCTACAAATTGGGAATCATATATATTGTGTAGATTTTGATTCCACAATTTCACGGCTGTAAAAAAGTCAAAAACTTCTGCTCCCACCTTTTTTGTCTCCTTTACGAGTACAGGATAAACAAAACTCACACTTTTGAAGAAAAAAAAAAAGAAGATAAAAGCTTTTGATGCACTTGGGGAAAAAACAAATACAACTCCAGTATTATAACAAACAATAAAACTAAAACATTTTAAAAAATTCCAGATCTATTCAATATATTTGATATGCTATTACAAATTTAAATTGATAAACAAAACAGGTAAAACGTCTTCATAGCATTCTAATTACAAGTTTTAAGTATCCAGACAACTTGATCTCAATATGTTGACAGTTTATTAAAGTGGGTTTGCTGGAAACCTTTTTGCTTACTTGGTAGAATCTATTTTTTTGTAAAACACCGATTACCCTGTTGAGGTCTAATTCGATCTTTATAGATTTCTCTAGCTATTTTCTTACGAAATCTTTGCCTGCTAGGCAAGATGATAGGATAGCAAGTTACAAATTCTGTTTCGGACCTGAACCTGGGTGATCTATCTATGACCAGGATGAAACTTGGGTGAAACTAAGTGGAGATCCGAACCGACGTTTTGAATCTTTGATTTTTTAAAAACCCAAATATTTAATATTAAAATATTACGTTACCACTTAGAGTTGTTATAAAAGTTGGTTACGGTTTACGGCTATTTGGTCCACAACAAAAGCCAACAAGAATATTTGACGTTGTTATAAAAGCCGACTTATACGCTCGCCTTATGCTCATCAAACTAAGAGCTTCAATCTACTCAAAAACACTTTGCTTCTTTTGTGCCTCTAGAAACAGACAATAATGGGTGCTAACGTTTCTTCTCCAGACCAGAGGTTTCATCAGGTAACTCACTTACGTTCCATGAAGCCATCATGGACACCTCAACCTGAGAGTTCGTATCCTTTCAAAGCCAACAGTCCTGGTATTGTGGAGATAAAAAACAAGAATCAGTGGAAATCTCGGCTCAACGCTCTCAAAGATACCAACAAGCTGGTAAAAAAAAAAAAGCTTTCTTATCTAACTAAAGTAATATTCGTAAGATCCTTTTTTTTCTACAATTTAATATGATTGGTTGAACAGGCGTTCTTTAATTCAGACTCGAGACATGTTTACGCATTAAGTTATATGAATTTCGAACTTAAAACAAAAATTTCAACAAAATAGCTTGGTCTATGCCCACTATATATAGTCTGATGTGAGATTTCTAACATGCACTCACGAGTTGATGATTTTTTTTTACTTATCTAAACCAAAGCTTATTATAAAGTCGAAATATATCCTTCTTAGGTCATCATATATACTTGAATCAAATTTAGTCTTTTATAATATGTTAAATTTTTATAATGTTTTTTATAACTCAAATCAGTTGAAATGAGAAGATTATTCGTTGTTCTACGGAACATATATCCAATGTGAAAATCTTAACATAATGCAACTAACCTTTCTCTTAGGTTTAATTTGAAAATATCATAGTTAACATTCAATTTTCATGTTTTTATATATAGCTGGTGATCGAGTTCACAGCCAAATGGTGCGGACCGTGTAAATCCCTTGAACCAAAGCTTCAAGAGTTGGCTGCTAAGTTCACTGATGTTGAGTTCGTGAAGATTGATGTCGATGTGTTAATGGTACTAATTAAAAAACCCCTTTTTCTTCATATTCTTTCTCAAAGTTTAAATAGAAAGGATTTAAACAAACTTTGGGTTTGCCTTGAGTAATAAAATAGTGTTTGGTTGAGATACAGAGCGTGTGGATAGAGTACAACCTTAACGCATTGCCTGCGATTGTATTCATGAAGAGAGGCCGAGAAGTAGACAGGGTTGCGGGTGTGAAGGTTGATGAGATAGAGAGGAAGCTCCACAAGTACACACAATCTTTCTGATGAAAATATGAAGCTTCTAATTACGTACACGCCAAACAAAACTCCTCATCACCTTGTGCCAAGAATAAACAGTAGACTACTATATATAAATACTACTATATAAAATAATAAAAATAATTGTTTGGACGTTTCTCTTTCCCCCCCCAATTATCTTTAATTTATATACATGGATGACGCATGAACCATTAAATAATTTCTTTTATAATCGAGATTGAAAACGTAAGAACTAGCGGATTCGATCTTCAAAGTATTGCACAAAGATTCAAACAACTCTTTTTTTTATTAGAAAATAAGTTCTTACAAGGTTTTTCCTTAACTCTATTTTCTAATCCTCTTGAGCTCTTAGCCTACTTTGAATCTTCAAGCTATTCTTTCTCTAAGCTTAAGATTCAATGCTAGGATCTCTCAATCTATGAAGTGCTGATCTTTCTCAAGACTCAGCCTGTAACGCCCCCGAACCGTCCTATGACCACGCAGGCCAACGGACAGCCACGGAACGCCACTATGGGAACTGCACCGAGGTGGTCTTCCCGAGACTAGAAATTCCACCCGCTTCCGACTTCTTAGGCTTTCCCTAGCAAAATTCCACCCGCAACCGAGACTACTTAGGCTTTGCAACCCTTGCGGCCTGGTGCGTTTGTTGGCCCGGATTAGGCTTAACAACCAAACGAAAACACAACTTAAATTAACAACAACTTTCAACTTTACCATTACTTAACAAAAATAGCGTTCACAAAACAACAACATTTAATTTTAGAACAAAAAAATAATATCTTGCAAAAAAACGCAACTCTACACCGGCGCAACTCTACTAACGTCGTCTTGTGCTCCCCTCTAAGGCTTTTCCAACTAAGGTTACCTGCAAAACAAATATGGAGTCTTGAGTGCCAAAACACTCAGTGAGTTCGGAAACCTCACAAGAAACCAAACCCAACCCCAACCCCAGCAAGCAACACACGACATGCAAGCTAAACAAACTACATGCAGCACTCAAATGCAACATGTAAACCAAATGCAAGAAAAACAAGCAGCAAAATATGCAAGTTAGTCAAGCAATCTCCAAGTATACTATCAAGGTATACGCATGCGGAAGCTAACAACTCTTCTTCGTCTTTCAGTCCAGGGGTCCTTCACTCCTTCACTTTAACGCCTCAACGCTTCATAACTTTCCCCACACCTGTGAACACCTACACTCACAACCACAAAGGCAACGCGAGCATGAACATACACATGCGAGTACCTCTCAACAGCAATCTCGCCTACACCGTCGTGTAGTAGGCTCGGCAAGGCTGCAATCCCGTCTCTCCGAGTCTTCGTAATCCGCACCGATTACGGTCATTGGGAAAGTCTTCACCTGCACAACCTCAACACACACAACCAAACAAACCTGCAAAGCACACAAGCTACATGCAAGCTACAAACAACAACATGCAAGGCACACAAGCCACATGCAACCACAAACAAGCGACATGCAAACCTTAGAAACTAGAGAAATATCTAGAAACTAAGCGCTAGACACAACCTCACACCAACATGCAAACAAGCAATAAACGAGACTTAACTTTCTAGAACTTCGATAAAGAAAGAAAAGAAACGAGTCTACCCAACACCCCAACGAAAATGCTTAGATTTCACCCATAAATCTTAAGCAAAACCCAAAGAAACCCCACCTATCATGTGCCATAACACATGCATCGAAACTCACCTGGCTTGGCTGAGAAGAACAAGATCTACTCCGACTTCTAGCAAGGACTGGACGCGAACAGCTCCTACAGCATCACTTCGCTACACACTCGCGGAAAGAGAGAACTGTAAGAAAGAACTCTCGCTCACTCTCTACTCTCTCTCTCTCTCTCTCTTTCTCTCTTTTTTCTCTCTAAAGAAGGATGAACGAAAATGGCTTCTAAGGACCTAAGGCTTCTATTTATAGTGAAGTGTGAGTGCTTTGGGTGGTGGAGATGGCCAATGCATGGAGAGCAAGTCTTCTCCTCTTTGCCACAAAATTTACTTGGGGAGAATGCAAAGACTTGGCCAAATAATCACCACTTCTTCACTTGATTTGTTTAATCCTCCACCAAGCTCCACTAACTCCACTTTGAATTATTTAATCTCCACTAACTCCACTAACTTCTTCTTGATTAAAATAATCTTCCCACTAACTCCACTTTGATTATTTTAATCTTCTTTTTCTTGGAAGCATTTTTCTTGAATAATTCTTCATAAAACAAGAATTCCTTAACTCCCGAAATTCCTTGCGGATCGGTCGACGTTCCTCGGTCTAACGTCGGTCATCTCTCGGCAACTTTCGGACACTTCTCGGTTGGTCTTACGGTTTCGATCACACATCCGGTCACTTTGGTTTTGGCTCGGTCATCTTCCGACTCACAAACTTTTCCTCGGACTTCCTTCGGTCGATCTCTTTTATTTTCCTTCCTCTTCCTTTCTAAGTCTTTTCTGGGCTATTTCCTCAAACTTTTGTTTTTGAAATTTTACCCCTTGGTGAGGGTCACTACATTCTCTCCCCCTTATAGGAATTCGTCCCCGAATTCCCATGAACTCCTCTGGTCCTCCTTCTAATGCGTCTTGCTTCAATTCTCTTCTTCTCCTTCATGCGCTTGATCTTGGCCAACTCTCTCGAACACGAACTTGCTTTTAGCCACCACTCCAACTTGTTCAACCCAACTCAACACTTCCACTAACAGGCTAGGAAAAGGGGTTTAACCTGGAACACTAAGGTTTCCCTACACGGCCTATCACTAAGGGTTCTCTAACAACACTTAGCTAAAAGGCTTCCTGCACACAACAACTAGGACTTGGACTAGCACCACAAAATGCTTCCACAAGCCTAGACAACAAACACACAACAGAACAACAATCACACAAATACACAAGCACACAAGCACACAAATAGGGAGTTAGCACCCATACTTACCTTCCCGACAGCCACACAGCTCTGAAGGTTTAAGGCTTAACTACCTAAGGGGAAGGATACACGCGATCCTCTCTCACTTGCCGCTTCACAAGTCGCTCCTCCTGGGACTGGTCAGTGGGGGATATTCTGCTTCTGGTTCCGCTACTAAGGCATTGATCATTGGACAAGCTGCCGCGTAATGGCCACTCTTGCCACAATTGAAACATATGATGTGAGATGGCACTGGGTGATCACTCTTTCCTGCCTTCGAGCACTCTCGAAAATAATGGCCCGACTCTCCACATGAGAAACACACAACTCCTCTTCTCCCCAGTTTTGAACTATTCCCTTCCTGGTCCGATCGACTCCTCTTTCGGGTTGCACTATCACTTGGCATCATCTTCGCCTTGCCCTTCTCTTGGTCTTTTCGCATGGCTTCCTTCTCCATTTCTATGTGCTCCTCCACGTTCACAGCTCTCTCAGCCAACTTGTCAACTCGTTGGTAAGTGACAGACATGAGCCTACTCTGGATTTCCGGTCGTAGCGCATGTAAAAAGTGGCGTGCCATACTTGCTTCATCATCTCGTCCTCGGTACACATACTTTCGCAGTCGAGTAAATATCGACTCTAGCTCTCGAACGCTCTTCTCGCCTTGTTCTAAGTTTATAAACTCATTCTCCAATCTGTCTCGCCTCCGGTGGAAAATACTTTCCTTCGAACTCCTTTCGAAACTCTTCCCATGTTGGATCTCTATGACCGTAGTGTCTCTTCACACCGATCCACCAATCACTAGCATCATCCTTCAAGTGGTGCACTGCAACATCTTTCTTATAGTCCTCTTGACATCGGATTGCCTCAAAATTCCTCTCCATGCTTCGCAACCAATTATCAGCTTCAAAGGTGTTTGCTCCTCCTCTAAAATACTCGGTTCCCAAACTTCTCATAGTCTCCACAATCTTCACAAAGCTCAGAGCCTGTTGCTGTCGCATGAGCGCTGTCCACTCTAGGATTGCAGCTTGCATAAGATCTCTTGGTCCACTCTCTTGACCTCTTGGCTCTTCGCGCGCATTCATTTGTCTTGGCTCCTCGGGTGCATTCCTTTGTCTTGGTTCCACTGGTACACTCCTTTGTCGCGGCTCCACTGGCACACTCCTTTGTCTCGGTCCCACTGGTACACTCCTTTGTCTCGGCTCGTCAGAGACATTTGTTTGCCTTGGCGGCACACTCCTTGGCTCATATGGTTCGTGATATGCAGGTTGTACACCAGGTGTTTGATGGAAACTTGCCCGCTGTCGACTTGGATTGTTAAATCGCAGGCCCGACCAGTCCCCACCGAAAAAATGTTTCCATCATGAATCTTGTTCTTTCTCCGGATAATGATCCTTGCGACCCACTTCTTTCGGAACTCGACCTCTCTATCGTTTGTTCGTCATTCTCTCTTGATCTTGTCTCTCCCTCGACAGCGTATGAATCACCCTCCAACGGTTCTTGCGATTCTCCTTCGATATTGTTTTGATCACCTCCTAAGGATTCTTGCCACTCATCTTCATCATCATATTGTCCATCCTCCGGTGAGTCTCGCCACTCCTCACCATCATCTCTTGAATCACCCCACGACCATCCCTCTTGACTTCCTCGGTCTGACATCTGCACATGCATCTAAGGGTGAGTCCTAATCCCATCTACCTAAAATGCACAAGGACGTACCGGTTTCCTAAAATTGCCTTTGCGACTCATTTACTCGATAAAACATTTGAAAATGCAGGTTCCATGAGCATCATAACCATGCTCTGATACCACCGTTGTAACGCCCCCGAACCGTCCTATGACCACGCAGGCCAACGGACAGCCACGGAACGCCACTATGGGAACTGCACCGAGGTGGTCCAGTCGAGGGACGGAAGCTGCAGACTTCCCGACCGGTCCTCCCTAGCACAATTCCACCCGCAACCGAGACTACTTAGGCTTTGCAACCCTTGCGGCCTGGTGCGTTGTGTTGGCCCGGACAAGGCTGGAACCAAACGAAAACACACAACTTAAATAAAACAACTTTCAACTTTATATTACTTAACAAAAAAAAATACGTTCACAAAACCTTAACAACGTTTTTGGTACCAGGCCTAGAGCCAAAACATGATAATTTAATTTTACAACAAAAAGATAATATCTTGCAAAGGCAACGCAACTCTACACCGGCTGGCCTAACGTCTTGTGCTCCCCTCTAAGGCTTTTCCAACTAAGGTTACCTGCAAAACAAATATGGAGTCTTGAGTGCCAAAACACTCAGTGAGTTCGGAAACCTCACAAGAAACCAAACCCAACCCCAACCCCAGCAAGCAACACACGACATGCAAGCTAAACAAACTACATGCAGCACTCAAATGCAACATGTAAACCAAATGCAAGAAAAACAAGCAGCAAAATATGCAAGTTAGTCAAGCAATCTCCAAGTATACTATCAAGGTATACGCATGCGGAAGCTAACAACTCTTCTTCGTCTTTCAGTCCAGGGGTCCTTCACTCCTTCACTTTAACGCCTCAACGCTTCATAACTTTCCCCACACCTGTGAACACCTACACTCACAACCACAAAGGCACGCGAGCATAGAACATCACGTGCGAGTACCTCTCAACAGGCAATCTCGCCTACACCGTCGTGTAGTACTCGGCCAAAGGCTGCAATCCCGTCTCTCCGAGTCTTCGTAATCCGCACCGATTACGGTCATTGGGAAAGTCTTCACCTGCACAACCTCAACACACACAACCAAACAAACCTGCAAAGCACACAAGCTACATGCAAGCTACAAACAACAACATGCAAGGCACACAAGCCACATGCAACCACAAACAAGCGACATGCAAACCTTAGAAACTAGAGAAATATCTAGAAACTAAGCGCTAGACACAACCTCACACCAACATGCAAACAAGCAATAAACGAGACTTAACTTTCTAGAACTTCGATAAAGAAAGAAAAGAAACGAGTCTACCCAACACCCCAACGAAAATGCTTAGATTTCACCCATAAATCTTAAGCAAAACCCAAAGAAACCCCACCTATCATGTGCCATAACACATGCATCGAAACTCACCTGGCTTGGCTGAGAAGAACAAGATCTACTCCGACTTCTAGCAAGGACTGGACGCGAACAGCTCCTACAGCATCACTTCGCTACACACTCGCGGAAAGAGAGAACTGTAAGAAAGAACTCTCTCTCGCTCACTCTCTAACTCTCTCTCTCTCTCTAACTCTTTCTCTTTTTCTCTAAGGAAAGAAGGATGAACGAAAATGGCTTCTAAGGACCTAAGGCTTCTATTTATAGTGAAGTGTGAGTGCTTTGGGTGGTGGAGATGGCCAATGCATGGAGAGCAAGTCTTCTCCTCTTTGCCACAAAATTTACTTGGGGAGAATGCAAAGACTTGGCCAAATAATCACCACTTCTTCACTTGATTTGTTTAATCCTCCACCAAGCTCCACTAACTCCACTTTGAATTATTTAATCTCCACTAACTCCACTAACTTCTTCTTGATTAAAATAATCTTCCCACTAACTCCACTTTGATTATTTTAATCTTCTTTTTCTTGGAAGCATTTTTCTTGAATAATTCTTCATAAAACAAGAATTCCTTAACTCCCGAAATTCCTTGCGGATCGGTCGACGTTCCTCGGTCTAACGTCGGTCATCTCTCGGCAACTTTCGGACACTTCTCGGTTGGTCTTACGGTTTCGATCACACATCCGGTCACTTTGGTTTTGGCTCGGTCATCTTCCGACTCACAAACTTTTCCTCGGACTTCCTTCGGTCGATCTCTTTTATTTTCCTTCCTCTTCCTTTCTAAGTCTTTTCTGGGCTATTTCCTCAAACTTTTGTTTTTGAAATTTTACCCCTTGGTGAGGGTCACTACACAGCCTCTCCTATTTATACTAATTGGATTTAACCATACAATAGGCTAATTTCCAATTCTAATTAAACTAGGAATTGTTAATTTTTTTTTTCTTTATAGTTTAGGAAATTAACAATCTTTGTAAAACTTTCTTTTATCTTGATAACAAGAAAGTCTTTACTCTTCCAGAAACTTCTTCTTGCTTCATGTGACTTCTCTTTGACCGTCTTAATAGATTTCCTCTTTGGTTCAATCCTGTTGATCCACGTCTTGTACTACTTTTGTTTTAGTACAACACTTATGTCAATAGATGCATCTTCAATTTCCCCCTTTTTAACCTTATGCTTCTTCAAGCAACCAAGATCAATAATTTCAGCAATTTAAACTTAACACACAAACTTTGACAAAAGTCTGATTGCCAATCCAAAAAGAACTTAACAAATGCAAGAGCATCCCAAAAGACAATCAAACCAAACTGCAAAGTGTTTTAGAACTAAAACCAAATCAAAAGATTCAAAAAGAACAGAACATTCTGACTTGATGCTCCCCCACATTATGTCAACTAAAAACAGAGAACAATCGGACTTGATGCTCCCCCGTAAACTGATCCTTCTCTCCCTGCTTGAAGAGTATACAGGTTAAAAATCAATCATATCATCTTTGACATGGGATAATTCTGAGTCAAACGATACACATCTCTAAGAAAATTTTGTAACACTCGAGCTGTATCAATCAGTGCTCCATAGACCAACTCTGGATCATTTTGTCCTACTAATGGCATACGAATGCTCCCAAGCTCAACATATGCTTCTGACCAGGAGCCGCAGCAGGAGGTGATTCAGATGAGATAGGTTGTGGTTCATGAGGTGGTGGAACATAAAAACTAGGACAGTTAGGAAACTTAGCAGCATAACCTTTTCCAGTACGAATATCCTTCCGATAAGCAACAGGTGGAACAAAAACTTCAGACTCAGTGATTATTATCTTCTTCTGATGCATAAGAACTTTAAAAATAGTCCTGGGAAACACTAGCCAACGAGAATCGAGCTTCTTAACTTTAGTCAACTCAAACACCTGATCATACACCATTCTACCAAAATCAAAGCAAATCCCTTTGAAGATTTTGTAAACAAGCCTGGCTAGCTGCTCAGACACGTGATTCTTGTGAGATGATGGTATCCAGTTATAACCTGCGATGGTGAATAAAGCCCCAAATGCAGCTGGTAGATCCTTCGGATTCATCTCATCCCACGAAATATTATCTTCTCCACTCAAAGTTTCAGCAATCTTTTCACGACTAAGCAAATCAACCGCTGCAGCAGCTTGTTTGTCTGCTTCAGACAAGTGTGACCACGAACCAATACTTCTATACCATCAGCTGATACCTTTTCAGGTAAATTAGCATAAAACTCAGCAATAACCTTCTTCACATAAGAAGCCAAACCTTCAACACTACCTGGAATTCCCATTTTCTTAACCAAATCGAGATATCCCCATTCATCTTTAGCATCGAGATCGACAAGACGTTCCTCAGTAAATTTTCTAGACCTAAACGATTTATACCTTGTCTGAGCCGAAACCGTAGTGAAAATCTTTGGATCAAACTTTGATGTTGATTTTGTGCGAGTTGAACTTGATTCCCCTGTTTTCCTTGTTTTCTTCGGTGGCGCGAGACCAAGCTTTTTGTGCACTCGCTTCTTCCTAGCCATTCGCTCCACTTGTTCTTGAACCGAGACTCCAATAGGATTAATTTCATCATCTGAAAGCTCCGAGACTTATGAACTCGATTAATCGAAATCCAAATCGTCGGTTCATCTACCTCCACACCCTCCGATTCATTCAGATCGTCTTCACAAGCAGTCCCAAATGATTCGTCATCTTTGGTTGGAGTCTTCTCTACTGAAGATGAATCCTCCGAATACGGAACTAATCCAGGTGTATGCTCAACCTCCTCGATTTCTTCATCAATTAGATGTGGTCGATTTTTGTCACCATCAGACCGACTCTCAGATCTTCTTCTTCCGGAAATCAACCCTCTGCGTGTTGCTCTAACCATCGTTGCAGATCAAGAACTCTTCTTCTCTCAAATTCTTTGTCGTTCCCCTCCTTTGTTTTTTTTTTTTTTGTGTGTGTTTCTTTTAGGTTTTCTCGAGACCTTTCTTCTTTCTATTAACCGTGAACTCCTTTAGTGTTATAAAATCAAAAAAAAAAAACTTTTTTTTTCTCTCGGCCCAAGCCCATACCTTCTTCGATCAATATAAAACCGCAACTGATCCTTTCTAGTGAATAAGCACTTCGACATCTTCTGAATCAGTTTCTGCACCACAAAGGTACATTGTGATCTTGCAAACACCAATGAGGTTTCTAAGCATCACAAATCTCTGAAAATCTAGTGCTTTAGTGAACAAATCAGCCAACTGCATCTCAGTGGACAAATGATCAATCTGAACCTGCTTATTTTCCACAAGTTCTCTAATAAAATGATGCCTTACATCAATATGCTTTGTTCTAGAATGCTGCACAGGATTTTTTGAGGTTTCAATGGCACTTTTGTTATCACACAATACTTGTAGAATTCCCGAATCCATACCATAATCTACAGACATTTGCTTCATCCAAAGTAATTGAGTACAACAACTCCCCATAGCAATGTATTCTGATTCAACCGTTGACAAAGATGTAGAATTTTGTTTCTTACTTAACCAAAATATCAAGTTATTTCCCAAAAAGAAACAACCCCCACTTGTACTTTTTCGATCATTCATGCTTCCAGCATAATCTGCATCACAGTATCCCACTAAACTTGAATTTGACCCTTTTGACATCCAAAGACCAAGGTCAAGTGTACCCTTGACATACTTAATGATTCTTTTCACGGCTTCTAGGTGAGATTGCTTGGGTTTTGCTTGATATCTAGCACAAATTCCTACACTGAAGCATAAATCAGGTCTGGTTGCTGTTAAATATAACAGACTCCCAATCATTCCTCTATATAACGTAACATCAACATCTTGACCTTTCTCATCCCTTGTTAACTTCTTTGATGTACTCATTGGAGTGTCTGCTTCTTTTAATTTTTCTAACTTGAACTTTTTCAGTAGCTTCCTTGCATAGGTACTTTGTGACACAAATATCCCTTCATCTGTTTGAGTGATCTGCAATCCCAGAAAGTACTTCAATTCTCCAACAAGACTCATCTCAAACTCTTGAGACATCTTCTCCACAAACTTATTCACCATATCTTGCGATGTGCTTCCAAAAATGATATCATCCACATAAATTTGTACAACCATGATATTTTGCTCTATGGTTAATACAAACAAAGTCTTGTCCACATTTCCTCGCTCATACCCTTGTTGCAACAAAAAGTTAGTCAACCTTTCATACCATGCCCTTGGAGCTTGTTTCAAACCATATAAAGCTTTCTTTAGACTATACACATAATATGGGTTTCTTGGATCTTCAAATCTTTTAGGCTGTTCCACATATACTTTCTCTTGTAGAACTCCATTTAAGAAAGCACTTTTAACATCCATTTGAAACACCTTGAAATTCATTATACATGCCATTCCCAAGAAGAACCTTATTGATTCAAGTCTTGCTACTGGAGCAAATGTTTCCTCAAAATCAATTCCTTCAATATGTGTATACCCTTGAGCCACCAATCTTGCCTTGTTTCGAACCACAGTTCCATTCTCATCAGTTTTGTTCTTGAAAATCCACTTTGTCCCTATTACATTCACATTGTTAGGTCGAGGAACTAGCTCCCATACTTCGTTTCGCTCAAACTGCTCTAACTCCTCTTCCATTGCTACAATCCACGAGTTATCATTGAGAGCCTCATTATGATTCATGGGCTCAAAGAATGAGACAAAGCACTCAAAATGAACTTTTTCCCAGCTTGCAAAGTTGCTCTCCATCTTCTTGAAATCGATCTTAACACCTCTAGTTTTCATACCTTCTTTAAGATCCCCTATAACATATGATGCTGAATGATTTTTATGGACTTGCAACAAAGGTTCTTGGCTTTTTATCTTCTTTTCTTCAGTTTGATTGTTAGCTTCTACTTCTTCTAGTTCACTTGTAGTCTGCTCTTCTGATTCACTTTCAGATTCACATCCTGTCAATTGATTGAATGAATAGTCATCAAAGACCACATTGACTGATTCTACTATGGTACCCAACCTCTTGTTGTAAATTCTGAAGGTTGTACTACTTTCTGAATAACCAAGAAATATTCTTTCATCACTCTTGGAATCAAATTTCTCAAGATAATCTTTGTCATTCAAGATGTAACACTTGCATCCAAACACATGAAAATAGCTCACATTTGGAATTTTCCCTTCCAAAGCTCATATGGTGTCTTAGTCGAGTTCTTCCTCACATATATTCGGTTTATGATGTAACATGCTGTGTTTAACGCTTCTGCCCAGAATCTTTTCGACACTTGATTTCCATGAATCATTGCTCGAGCCATTTCTTGCAATGTTCTGTTTTCCCTCTCAACCACTCCATTCTGTTGAGGTGTCCTAGGAGCAGAAAACTGATGTGAAATACCATGATTCTCACAAAATATCTTCATTGCTTCATTCTGGAATTCACCACCATGATCACTTTGTATCCTTTTGATACCTCCTTTTTCATTTATAAGTTGCAAAGCCCAAATCCTGAAGCTCTCCATGGTATCTGACTTCTCACGAATAAACTGAACCCATGTGTATCTCGAATAATCATCAACCAACACAAAAGCATATTTCTTCCCAGCTAAACTCTCTGTTTGCATAGGCCCCATTAAATCATGTGAACTAAATCCAGAACGTCCTTGGATTGTACATCAGGAACTTTCTTGTGCTGAATCTTTACTTGTTTTCCTTGATTAAATGGTCCACACACCATTAGATCAACTCCTTTAATTCGAGGAACTCCTCGTACTATCTCATTATTGACCAACGTAGTTAAATTTCTGACATTCATATGTCCAAGCCTTTGATGCCACAGATTAAGATCATCTTTTGCTGAATAACAAACATCTGAGTTGCCATTCCACATATAGCAATTGTACCCAGATCGTATCCCTCTTAGAACCACTTTCTTTTCCTCATCAGTAGCTTTGCAGTCAACTTTGGTAAACGACACTGTTAATCCCTCATCACATAATTGGCTCACACTTATTAAATTTGCCTTTAATCCTTGAACTAGGTATACATTCATTAGTTTAGGCAAGGTGGTGTCATCAGTTCTTCCTATTCCTTGAATATCTCCATGGCCTCCATCTCCAAAAGTAACTTTACCACCTATGATTCTTCGAAAATCTTGTAAATAATTTTGTGTGCTTGTCATATGACGAGAGCAGCCACTATCAAAGTACCAAGGACTGTCACTATCTGGTTCTTCTGTAATTAGTGTCATATTACATCTAAATTTTACGCCTGAAGTAACCTTCGTAACTTCTTTTGAAGCAGCTTGATATAGGTCAGACTTCTTTATCCACATGTGTTTACGAAAACCATTTCAGAAAAACTTGCCTTGATGCTTGAGTCTCTGAACCTTTTCCCAGTACCTATGACAGAAAACTTTTATGTGTCCATATCTCCCACAGTAAAAACATCTGATTGTTCTACTTTGATGATTGTTCTCTGTATCTGTTGCTGGAGTATTCAGTCCTCCTGACACAAATTTGGTTTGTCCTATATTACTCGTTGTTCAACCGTCAAATCCCAAGCCTCTATGAGTTTTCTCTGTCCTTCCATAGCTTAGAATCTCATCTAATTGCTTAGTTCCAGCAAACATATGAATCTTCTTATATTGGACATCAAGTTCTGCCTGCAACTTTGTAGATTTTCCTTTTTCTGCATCTAAGTCACTCTGTAGTTCTTCGCACCGTTTAGCCAAATTAAGTTTTTCTTTAATCAATGTCACACTTGACTAAGTTCCGTCTCAGATTCTAACTCATCCTGCAGAGCTTTAACTAGACCAACAAGATGGTCCTTCTCCTTTACCAATTCTTGATTCTCTTTTCCAAGTCTGATGAGTGCACTCCGAACCTCATTGTAGCTTTCTATTAGTTCCTCTTCAGGTTCTTCTTCAGAGTCTGAAATTTCTTCCCCATCTACAAACTCTGTAATCTCCAGGTAAGCCACAAAATTCAGAATTTTTTCTTCACTGTCTTCCTCAGTATCTTCATCCATACTTAAGAAAGATTTCTCTTTTCGACTTAAACATTCTTCCTGAGTGTGTCCTAAACCTTTGCACACTGAACATTTGTTTTCTCGTCTCTTGATTGTAGGACATTCACGAATAAAGTGTCCATAACCTTTGCACTCATGACAGTGCATCTCTGCTTTTCTCGTGAATTTGCTCTCTTTGCCAGACTTCTTATATGGTGTGAATTTTTTTCTGGCCTTGACCTTGTTCTACTCTTTTGAGTACACGGTCAAATCTGCGAAATAACAAACTAACTGGATCTTCATCTTCTATCTTGTCTTTGGTTTCACAAACTGTTAAGGCGACACCTTTAGTAGATTTTACTCCTCCCAGCTCCATCTCATGAGCTTGTAGCATTCCTACTACCTCTGAAAAAGTTAAATCCTCGATTTTGTTTGACACACACAGTGCAGTTTTGTAGGCCATGAACTTTGTGGGTAGGCAGCGAAGAAAATTTTTAACCAATTTCTGATCTTTATATGTTTTCCCCATGGTTACAGCTTCCTGAGCCATGGTACTGATTTTAGAACTGAAATCAGAGAATGATTCATGAGATAATGACAATTACACCTACTTTTCCAAGACTTGTTTTCATCCACACCCACTTTCCAACCATGGTATACTTTTGAGAGATTTTTGCAAGTTTGACATAAAATCTAGACAACTTTGCCCTTATCTCTATTTTAAAGATATTGTCATTTATGTTTACTTCTCTCTCTCTTTCTCTCATTCTATTATCTTTATTACCATTTATTTTAATTATTATTAATAAATTTTGTATATTTTTTTGCACAAAATGTTGTAATTAAATTTGTTCTACATTTTAAGATGCACTTTGCTATACTTTAGATGAATAAATTATATACTATCTAATTGTTGCTGAACATTTGTTTTATGATAAGTGGATGGTAAATTGTGGATACTTAATTGATTAGACTATTAAATTCATAATTTAAGTATGTAATGTGGTTGGTTGGATGTGGTTTTGTGGATGCACTTTTGTGGATATCTTCCGCATGTGAAGTAGCATGAATGACTTATGGTTTAGGGTTAAAGTTTTACGATTTAAGGTTTAGGTATTATATGGCTTATGTGAATGATGTGTCTATGTTTTGGGTTCAGGATTTTGAATTTATGATTCAAAGTGTAGAGTTTTGTATTACCCATCAATTCCGGTGTCCATGACAATAAGTCCACATGGAAACATGTTTATTGATCGGGGTTATAGTGCAAATTTTTAGATAGAAAAGTATGTTTTGTGGATATTGTTTTGTGGATACCAATGTATACAGACCAAAGAACCATCATACAACAACCATACAATCAAATCCATAGACAGCACGAGCTCATTGCATCATGTTTTGTATTGGAACAGAAAACATATACACACAAAATAGTTCATAAAAAAACAAAAAACACTGATTTATTTAAAACATTGGATATCAATCATGTGGATGAGTAGCTATGGATACTTATTTCATAATATCTTGCTGATTCTAGATGACAGAAATTTGTCCAAGATAAATTAGCATTTAGATGTCTTCTATCCAACGTTTTTGCATTACTTTCTCATATAGAACTAGGAATGTTAGAAGTTCACTACAATCATACAACATGCATGGTCATTAATCTCAAAACCTATCCACCAAACTTCGATCACGTGGTCATTAGCCTCAACATGTTGACATGTGCTTGTTGGACACATGCATGAAAATAGAAAATTATAAAGACGTATGTTAGAACTTAGAACATCCTTTAAATTATGTTCATGGGATCACTAATGATATTTTGTAACTTAGAACATATTTATTCTAATCAAGTATGTAGTTAATGATAATTTGTATCCATAATAATATGTCCACTTGGACTGACCATGAACATAATTATATGCTATCCAATTTTAGTTGAACATTTGTTTGACGATAAGTAGATGAAACTGTAAATAATACTTAATTAGACTATTAAATTCATAATTTGAGTATGTAATGTGGTTGTTGGATGTGGTTTTGGATGCACTTTTGGATGTCTTCCGCATGTGATAATCAAGCTGAGGTAAGGCTTCAATGAATCTATCAATTTGTGACTTTATTTTGCTTTGTAGAGTTTTTCTTACCTTCATGTCTTCTCTTTAACTCCATAAATTATGGTCTTAATGTAAAATCGAGTTTTTACAATCAATTTCAAGTGGTATATGAATTCTTTTTTTTCTAAATCATGGTCGTGAATTTTTTTTTTTTGCAATCGAATTGTTCCCAAAAGCTGTTTTATGTTAAATGGAGTTTTAAATTAATTTCAAGGGAATGATAATTCTCGGTTTTCTTTTTAAAATCATGTTCTTCAAAAATAAATTGCAATCCAGTTTTCCCAAAATTACTCAGTTTGATGATTCAGTTTTGGTTTGTTGTTTTAAATTTCTAAAAAAGAACTAAGAAAAAGTGAGGTCAGATACAAAAAGAAAGGAAAACGACCAACCTTTTTTTTTTTTTAATAAATAAATAATAATAAACAACTACAGCTAGTGGTCCCATACCCACTAGCCACCTAACCACAACACATTCAACAGCGGAAAACATAATCAATAACAATAATAACCAATAATAAACCAATACTATAGCAAAGCAATAATCAATACCAAACAACAAGAAACATGGAACCAGCAACCTAGCAATGTTTCTAATGACTCAACTCTAGCACCCTAGCAAAAGCCAGACAACATCCAATCGAGTCCCTAGAACATCCTCCTCTTCATTGCCTTTGATTCCACGATCACACTTTGCCTTTACCTGCACCACAAACACAAATTGAGATCATGGTATTTGATAAACACTCAGTGAGGCAATCCTCCCATCTACGCTATACACACAAGCAATAAGATCCCTACAAGCACAAACAACAATAATAAAACAAACCAGGCAATATACCACGCATGCAACTGAACAAGGGTGTCGACCGACACCAGATGTGTCGATCGTCACTGACTATCTGTGTCGACCGACGCCAAACTGGTGTCGACCGACACCCTGCCCGACACTCCCGAAAACCCTAGTTTGTGTCGACCGACGCCTCCACATGGCATCGAACGACACTCGCCAAAGTCCCGAGCCGTCCTCGCGTTGGTGTCGACCGACACCCCAACTAGTGTCGACCGACACCGATATCGAGCAGCGATTTCCTCGATCAGAAACTCCGAATCTCGCCTCCAATCTTCCCCAATCCGCTCCTTGCACTCCCAGAAGCCAAACCCAGCCCAGATAGCAACGAAATAACATAGGGAACTCAAAGAAAACAACCACATAAGCACCAAATCACATAGAAACTAGAAATCTTCTTAGATAAGCCATGGTCACGCACTCACCTCTTTGCAGGAAGATTCAGACCAAAAGCAACGAATCCAACCTTCCTAGCAGCTTCTAGATCCTTCCTAGCTTCCAAACTCTCAAGGACAGCCAAGAATCTCACCAAAAGTCACCAAAAGCTCAAGAACACACTTTTTCCTTCTTTTCTCTCAAAAACAACAAAGCGGCGACAAAAGAACTTCCCAAAACCTTCTGTCGACAAAACACTTAAATATCTCGGTTTAGTTGTTTTCCCTACATCAAACCGGCCAAATCGATAATTAATCGAACGGTCGAACCAGAAAACAATTAGTGTCGATCGACACCTCCTGGGTGTCGATCGACACCCTCACCAAAATACCAAAAAAGGTTCCGTGTTTACAACTCTCCCCCACCAATCTAGATTCGTCCTCGAATCTCGAACAACCATCAGTCAAGACTCCGTGCAACCGTCTCCACGGCCCGCACTCCTCCGACCCGATCTACAGAAGGTCTCCTCTAGGCGATAGACTCACGCTCCAGGCGTCATTTGCTCTTGACTTTTTGGACTTTCCTTTACTCATAGGCCTAACCTGAGTTTTTATTGGCTCCTCATCAGACCTAAGTCTGCATTGCCAAATGTTGGCTCCTCATCAGGCCGAAGCCCGCATGCCATAATATATAAGGAAAAGTCCAAACTCGTCTCTCGGTTGCCACCCTACAGCGCGCCCCCGGATCGTCATCCGAAGTCGATTACCAACCATTCTTTCGAGCCACAAAGTCTCTGAAAATGGCAGTACTAGGAGAACCTAAGTCCCCCAAGAGTCGCGAGCAAACGATTCTGAACACGTCCGAGTCCTATCCCTATCCAGGTTTCCTTCCCGTGGCTCGCGTAAAACATCTCAATGTCCTACCAACCACATATTCCCTCACTGGAATACCTCATGACCACACAAGGATCATATACGCCACAAGGGCCGCCACAAAGGCCAAACAAAATGTCCTAAAGAGGACCGCCACCAAGGCCAAACAAAATGTCCTAAAGAGGACCGCCACCAAGGCCAAACAAATGTCCTAAAGAGGACCGCCACCAAGGCCAAACAAATGTCCTAAAAAGGACCGCCACCAAGGCACTCTGGCTAAAACAGCCCGCCACGAAGGCCATCTGTCCCGAAGGACCTCACAAAGACCATCTGTCCCGAAGGACCGTCACAAAGACACTCTGGCTAAACAGCCCGCCACAAAGGCCAAACAAACGTCCTAAAAAGGACCGCCACCAAGGCCACACAAATGTCCTAAAGAGGACCGCCACCAAGGCCACACAAATGTCCTAAAGAGGACCGTCACAAAGACACTCTGGCTAAACAGCCCGCCACAAAGGCCAAACAAACGTCCTAAAAAGGACCGCCACCAAGCCACACAAATGTCCAACGAGGACCGTCACAAGACCCTCCGCTGAAAGCCCGTCACAAGACCCCACAATGTCTAAAAAGACCGCCACACACGGGCACACTGACTCAAAATCCGCCACTAAGGCCACACTCAAGCCCCCTTCAAGGCTCTCCACCGCTAAAATGGACAAATTCTAACTCCCATAAAACTTTCCATATTTAGCACCTTCCATTTTTGGAAACTTTCCACTTTTGGAAACTCCTCTTCACAACCCCGCCTCACGGAAACTTTGTACCCCAAACACCACCTCATCTTGTTACTGAGTCGCACAACCAACCACCCCAAGCGACCGAGTAACAAGAGAGATGGGCTGGAATACTCCATTCCCGCTCCAGCCACGGATTACAGATGGGACCCGGCTACACAAGCTCAAGTCGCGGCTTGCTTCTCATACCACTTCTTGAACCTTGCCTTCATCTTTGCCTCAGGCTCCAAGTCTGCTCCTCAACACCATCACAGTCCCAAAGGACTCTCATCAAAGGAATCTTCTTCTTCCGAAGTTCCTTAATCCTCCTCTCGAGAACCCTCACTGGTCTCGCCTCCAAAGTCATGTTAGGCTGAAGATCCTCAGGAATCTTAGCCAACACCTCCTCTCCCTCACGGAGACACTTCCGCAACATAGACACATGGAAAACCTTATGGAATGCACGCATCACCTCAGGTAACTCCAATCATATGCCACTGGTCCATCCGCTCAATCACTTGAATGGACCCATATAACCTCGGACTCAACTTAGTCTCTGACAATGACCTGTTCGGACCCCCGCAACATGGCCATCTTGAGGTACACTCTGTCTCCTACCTGAAACTCAAGATCTCTCCTCCTCCTATCTGCATAACTCCTCTGCCTATCCTGAGCCTCCTTCATGTTCAGCTTGAGAACCCGAATCTTCTCTTGAGGTCTCCTGAACAAAACTAGCACCAAACATGCTCCTCTCCCCCACCAGTCCAGCATAATGGTGTACGACATGGCCTCCATACAGAGCCTCATAAGGAGCCATCTTAATACTTGCCTGATAGCTGTTGTTGTAAGCAAACTCACCAGGTTCAGATGATCTGCCCAATGGCCACCCCAATTCCAGCACACACATCCTCAGCAAATCCTCCAGCGTCTGGATCGTCCTCTCTGACTGTCCATCAGTCTGGGGATGATAAGCTGTACTCATATGCACCTTAGTGCCCATCTCTGCCTGAAATGCCTTCCAGAACACCGAAAGTGAACTTAGAAATCCCTATCAGACACAATGCTTGCTGGCACCCCATGCAACCTGACTATCTCCCTCACATACTTCTTAGCCAAGACCGCTGCTCCATCAGTCTTCTTAAGGCCAGAAAATGTGCTGACTTAGTCAACCGGTCCACAATGACCCAAATAGCATCAAAGGTCCGTGACACTGGCAATCCTACCACGAAATCCATAGTGATCATATCCCACTTCCACTCAGAATGGGTAAACTCTTCAGTAACCCGCCAGGAACCTGATGCTCAGCCTTCACTAGCTGACATACATCACACCTCGAAACCCAACTGGCCACATCCTTCTTCATCCCGACCCAATGATAGTACCTCTTGAGGTCACGGTACATCTTGGTCGCTCCTGGATGAATGGATAACTTGCTCGCATGAGCCTCCCTCAAATCTCCTGTCTCAACTCCTCATCCTTGGGCACACACACACGACCGTGCACCAAGATAGTACCATTATCTGAGACCTGATATTCTGAACCCACATCCTTAGAGGCATTCACTAGCCCCAAATCCTTCTCCTGAGCCAACCGCACTCTACTCAGAAGATCTGCTCTATCTACTGCTTCCAAACCCAACGGTTCCTGTGAAACAGCACATAAGCTCAAAGCACTGATCTCCCCTACCAGAGACTCCATCTCCTGCTCCTGAGCCGAAGCTACCCTCTTCCGACTCAGAGCATCTGCAACCGTATTAGCCTTACCAGGATGATAGGCTATCTCCAAATCATAATCTGCCACAAGCTCCATCCACCGCCTCTGTCTCAAATTCAACTCAGGCTGAGTGAATATATACTTCAGCTCTTATGATCTGTGAACACATGTACCTTTGCCACCATAAAGATAAGATCTCCAAATCTTCAGGGCAAAAACTACAGCACCCATCTCCAAATCATGAGTAGGATAGTTGCCTTCATGCACCCGCAACTGCCGCGAAGCATAAGCAATCACCTTCCCATGCTGCATCAGAACACAACCCAACCCAACTCTAGATGCATCTGTATAAACCACATAGGGTTCTCCCTGCTCAGGCAAAGCCAACACTGGCGCAGTAGTCAACATCTCCTTCAGGCTTGCAAAGCCTTCCTCACACTCTTCTGACCAGACAAAAGGAACATCCTTCCCTGTCAACTTAGTCATAGGACGTGCTCTGCTTGCAAACCCCTGCACAAATCTCCTGTAGTAACCTGCAATCCAAGGAAACTCCTGATCTCTGTGGCATTCTGCGGTCTAGGCCAATCCCTAATAGCCTGAATCTTCTCTGGATCTACAGAAACCCCTTCTACAGAAACAATGTGACCCAGAAAGCCCATCTCACGCTGCCAGAAACACACTTGCTCAACTTGGCAAACAGCTTCTGCTCCCGCAGCTTCTCCATAACTGCCTCAAATGCACTGCATGCTCCTCAGGACTCTTAGAGTAAACCAGGATATCGTCGATGAAAATGATGACAGATACATCCAGAAACTCCTGAAATACACTGTTCATCAATCTCATAAACGCTGCTGGTGCGTTAGTCAACCCGAAAGGCATCACCACAAACTCATAATGCCCATACCTCGTCCTGAAAGCAGTCTTCCTCACATCTGCCTCATCTATCGGTATCTGATGATAACCCGATGCCAGATCCACCTTGGAGAACCAAGTAGCACCCCTCAACTGATCCAACAACTCGTCAATCCTCGGGAGAGGTACTTGTCTTCACAGTGACCCGTTCAAACCCCTGTAATCAATACACAACGGAAACTCCCATCCTTTTTCTTGACAAACAACACCGGCGCTCCCCACGGTGACACACTAGGACGGATGAATCCCTTACTCAATAAATCCTCTAGCTGCTTCTTCAGCTCTGCCATCTCTGCTGGAGCCATCCTGTAAGGAGCCTTTGATAACGGTGTCGCCCCCCTTCCAGTTCAATGGTAAAAGGATCCGACCGAGATGGTGGTAATCCTTGCAGAGACTGAAAACATCCTCAAACTCCTCCACTACTGGAATACCGCTAACCCGTAGACTTCCCCACTGACTCTGGCATAGATATAGTGACCAAATAAGCCTCACGGCCCTTCTCGATCATCTTCCCAGCCTAATGGCTGAGATCACGAGACTCCCTGAAGTCGGTCTAATACCTGAAAAAACCAACTTCCCTCCTGGTCGCTCAAACTCCACTCTACCCCGATAGCAATCTAAATGCACCATATGCCGATGCATCCAATCCATCCGAGAATAACATCATACAGCTCCACGGGACTGATAAGCAAATCCGCTGGCCATGACTCCTGCGATCTGAATATCAATTCCTCTAGCTCGTCCAATAACTCTCAGGAACTTGCCTCCCGCAACTCTAACAACTCCTGTGCGCTCTCCAGGATCCCCGCTGATCCCCGCACACTCTGCACACTCTGGAGTAATGAAGCTATGCGAACTCCAGAATCAAACATAACGTGGGACTTAAACCCGCCACCAACAAGGTCCCTACACAAACCTCATGTGTTGAGAACCTAACACTTTATCACAGAACATAAAATCTGACCCTACTAAAATTCACAAAGATTAAGTACCAGAAATTATACCTGTGATCGCCCCGGCACTGGTTCCACCAGTCTCCACTGTCGTGTAAACCCGAGGCCCCTGCTCAATCCGTGCCACCGCTGACCCCCAGGCTGCACCTGCTGCAACGCTGCCACTGCTGCCGGCTGCAGTTGACAAAAAGGCTGATGTGCCCTGTCTCCCTACAATGATAACACACTCGAGGTCCTTCCGTCGAACACTCCTCTTGGACAACTGGCAACCCTGTGGTCCCTGCTCCCACAACCGAAGCAACCCGCACCACTCGGCTTCTGCGTAGCCTCCACTTCCTCTTGGTTCCTGGGCATGCCTACCGCCCCTGCTAGAACCACCCTGCTGCTGAGCCTTACTAGGCTGAATGCTGGAGCTACCGCCACTGACTGTGCCCGGATATCCTCCTCAATCTCTGCTGCAGTCTCAACCAGCTCTGCACGCGTGCATAACTCCTCCCTCTACAGTGAACTCTCAATCATCACGTAAGCCCTCAAGAACCTCCTGATCTGAGCCTCTTCAGGCTCCATAGCCCGACCTCCATAAACAAAGAAGTCGACTGAACTCCAAGTCCAACTCCCGCCACTGACCGTCCCCCCTGAGACAACTGAAGGAACTGCACCTCCAAACGATCCAATGCCTCTCGAGGAAATACTTGCGGTTGAACTCCAAAACGAAGTCAGCCCAAGTCATCTCCCGCTGCACCTCCTAACAGCCACAGATCTCCACCACAACTCAGCATCACCACTCAAAAAGTAGACCCCTATGTCCACCCAAAACTCCTCAGGACATCTCAGAGTGTGGAAGTTACGTCCACTCTCGTCCTCCACGCATCCGCAGCAGTAGGATCTACACCTCCTGAAAACTGCTCAGTGCGCAACCGACCCATCTCTGTCAACATGCTGAGATAACGAGCATGGACCCCCGCATCCGCAGCCACTGGCTGCGCTCCTCCGCCACCAACTGTGGCACTACCTGAGCCTGAGCCGGTACCACTGGTGGTAACCGCTCTACACCTTTGCTAGCAAAGCCGCAAGGTCAACACCAGGGACTCACCCGCTGGGACCCCCACCACCCGACCTAGCATCACCGGCCACTGGAGCATCAACACTGCCCCCTCCTGCCACACTCACGGAATCCCCCGGAACACCCTGCCACTCACCAACACCCTCAGCTGTCACACTCTGGTCCTCGGTCTCACTAACCACTGGGACTCTGCCCCTACCACGACCACGTCCGCGTCCACGACCACGTCCGCGTCCACGACCTCGACCAGCCACAGCACCCTCTCTAACCATCTGCACTACCATGAACAGAAGGCTAAGCAAACAATTTCTATTATTACACAGAAACATAAACTCACCGTGGAATCACACACTCGGCTCGAAGAGGATGTTCTAAGACTCCATGCCACACACAATTGACTACTCACATAATCAATCAAGACATGCAATCCCAAACATCTACAACAGAAACCTAGTGAACCCAAACCTAGAACCGTAAGGGCTCTGATACCAAAATGAAACGACCAACCTTTTTTTTTTTTTTTTTAATAAATAAATAATATATGAAAACAACTACAGCTAGTGGCCCATACCCACTAGCCACCTAACCACAACACATTCAACAGCGGAAAACATAATCAATAACCATAATAACCAATAATAAACCAATACTATAGCAAGCAATAATCAATACCAAACAACAAGAAACATGGAACCAGCAACCTAGCAATGTTTCTAATGACTCAACTCTAGCACCCTAGCAAAAGCCAGACAACATTCAATCGAGTCCTAGAACATCCTCCTCTTCATTGCCTTGATTCCACGATCACACTGTTCCTTACCTGCACCACAAACACAAATTGAGATGCCATGAGTATTTGATAAACACCAGTGAGGCAATCCTCCCATCTACTGGGCTATACACACAAGCAATAAATCCCTACAAGCCACAACAACAATCAATAAAACAAACCAGGCAATTACCACGGCATGCAACTGAACAAGGGGTGTCGACCGACACCAGATTGTGTCGATCGTCACTGACTATCTGGTGTCGACCGACGCCAAACTGGTGTCGACCGACACCCTGCCCGACACTCCGAAAACCCTAGTTGTGTCGACCGACGCTCCACATGCATCGAACGACACTCGCCAAAGTCCCGAGCCGTCCTCGCGTTGGTGTCGACCGACACCCCAACTGGTGTCGACCGACACCGATGCCGAGCAGCGATTTCCTCGATCAGGAACTCCGAATCTCGCCTCCAATCTTCCCATCCGCTCCTTGCACTCCCAGAAGCCAAACCAACCCAGATAGCAACGAAATAACATAGGGAACTCAAAGAAACAACCACATAAGCACCAAATCACATATAAACTAGAAATCTTAGCTTAGATAAGCCATGGTCATGCACTCACCTCTTTGCAGGAAGATTCAGACCAAGAACGAATCCAACCTTCCTAGAAAGCTTCCTAGATCCTTCCTAGCTTCCAAACTCTCAAGGACAGCCAAGAATCTCACCAAAAGTCACCAAAAAGCTAGAACACAGCTTTCCTCTTTCTCTCAAAAACAACAAAGCGGCGACAAAAAACTTCCAAACCCTTCTTGGTCGAC